>JABBOT010000003.1:10450592-11050592 GCA_016165875.1 Acanthopleura granulata | reverse complement strand
TATGCTTTCTATATAGTAATTAACCTGAACATAGGACAGTATGCTAATTAAAGATACCCACTTTTCTTAAAATTTATCGTTATTTTCAACACGAAAGGGAATTAAGAAACATGATAAACTGTTTTATACATCATCCCGTGTGATATGGGAAGATTTTCGTATGTACATTGTGTCGTTCAATAACCTGAATGATAAAAAAATGTTGTGAACATAACAGTGTCCCCTAGGTACGTATTTATCTCTTTATTTGATTGGTGTTTTACGCCATACTCAAGAATATTTCACTTATACGACGACGGCCAGCATTAATGTGGGAGGAAATCGGACAGACCCCGGGGGAAACCCACGACCATCCGCAGGTCTCTGGCAGACCTTCCCACGTACGGCCGTAGAGTAAGTCAGCATCCCAAGGTACGTAATATAAAAAACACATCATAGAGAGTAAATACAGACGCGTAAAAGTGACATGCTGCAAAAGATAAATATTGGTAATAAAAAACAGAAAAAGTCGTGCGCACGACATCTGCACTAAGTCGTGCTCTCGACAGTTATATCGTGCGCATGACGAAGGAAAGATCTCGTGCGCACGACGCAATAAATATGTCGAGAGCACGAGATAATAGTTATGCCCTGCGACTTAGCAAAGATGTCGTGCGCACAACTTAACAATTATCTCGTCAATTATTGTATCGTGCGAACGAGATAATTGCGCGTCTCTTTTGGTCAATTATCTAGACAGCTCCACTTAGTGAAGATGTCGCGCGTGCGACATTAAACACACACACACACACACACACACACACACCCCAAAAATTTAAATACTGTGTGTGTTTTTTCTTTATTGCCAGTATTTTTATTTTCAAGTATGTCACATTTACTGCTCCGTAGGATTTACCGTACGGAGCCGTAAAACTGACATGATGTAAAAGAATGTTACGTCCTGCGTACGACTTGGAAAAGTTGTCGCGCGCACGAAAATTTTCTCGTGCTCTCGACATCTTTATTATGTCGTGCTCTATTGACTATTAGTCAATTATCTCGAAGGCACGACTGAGTGACGATGTCGTGCGCACGACACAAACATACACGGGAAAATTTAAATACTGTGTGTGTTTTTTTCATTGCCGGTATTATAATTTTCAAGTATGTCACATTTACGGCTCCGAAGAATTTACTCTCACACACAGTATTTAAATTTGTCAATATGTGTGTGTGTTTTTATTACCATGTAATTGACCAACAGAAACGCATAATTATCTTGTGAGTACAATTTAGTAAATATCTCGTGCGCACGAAATTACAAGATACCGAGAGCACGAGGTAATTGTCATGTCCTGCGAACGACTTAGAAAAGTTGTCGCGCGCCTGTCGAACGACTTATGAAAAACACACATACACACACACCGTAAAATTTAAATGGCGTGAGTTTTTATCACCAATATTTTTCTTTTGCAACATGTCACATATACGGCTTCGTAAAATTTTCTCATGCGTGTTTGTGTGTTTTTAAAAAGTCGTGCGCACGACATCTTCAATAAGTCGTGCTCTCGAGATAATTGACCAATGAAAATGTATGCTGCACAGTTATCTCGTGAGCACGACTTCGCAAAGATGTCGTGCACACGACTTATTAAAAAAACACACCTACGCACTCCACAAAATTTAAATGCTGTGATTTTTTTTATTATTAATGCATTTCTGATGCAGCTGCTCTGTATCTGTCACTTTCACGGCTCTGTAAAATTTAAATACCGAATGTGTATGTTTTTGACCAATATAAATTCTCAGTTATCTCGTGCAAACGACTTGGTAAAGATCTCGTACGCACGACATAAGAAAGATTTCGAGAGCACGAGATAATTCTAATAATTCTTATGTCGTGCGAGCGACTTGGCAAAATTTTCGTGCGCACGACTTAACAATTTTGTCGTGCTCTCGAGATATGTATTATGTGGTGCTCACGAGATAATTGTGCGTTTGTTTTGTATATCGAGAGCACGACTTAGTGAAGATGTCATGCGCACGACTTAATAAGAGAAACACACACACGGGAAAATTTAAATGGTGTGATTTTTTGATTACCAATATTTTTCTACAGAGCCGCGACGACAGTGTTACAGTTGGCAAATGGTTACTGGGAAAATCAGCCTGTTATCAGTTTACCACAGTTGGGGTTTAATTCTGTTCATGTAAGTCACAACTTTAGCTCCTCTAAAGCACCATGGCCTAAGCCGAATTAGGTAAAAAAAATTGCAGTGGTGTTAAATGTAATATACTTCATGTCATTGGTTTAAAATTAGTCAAAATGCTGTGGTTTCATCACATTTATTTATTTATTTATTTATTTACTTCATTCGTGTTTTACGCCGTACTCAGGAATATTTTTCCCTTACTACGACGGACAACATTATGGTGGGAGGAAACCAGACAGAGCCCGGGGGAAACCCACGACCATCCGTAACTTGCTCGCGGACCTTCGCAGATACAACCGGAGTGGAAGCCAGCATGAGTTGGACTGGAACTCACTGCGACCGCATTGGTGAGCGGCATATCCTTGGGTGTTCACAGCTACGGTCTTTATTTGAATCAACGCATAAACTTTCGTATACCTTTATTCGACATTTCCTGTATTCAAAATGCTGTGGTGTCATCACATTTATTTATTTATTTATTTGATTCGTGTTCTATGCCGTACTCAAGAACATTTAGCCCTGACGACGGCGGCCAGCATTATGGTGGGAGGGAACCGCTCAGAGCCCGGTGAGAAACCCAAGGCCCTCCGCAGGTTCCTCATCACATTCTAAAAATACATGTGCAATGGGACTAGACCTCGGGAAACCAAACTGACCCAAACAATATGTTGAGCACTATGTTAGAAGGTTCAGACAATTATCATGTGTTTACTCTGGCTTCGGATACACGATTCAGGTGCTTTACCAAAGGTTATAGCAAAATACCATTCCATTAGAAATAAGGAATTATGAAGGGAAACTGGTCTTAATAGCGCTCTGTCCGAACCCTCATTGAGTTTTTGATTAGAATGATACATTTTACATCGTACGGACTGCTATCCTCCCCCACGATCATGAACACTAAAGGTTGTAGATGAAAATCGTAATGCTCTGTAGGCCACCCTGCTGTGGGTCTGTCCAACACATGTAGATTCATTACATATCAATGTCAAGTTGAGTTACTTCCCTTTAACCACACTACATGAGCGTGTTACGCTGTTGCACTGGTGGCAACTCGAACATCTCTCGCAGAATTATTCGCCAGATGTATTGCAAGACAACCAATCCAAGCCCGAAAAGCTGCTTTTTCCTCACCAATTACAGTTTTTCCTTTCCCACAGTATTTACTAGAACCTCCTCGGATGTGTGTATCATGTACTAGAGAAAAGTGTCACCCAACTTAGATTTATACATACAATGAACAATTAAAACTATATTTCCATGCGTGAGGGTGTCTTAAGCTTTTCTTTCAATTTGCCGAGTTTGTCCGAAATTTTTTTCAGTGCCATGTGTAAGGGTACCACTGTGGAAGGGGAAAAACGATAAACAAATGGCTAGTTCAAGTCTCAAAGAGCGATAGGCCTTACACAAGATCAAAGAAAGAAAGTTCAATATATATAGTTAAACAAAACAGACAAATAGTACAATTGACAATAATGTACGAAAATAATACAGATAATTACAAAAATATATATAGTTTCTTACTGGTGACAGCGTCCAAATCCGGTTGGAATATTCTGGCTACCAAAGGCAAGTCCGTCCACGTAACTATTGAATCCACAATACTTGGGAGTTCTCAAATGGAAGGGTGAGAGTCGTGTAAGTGACAAACTGCACAGGGTACGGTGTGCTGATATGGGTATATATCCAATTCCCAGGCAAGGTGCGACTTTCCTGGGCCGACGGGTTGACAGTAGCGTTCGTGATGCCGAGCTGGCGATGTATGTTTCACTCCCAGGAAATGTACACAAAGTCACTTTCAGGGTAAACTGGGATGAAATGTACGTAACCGCACAAAGAGACAATGCGCGATACAAGCTCCAGACAAACGTCTCCAACAAAATAGCAAGTCGCGAAACACAAGCTCACAAAAGTGCTGCCTACGAAACTGGAGTTCAGAATGACCAAATTGTCGAATGGTATGAAAACCTATATCTCCAAATCCCACAAAATCCCTCTAAATGAACCAGGGTAAATATGACTGCCTTCGCATCAACTTAAGACTGCTGTCGAGTGGACATAAGTAGAATGACTGCTCTAAAAGTGGACGTAAGTAAATGGCTGCTCACAAGTGGTCATACCAAAATAACCGCGAGCTTAACAACTTCGCCGCTCATATTTATAGGCTAACATAAAGAAAATTCTGGATGGTTTGCTCGTAAACATGTTTACAATATGGGTAGATCTTTCTAGAATGTACGCTCTATGTACAATGACACGAACTCATAAACTCAAAAGCCTCCTGAACACGCGACTTAATTCCAGCACAGGCTACAAAGTACACAGAGAAAAAAATGTTGGTCAAACACCGACGTAGTTAGCGCAGAAAACAAAGAAAAAAAGGTAATAAAATATTTTAAAGACGGGGTTCGCGACACATGCACTTTGAAACATGTGATACTTTGCGGAAGTTTCTCAGAGTATATGATTCACTTCGCGCATAACCATTCTTTCATATATTTCCTGGCTAAATGTCTGCCTAAACCAAAATTCTAAGAGGCTCATTACGCTGAAAAAGAAATCATTGTTGCAGGAAGGTAGCCGGGAGATTCTGGATAATGACTTGGCTCCTGAGCAAGCCTCAGAATAAGCCGTTCGAGATGTTCTGCCCTTCAAAGAAAAGAACACATTTATACAACTTACACCTTAAATGAAATAGCTATACAAATTGTGGGGAATACTATTTCTTTTTTTTCTTTTTTTTTTACATTTTTAAAGGTTTCGTAAAAGAGACAAACTGTTTTAAACATCATCATTTTTTTTACAAAATCCACCAATTCGTTGCACATAGAAAGTCCCGCCATGTTTTAGGCTTGTCCAATGAAAATCCTCCTTTCCTCCTCTTGAATATTCATTGCGACGTCATTGAGCTTAAGGTTTTACTCCTACCATTTAATTAACGTGCATTTCCAATCGCTGCTGTCAGCCTCACTCCTCTGCGTTTCAAACTGGTAGTCTTGTGAGCCGAAGTTACATTCACTAACATCAGGACAAGGCCTTCGGTCCCCACTGAAGCCCCCCATTACGTTATCTACATGTTTTTTTTCCTTCAAAGACAGAAGAGTTACTTTGCAGAACTAAGCACGATGATGTAAGCAATTTGTTAAAATGGCGGCCTAAAAAGGCCTCTCAGTCTTGGATGTTTAATTATTAAATACTCAAATAACAAGCACTTCCGTCAGAAAATTGAGATTTTTTATTTAGTCATGATTAAAGTTCTTTCTTTTAAGGTATAGTTTGTATAAATGTGTTCTTTTCTTTTAATTCAAGTTACCTAGAGTGTATTACGATGGTACTATAAGTTACTATGAGACGTCATGCCAGTTCGACAGTGTTGAACATGTTAATCAAAGGTACTATCAGCTATGCCGTGTTGCTTCCCAAGTTTGATGTGATTCACGGCTAGACCACAATTAAAACACGGTGCGAATGTAGTACACTGCTATTCTTAGATCGGTTTTCTTACCTCTTTTGGGCTGCCTTCTTTCATTTTTGATGTTGGTTTGTTCTTATTGCTTTGTGGCGGGATCAAAAGTTTTATTCTCGGCAACAATTTGTGTGTATTCTAGTAACCGGAGGCCGATGCGCACGAAGCAAAAGTAGTGTTAAGTCTGATTCATCGGCCTCTGACTGGGTCGTTTTGACATTGATCAACTGTTAGCCAGTTTTGTGAAATATTTCCTGGGTCATTTTCTATTAGGAAATTGACTGGAGTTTTCTCAACGCCGAATTTGACTGATTTAGGGACAGTTCTGTGAGGTCAAACCTTAACATGTAAGTAAATGGACAATTAATTGTGGACTGTGGCCTTCATGTTTCATTATATTAATATTTGTTAAAATGTAGTACTTCGTATTGAGGTGGTTAGTGGTTAGAAGGAGGATGGGGTCCTTGCCAAGGGGCTAACTTGCTAGCGTGGTACAATGACTCAAAAGTCTCGAAGTTGTTGTGAGTTCAAGAATCGACTGTATGCGTAAAAGTCTACCAGGAACCTGTGGATGGCCACGGATTTTCCTCGGGATCCATCCGCCTACTTTGCACCGTAATGCTGGCCAGCATCATGGTGGGAGGAAACCTGGCAGAGCCCGCGGGAAACCCACAACCATACGCAGGTTGCTGGCGGACCTTCCCACGTAAGGCCGGAGAGGAAGCTAGCATGGGCTGGGCTTAAACTCACACCCACAGCATTGATGAGAGGCATCTGGATCATTATTCCGCGCTAGCCATCTAACCCTCTCGGTAACGGAGGCCTCATGGGCTTATATTTATTTATTTTTTTGATTGGTGTTTTATGCCGTACTCAAGAATATTTCACTTATGTGACGGCAGCCAGGATTATGGTGGAAGGAAACCCGGCAGAGCCCGGGGAAGCCCACAACCATCCGCAGGTTGCCTGCAGACTTTCCCACGTTCGACCGGAAAGGAAACGAGCTTGAGCTGGACTTGACCTCACAGCGACCGTGGTGGGAGGCTTCTGCGTCATTGCGCTGAGCTAGCGCGCAAATCAACTCAGCCACAGAGTCACCCCACACCGGCTATACACGGAATGAATGTGATGAATGTGGTACTGTATGCAAATTAGAGGTGGGACAGTGCTCATATTCCTGAAAAATTGTTGAGTACGACATAATACCCATGCATACTAACATGAGTGACTGCTGAAACATCAAACAGGTATACTAAATATGGTATACACACTAAATGACCCTGTTAATCTATTTATCTTGTATGGAGTTCAAATCGAAATCATCTTTGATTTAACTAATATGTTGAAATTCCCCTTATCTTTCGCCTGAAGGAGGCGAGTGTTCAATGATATCCACTGTCAGTGTGCCCTCTTTAATGTTTATTTATTTAATTACTTGTTTATTTATTACGGCGTAACGTTTATTAGTTCCATTATTTATATTCAGGTAGTAAATGTATAGCACATATACAATTTCCTTTCTCTCACAATATATTTAATTAAAACTGTAAAATTGTACAATCAGATTATTTCTTTTGTGTTCTGCTAAAGTGTGTGGAAAATCGTATAGTTGGATGTGTTGTTAAATGTAATAAGCCTGTTTAATGGCGCCTTCTTCTTTTCACCATGCAGGCTTACATATATGCGTACCATGAAAGACAGGTACACAAGTAGTAGTACATAAACCGACCAAGAAAAACGATGTTTGCTTAGCTATGAAGCTAAGTACTAAAAATCGGACACCTGTTGCTATCGTGCAACACAGCTATTACTTATTTAACTCGTGACATACGATACACCAAACATTTCATTCTTCACCTAATCTTTTTAGCCAATTCGCGGTGTCATGTAACTAGGAATTAACAGGTGACCAATGGCAAGCCGTCATTTTCCAAATAATTTATTTCTTTACACTTTGATTGAAAGGTATTTGTTCTGGTTTCCTGATGCAAGTCTGGGCAACTGTGATTAAAATACAATTATAGGTAGGCCTAGTTCCCCGACGGGTTCAATGTCGGTGATCCCGTCAGGGACAACTGGTATTGGTGGTAACACTACAGATGTTTTACGTCGTATTTCAGACCGTGTGTCAATCCGTTTGCCTGTCCTATACACTTTCTTTTGTTATCCTCTAAGCTTTTTACTGCAAACTTTGCTCTTATGTTTAGTACACTATGATACACGATCAGTTCCACAACTGAATTAATTGTCAGCTTTACGAAGGCTGCCAAATATTGAAGCAAATGCAGTACATGGTGTGTCTATGCTGAAACCTGCGACCGTGTATCAAGTGCGTACAATCTTATAGAATATCCCAAATTAACCTGTTGATTAAGTTGCGAGAGATTTTGGTTCTAGCAGTATAAACCTTGTTCTGATAGAGTCGACGTAGGACCGGAGGCTTGAAACAAGTATAAGGGTTTCACCAATCTGAAAGGAAAAGCAATAAACAAATGACTTTGGTCTAGAGAGAGAAATTTGACTTATGCCGAGAATTTTCAGTCTTTATTCACTGTATTCAGTTTGCAAGTTATCAAACAATACAGATGATACAGCGGATGTCTGACAGACAGTTCTGTAACATAGAAACAAAGAAATGAATTAATACCATGACTTACACTGATTGTACTGTCCATAAAAAATCCAATCAATGGGTATATACTGTCATGAAACAATTATTGAATACCTAAATAAATTGATCAATTCTAATGGAAATAAATGAACTACATTGTATACAGCATATACCTTAAAACCACACTGCCATTAATGCTAACGCTATATAAGCCCTGTAACCAGTAAGCATTCTTAAATAAAGCATTCTTAAATCAAATCTGAAACCTCTAGGTATTCATTATATCTCCGAATGGCAAACTACACCTAATGTTAATGGGAGGTAATTCTCTGTACTAAGTCGGAAACATAAATCGTTAAGACAATTTAGGACAAGCCAATTACCCAAGCGCTCTTAGAATCCAATAAATTGCAAATAATCCCCTTACACTATAAAAAATGTCTTATTATTCTGCAATGCATTAACAAAGTATTAAGGCTAGAAAAAAGAGTCACCCAGTCGATATCGGGTTGTTTTGCTGAATACAACCGTATTGTCAGCGCATTCGTTTGGTGTGAATTACATTGTTTCTATGTAAATGTTCAGTTATTGTCTCCTATTGCACAAACCTAAAACAGACGACTTCACAATACGCGTATCAGTCATGTGTGTTCTGATGGAATTCGTTATTCATTGGTTAAAGCTAATTAAGGGAAGAATGTGCAGTATCCGAGAATTTCTGTTTTCCTGTTAGACTTCATGCTTACGCGAAAAGGCATAGATGTAAAACTTGGAAAACATAATTCGTACTATCTTTTTAACCTTTGCTTTTGGATAAACAGTTCAAAAATAAAATAGAACACCGACCTTTATAATAGACATAACCATATGTACAGCTTCCTTGTTATACGACACCACATTCAAAAATAAAACAGAACACCTACCTTTATAATAGACATAACCATATGTACAGCTTCCTTGTTATACGACACCACATTCAAAAATAGAACACCTACCTTTATAATAGACATAACCATATGTACAGCTTCCTTGTTATACGACACCACATTTAAAAATAAAATAGAACACCTGCCTTTATAATAGACATAACCATATGTACAGCTTCCTTGTTATACGACACCACATAAAACTGCTCAGCGAATGAAAATATTAACTCAAGGTTGACATGGTTTGCGTGTCCTATATCCTCAGACAAACACATAAAATATCTGTTAGTTTTGTGTTGCCATCAGTTGATATTCCGAGCAACAAACACCATGGCAAGGCGGCTGCTGTCTGCAATGGTCGGTTCAATCACTATTTTGCCAGCTCTACTTCAAGGTATGTATGCTGAAGTGAACAAGACACTGCTACATTTAAGGGTACATCATATTTCTATGATGAATCATTCGTTTATTTAATTATGTTTATGTTGATTGATGTTTTACGCCGCACTGAAGAATATTTCGAGGGAAACCAATGACCATAGACAGTTTGCGGGCAGACCTTCCCACGTACCAGAAGATATCTTCCCGCGAAAGAAGTACTAGCTATCCAAATGTACATCCCCAAACTGGTAGTGACTCACACATTACCATAGGTTTCAATGCATTTTCCAGCGACAGATCCATGTCAGTCAAACACCATTTTCCCCGGAACGATATTTCGAAGCGTCGACCATGTCAAGGCCTCCAGTGACATACAGAACGCCTTCTGTGATATTTCCCTCAGAGATGGCTGGTATCGTCTTAAGGTGGACGACAAGGACTTCGACCTTGCCCAATCTTCACCACCACTTGGGGCGTGTAATGCAAACTATCCAATTTGGATGAATGGTACGTTTGTAGTATAAGATCATCAAAAGGTTTATGAAGGATATTTATATGTGACATTATTAGATAAAAATACTCTCAAGGATGAACACAAAGTTAAAAATCACATGGAAAAATGTTCCGTTAAAATCTTAACGCAAGATGGAGATAACCAAGAGGCACGAGTTAAATGTTGTAAGGATTTCTTCAGTCCACAAGCAGTACGAAAGTTAACGTACACCTTTGTATTGTAGGATGTTGTAAACATTTAATCGCGTAAAGTCGTGGCAAAGCCATCAAATAATAGTGAAGTAAAATACCAGGAAAAATACTCCCAATACCAGGAATGTCCCTAAAAAACATAAACTGGCTTGTAGATTAATTCCCATACGGATACAATGAATTCAAACAAGCTGTATACCTGTGCCAAATCTTGATTACAGCATGCTTTCGGTATACGAACAGTCAAAAGATGTGGTGGTAATACTTGTATTACTGTTATCTTTTAAAATGTTTCTGTCACTTCTGATGACAGAAGTCTAGTTTGAGGAACTATACTGTAAATTATTCTGCGGTCCTCGACCTCAAACAGTGGACAATTTCGTGTGCTGTGCTCTGTGTAGGTAGCAACTTGCGATTTCTTTCTATTCAAACATGATTTTGGTACAGAAAAGGGTCTTTTGTTTTCTCAATTTAAAAAGAAAGCAGGACTGAAAACATTCGCTGTCCCCTATTTTGTTCACATGTAAGATTCTAAGGTTGTAATAGTATTGGTTTGGTTAAGTCCACAGGGTGTCCTACATGTCTTCTTTACTGATCTATTTGTCTGCGAGTTTATATGTCTTACTCAAGATTCCAGGAAACCTGATAAATCCTTAGCCTAGCATAAGTAGGACAGCCACAGTAACATGCCATTACATGCATTTTTGGCACCTTACAAAAGTTGCGCTAGCCAAGTACAATTGGACTCTTCCAATGTAATGACCAGATGCATTTAACCAATTTAAAAGATAGTTGTGACGTCACACTGTTGTGTGAGTAGTGGATTGTTTCTTGCGAATCCTCATTAGGGAGCTAGTGGTTAGGTATGACGACTAGTCCAACCGTGTGCGAGTTCGTTGGGTATTGACCGATGGACGACCGCGCTGCCCAAATGATCCCTAACCAACCGGAGAGGGTGCTAAAAACACCTCAGACTAGGCAACTGGTTCGATATAGAGCGCCTGACGCTGTCAGCTTACAGCATAGGGGACCATAACACGGATCAGAAAATCGCTAATGTTTGCAATAGCCATAAAAATAAAGAGTGTGCACTTGGACTGTTGAGAATTTTCTGAAAATTTACGTATCAAATTCTTGCATATACGATAGTAAATGAAACAATTATGTTTGGGTTTAATACGCAGGTTTCGAGTTACGTCGTCACGTCAACACACACGTTCATTTACGAGATGATATCGCCGTTTTAAGAAACGATAGCGTCATATGTCAATACATTAACAAGGCAGCTTAAGAGTTCAGAAGAATCTATAGCCGGAGTTTTGTTTCTGTTGCCCAAAATGATATCCAGCATTACTGGAGAACATATTTCGGAAATTTTTTTTTTCATCTCTTTTGATAAATTGTCACGTATTGTAAATAGCAGAATATGTTAAATTTAGCAGATTGGCCCTGCCATGCCATAAAGCAGCGACGTCACATCACAATTGGACATCACTTTGTTGTGGTAACATGACATCATGATGTTATATTCTCAACCCGAATACCGTCCGATTTGTCGCAGAAGTGTGGGATAGCATTAGCTCTATTCCAGACACCAAGCAGGGGAGTGGAAAGATGCACTAAAATGAATCTTATGCTTGAGTCAATCCTGCTAATTGTAGCAGGTCGTGCAATATGAATGTGTGTGGATAATTGACTTAGGCTGAATGGAGATAAAACTGAAAATGTATAATTGCAAAAGTTATATGTGTACATAGTTTAAATTTATATACATTAAATCTAACCTTGAAACACAATAAAGAACTTGGAATTATTTATTGTAATTTTAGTTGCCAAAATTGCCTATAAAATAATTACACAATATAGTTTCTTACGGAGGTTAACTTTCAAATCTTGATGGAAAATCAGACGTCTACAGGCGTAACGTAAAGAAAATTCTAGATAATTTGAGAGTAAACATGTTTACAGCAGAGGGAATTCTTCCGAGAAAGTACGCTTTATTTACCGTAAAGCAAAACCCATATCTAAATATAGAGCTTCGAGAAATTACAGGCCTAGCTCTGGCGTACACAGAGGTCAAAATGTATGTGAGACAGCGACTCGGCCAGCGTAGGCAAATAAATAAGTAACCATGCAATGTTTTCAGTACGGGGTCGCAAAACGGGATTTCCATGTACATTGTAACTTGGTTGAGCATATCGTCTTTGGTCTACACTGTACTTACTTTTCTGTTTCCTTTCACTATCCTTATCACGAAAAGTCGCGCCGTCTGCGGTTTCTTGCTTAGCTATCAGTTGTGGCATTTTTTTCTGATGTTTTCGTCCGTACAACAATTCAGATGGAGTGGCATCCGTCGGACAGTGTGGGGTTGATCTGTTGTCTGTAGCCATGATGGTGTAGTCAGCCTGTGGTCAATGCCATAACACTCAAATAGGACTTGAACTCCGACGAAAGGAAATTCGCCTCTTCGTCTGTTTTGGATAACCACAACCAGACATTGGATAACCATCAGTATAATTTCCCCGTGCTTGTAGTCAGTGTTTCTGAATCTATTGTCTTTATCATGTCAAAAAAACTATTGTAGTAATGAACTTAGACAAGAATATCATTATCATCTGGAAGTGGTCCCAATATGTCTGCAGCTCCTATTTGTCATGGACGGAGTTGATTTCATTGATTCCTGTACGACTGGGTGTGAAACCAGTTGGCACCCGTGAGATGATTTGTACTTTTTCTATGTGCATATCTGCACCTGGCCACCCTACCTTAGTGAATAATCACTGCTTTGACGATTCCGTGATGACTGTCATGAGCAAGGTTCACAACTATTACTATTCTGTGTCCACGAAGCACTAACAGTCCAAAAATTGGCAGTTCAGTTTTTATCGCTTTATATCCTGTTGGTGAATTATACCAATTACCTGTGCGCATACAGTTTCTCACATTAGTAAGTTCCTGATCCAGTGCAGACTATTTGTCCCTTAGGCGGATCGGAAGAATGACTGGTAACGCATTGTGACCAGTAAAATGTATGTATTCCTTTGCATCACTTGTGATAATGAGTGGACAATGTTATTGTGTCCTGAAAAAGGTGGAATTTTGTATGTCATGGGCTAAAGACGTAAAATCTACCTTTCAGCTCTGGCGCTTGGTTTGGAGTTCAGAGCATATATAAATTCCAAAGTTTTATGGTCAATCAAACGTTCAATAATCTTTCCAAACAATTAGTGTGACATCTTTCCCAGCGTTTCTGTTCCCATTTGTGAGTATCTGTGCTCTACGTCTGCCGACGATCAAGTTCTTCGTCAAACTGAGACTACCTACGAGAATACTCTGTCCTTAGCCTTTTGGTTCTAATTTGGTAATGCGCCTAATCCGAATGAGCTTGTATTAGCAATTACCTATGCGGTGGCTGTCTTGCCAAAATAAATAGTTGATTTTTCTGGTTAATTCTCTTAGAGGTTGTAAGCCTGCGGTGTATCCTGCAGTGAAGTTGATAAGTCATAGAAAACTTTTTACATGTTATCATTCTATGGTTTTCTGCATTCCACTTTTGCTTTCACTTTCTGCTTCTACTACACTGATACTTGTAGAATGAGAAGTAGACATGTTAAATTCACACTTGTCTTCAGCTAAAGTCAAACTTTTCTCACGAATCTTCTGTAATGCAAGTCTCAGTCGACGGTCAAGTTCTTCGTTATTTGCATGTCATTAATTGTACGACAAACGTAAGCCTTTTGTAATTATGCGGTCTTTCATGTGTTTTCAAACGTTGTGAGCTCCATGGGTTCATGGCTTAATTCAAATTGGTGATACTCGCACCTAAAGTTCAGTTTGCTGAATACTTTATGGTCATTCCAGTTCTCTATCATATCACCCACAATAGGTATAGGATGTCTCTTACCTAATACTACAGTGTGAGCTGTCTCATGTAGACTGGTAAAGCCTCCATAGTCGCTTGGATATACCAATGCCTGTCGGTTCAAAATAATACTAAGGTTATATACTGATGTAAAAGCATAGTTCTACTTGGGTTCTGTTATAATAATAATAAGAAGAAGAAAAAGAAATTCAGGGCGTCACTACGTAAATTTTTAACGGTTTCACAAGTTTTCGACCTTCTTCCTAAGATCTTTTTCAAGTGAATAACTTGAAGAACATCATAAGAATAAACAGCATAACCGATTGGCTTCTGTTGTATAACCATTCAGTAGCATATGGCTTATATTGTTTGAAGTAAAAGTGGTTTTTCACTGGAAAAAGACCCCATTATGATGGTCGAAAGATAACAAAAACGTTAAAATCTTCCCGGTGACGCCCTGAGATCTTCATTGTTAAATCAATGTTGCTTAGCTCTATCCATACATTTCCAGTACCTGTCTTGGTACATCTGTTGATTGTACAACTAAAGGCATTCAAATATGTTTGAAATAGTGTCTGGATTCGTCCATTAATACAGGCATGTATTGTGTACCATGTAGTGTTTAAACACATGTATATAGGTGACTCCAGATTTTTCTGGAGTTACGGCGTTAAACATCTATGACATGCCAGCTACCTGGAAAATGCTGGCTTTATCTCCCGTCGTCCTCCGCCGTTATGAAATTAATCACAGTCTACAGTAAAAAATCCGATGAATTAATAAATAAATAAATAACTTAATTGGAAATAATCCCATATCACTTACTCTCAGCGTTGCTATATTTCAGGAAGTGTGCCAAAGGCTTTGAACCAGGAGACGCCAGCTATAGCCTGCATGGTAACCAGTGGAAACTCAGACTGTGGTGTAAGCCTGGATATCAAAGTGGTGAACTGTGGAGCGTACAATGTGTATTATCTACGACCACCCAACGCCTGTCCGGCTGCATATTGCTTGGGTTAGTATCAATAAAGGGAATTAAATTTAATACCAAATCTTTGCATTTTCACGCAAAAGGACAGCAAAGTTGGGTTGCAAAATGGGGTTTAGAAAGAAACGCCACGACACCTGATATTATAATCTCTTCTTCAGATATACGAGCTCCCTGTCCTGAAGGCACCTCCTCGGAATCTGGCACTTATCCCGGCTGTTCAGGTGAGGAACTAAATACAGCGACATAGATACAGAGAGAGAGGAAAGGAAAGGAGGTGTAGGGTTCATATTTGTAAAAAAAAGTTTTCAATCTAAAAAAAGTCCATTTTGGATGTAAAAATTGACCATTGAAATGATCTTGTTGATTACTACTGAAAAATAGAATTACCACCACATTTGAAGTCTGAAAAAAAAACATGTATACATTTTTACATCTTTCAAATTTTTCTTTCGAAGGTGGTAAATTTTTATTTCCTAGGGTCTGTCCTTATGACTTTTCCGAGCTCTAAATCCAGAATGGTTGTGGACTTGAAGCTCAAACTTGCATCAATAAACGGCTTACGTATTGAAATTAGACACTGGATATCAGGTTTCACAAATCCCGTCTACATCTTTAGGAGCCTGTCCGTCTACTTTATATTCCCCTTTATTTTTATAAAGATATGTATCTCATGAAATACATTACACATGAACACAGACCTCGTTATAACACATGGCGCACACACTGACACTGTGCGCTGACTTAGTCTGTTGTTTAACTCCTTCTCTGTGGATATCTATTGGTTCGTCTGATCTCCCATGCACCCGTGTTCTATTCCAATACAGGTTCATATATAAACATGACAGCTTACATTTTGTTTACTGTTATCGTTTGCATTTTCTGTAGTAGAGAAATACCCAATAGGCTGACCGTCAATTTTTGAAAAATAATCGGCTTTATAGTTGCGCGTAGTGTTGTTCAGATAAATGTGGACTCGATTTGTAACTGTACATGCTCGCTGATATGTTCTTCAAGCACAACTGTGCAAATGCCGTGCGATGTGCCAATACCTATCATATGACCGTGCAATCATTGTCAAAATCGACAGAGGCAGTATCTTGCGAATAATTATTTTGAATGCTCTTTAATTTCACGGACAGATGTATAATATGTAATGTACACTGATTGCGAGCATTATTTCTATAGGCAGTGGTACAATATACCGCTTTACTCAAAAGGTTCAAATTCATTTCTTAATGCGAGGGCTCCCCATAGTGGACCCGCAGTTGGTAGAGCGTCCGCTTTCGGACGGGGAGATCGAGGTTCAAACCTGGGTCGGGTCATACCAAAGACTTGAAAAAATGGTACATCCTGCTTCCTCGCCAGGCGCTCAGCAACAAGAGAATAGAGGGTGGACTGGTCGGCCCGGTGTCAGTATAATGTGACTGGGTGAGAGGGCTTGTTGGGTGTCTTCGGCAAGTCGCCTCGGTGAGGCAGCACCAGATAAAAGATACGGTGGAAATCCGTCCTGCCCCAAGGAGACACCGCCTTCGTGTAAGTGAAATATTCTTGAGTAGGGCGGTAAACAATAAGCATTTGTTCATTCATTCATTCATTCCCCCAGAGCGGGTGAGAGATGTGCTTTAGGAGGTTTTCGCTTTTGCTCTCCGCACAACAGTATCATAGCGCCAAAGAAGTGAAATAATCTTCTGGAAGGCGTACCTCGGATTTGGTGTGTAATTAAATCACATATTAACTATGCATATATTTTATGTGGATTAAAATTACAGTTTGGATTTGAATTATTCCCCTGTGCTACCACATGTACCCAGATAACGGCCGGAGAGCTGAAACTGAACTCACTGCGAACGCTTTCGCGAGCGACATACTGCAGTGTTCACATCTACGGTCTTTATTTGAATCAACGCATAAACTTTCGTGTATCTTTGTTCGACATTTCCTGTACAATCAAAGACACTCTCATCTATCTGTCGGTTCTCTGTTTTCACCAAATCCTTGTTTTCCAAAACACTTGAAAGAATAAACTCAAATTTTGCTATACATTCTGCATTGTCATACTTTCCCATTGACACACTTGAATTTTAGGACACAATTGTTTCCCTTGCGTTAAACAAAACAAAGATAGGCTCACATAGTCAAACAGTATATCCAAATATGTAACACAACTAGAAATCTTCAGTAATTCAGGCCAGTTTTTAAACAATAATCTTTAATCAATAAACAATAATCTTGATAAGAACATTGGACTAAAACTACATATATTCAACGGATGAGAAATAAAAATTGAAAAAAAAAATGATTATTTTTGATACAGCAACAATTAGAGAAATGAACGTTGGCCATTTCTTAAACAAAACGTACTTTTATAATAAAACTGACAGTTTTTTACAATTTTCCGTGAAATGTTGAAAACAAAATTGATCAGCTATGAAAAGTTCAGATTTTGTAAATTCTTATTGCAGAGGTATAGACGGAAGGATTATTTCAATTATGTTTAATTTTTGTTTCAAAAATTGACAAGTTTTCATTTGGATGTTTTTTTTTTTCTTTGTTTTCTTTAGAGGAAGACAAAAACTACTCAGACATTGTCAGCCTAACTATGTTTTCGGTTTTGCAGATAAGTTCCCGCTCGTGAATGTCACACCGGCGGTAGAGCCACTACTAGGCCAGAGTACAGAAAAATCTGATTTCGAAGATCTGCGTTTCGAGTGTAACTTTACTTCCCCTGACCCAAGCTATTTCTACGACATCGTGTGGAGAATAAACGAAAACGAAGTAACCCGAATGATCCAACTGTCCCCAGTTAATTTGTCCGTGGATGCTCAGCTTCTGGAGACGGTATGGAAGGATCGCTACAAGCTTGGCATAAACGTAAGAATACATAGTTCTTGTTTTGGAAAAGTACAGATCTGGGAAATATATATCATGATCTATCGCCCTGTCCGGGTTCCTCTCATGACCTGAACAGTGCCTGAGGTCTCGTTTCTCTTTCTGTTACTGACACGTGCCTTTAGCCAAAATTTACAATAGTAAAAGCGATTATAAAGCAAGTATCTCATTATGGCTTTATATGGTGCCTGGATTTCAAGAACGGAAAACTTTTTTTCATGGAAGTTTTATCTGTGTTAGGACTGCATATGATTCCACCTACTTCCAAGTGAAACGCAGGTCACGGTAGGTGCAAACTTAGTGTTATTACAAATGGCACCAGTTTTTGCCCACTCCTACATGTAATATCGGCTATTTCGAAGAGGCTATATGAGTGGTAGCCGGTAATGGAAGAAATCTCAACATATACTCGCTAAATGCTGCTGTTTACGAGTGGTACACATTACTGTGGCAAAAATGCACATGTACAAGATTTTTTTTGTACCAGCAGAAAACAGTGTGTGCACTATGTGTAATGCATCGGCAGTGATGTGTGTGTCTATGATACAGAGGTTGTGTATCACTGATCGATACACATGGATTGTGAATGTGCGAAGTAGGTGAGGCCGTAATGCGGGAATTTGACCCACACATGTTGCTTTAAATTAGTCCAAAAATAAGATTTTCTTACAATTTGTATTTTTTATTATTTCAAAGCATATACATGTTCTATATAAGTGCATATAAATTTATTGTAATAAACTGTAAATTCTCCTATCGTTATGGACTGCCAACTGAAAATTCCCCACTGTCCATTTAGCTGAACTTCGTGCTGTTTTTGACCCTTTCAAGTCCTGATGTAGGGATGAAGGAATTTCCGCCCCAGAACACAATTTGCACAGAACTTGTGTCAGTCCTTCTAACCTGTGAGCAAAAGGTCTTATATATAATTAAATAACTTAAACATATGCCTTCTAAATAACCATTCAACCATGTGCAGTAACATCACCCATCGTAACACCAATGGAACGTTGGAACGAAGCGATGAAGGGGATAAGTCTAGCATCGTCCGATCGCTGCGCAGTAGCGAGCCATCGCTGTGCCATATCTTTCCATCACTTCCTCCTAAAATCGGGCGATGGAATGATATCATGGATATCATGGAACCATGATAGACTTAACTGGTTCCCATAGTTCAAGTCTAAAAAAGAAAAACAGGACGAACGCGTTTATAATTTTGTCGTAAATAAACGGAACGACTCCAAACTCAGATTTCATTTGAAATTTGCTTCATTTTTAGTTTATTAGTTTCATTTTCTATACAATGAACTGTTTTGAAAGACAAAAGCTGCCCAGTCGATTTGGTAATCTGTTTCACAAAGTCATGTAGGGCTAAAGTCCAACAATTTTATCCTGATAAAAAGCAAGGTTTTAAGCTGGATGAGCCAATATGGCAGAAATTACACACAACACAGACTTAAGGCTTAAAATGTTATCGATCTAATGCATACATTTATGAGCTTAATTTGGATTCCAGCTATAAGTTAAAGCCCGAAATCGAGCTTATAAGACGGGCCCCGTCCTGATGTTTTACGCTTTCTCACGCAGGTGCGATGCTCTGTCAGAATCCGGGCGTCAAAACACGGCATCCCTAGTCCGGAATACCACAGTGAAGAGTTCTTCGCTGGGTTGAAAGTTGGTATTACGTGAAAATTTAACTGAACGCATTCGTTGATCTCATTGGTTGACTGGCTCTGTAGCTAATAGAAGTGTTTGTTAAAATCGGATTGGCGTGTATAAGGGGATGCTTTACAGTCAACTGAATAACCCTTAAGCCTTTCAGCATATGACTGACAACTTGATGACGGAAGCCTGTTCAATGATTAGTAAAAGAGAGAATTCAGAAATCATTATTCGATGAATGAATGATTACGTTTTTCACCACTTGGGTAATATTGCAGCCATATATATCGTGGTGAAAAATAAGGTATAAAATACTTCAGGCATTTTCCTCTTGTTAAAATATTTACTTTATAAAATTCTAAAATAAAATAGTTTATATCTTTTGTGTTTTGAATTTCAGCTATAAGCAACTCATATTTTTATTTAATGTTTTCGTTTTAACAGGCGTTAAATAAATCGGTAGAAGTAAAAGAGGGAAAATCAGTCATGATCCAGTACCAAGCCACAGTGCCTGTCCCCTGTCGAATTAATGCAGTCTGCAGTGTATACTTTATTGATTACGCCAATGAAAAGATAAACGGACAATGTGAGAGAAACAAACGCGGCAATTGTGGGCTTGTTGTCAGTGCCAAAGAATGGAACGCTGTCAATGAGTTAAGAGTGACTGGAGAATATGACAACAGATACGGTGACCGGCTGGCCGAAATCTTCCTGAAGTCCACCAATCCTGTCCCAGGCGGTCCTGTTAATGTATGGACTGATGTCTCTCCCCAAGTGGTCTTGGTGAATATGCTTTGCTACCCATACTTGAACTAATTTATGTCGATGCTACCGTCCACTGGCCAATTTCAGAGCCTAGCTTTATAATCTAAATTAAACTCTTAATAAATGAATGAAATCAATAAAATATTACAGTTGGTTCTGTGTTGTGGTAAGACAATTTCTTACACGTTTCAGCATTTGGCTTCCAATGTTTTGTTTTTGAAGATTAAAATTGTGAATCTTTACCTAAAATAGCATTGTGAAAACAACACTGCATCCTTCGTAACTCCAACACAATTTCTATGTTGTTACATGGTTAGTCCATCTACACTGCAACACGGATTGAGTAAATGTTTGCTTATAAAGATGCCAGTCAACCACTTAAGTAAACAAATGAGTAAACGAGCATTAAGACAAGTACTTCCTTGTCAGGTTTAATTACTTAGTTGGACATGGCTTTTCCTCATTTAAAGGTGGAGAAAACACAAAAATGACAAAAAGTTAAGATGAAAAAGTGTGAAAAGTTAGCTGTAAAAGTGGTCTTCAATATTTTTTCGACTTTTCCTTAAGGAGAAAAAGACATTTGAAAATAATTTTTCTATGGTGGGTATTTGGGACCACCTTTTGGTATATATAGTCTTTGTGTAGTAATGTTATAAATGAGGCCGCAACATATGTTTAATAAATATCTTTGCACTAGAATTTGTCCTTTTCAGCTAACAAATGTGTTCACCCTGGATTTGCATCATATTTATGTTTTAATATGTTAATATTAAATATTAAATATTATACAAATATTATCATAACTCAGGTTAAATGCATATGTTTGAATATAAACAACAAATTCACATTCACATAAATTTATTGGACATACATCACATCCTAATCTAGAACATTATTATGTGATGGCCCCAAATACCCACCATACAAAAATATTTTCAAATACCCTTTTCTTCTGAAAAAATCCCCCAAAATATTAAAACTCATATTTGCAAATACGTTTTGACGCTGTTTCATCTGAATTCGCCATCATTTTTATGGTTTTTCTTCTCCTTTAAGTAAACCTTTATCAGTTTACGTGGCCTGCTTCAAAAGTCTAAGTTTCACTAAGTAAACCATAGAAACGTAAGCAAATGCATGCTCAGTTTGGGTTTACATAGTTTGTTGCATCTTAATTAGCCAACAGCATTCGATTAAATAATTATGGACAAATAATACAACGTACTGGGCATGTGTTGCAAAAAATCACCAGTCATCCACCTTGTTTGTCGTTTACCCACTTATTCAGCTGCTCTCAGAGAAACTAATGATAAATCCTCTGTCGTATGACATAAACAGCCACATTTCACTTTTCACCCTCATTTCATATCTTTTGGTATCAATAAAGATTCCATGAACAAATTGAGGGTTCTGTGGTAAGACAACTAAAACCGTGCTATAATTGGATACATTTACTTGTTTCCATTGACGTTGTATAAATGGGTGAACGGTTGGTTATGTTACTTAAATCTGGTACTCTAATTATAGAGACACGCAACGCAATAGACGGGCAGATAAATAATTCACGAGCTTATAACATATTAGTGTGTAAAATTGACGATTAATGCCTTTTATCCGAAGGTACATATATGTAATGGATATGGCATGGTATTTAACTGCTATTAGCTTACATGTTCATAAAGACGCATGTGGATAAAAATTGAAGGACGTCAGTTATGCCTGACAAAGGTTGCACTATTAGTATCTGGTCTATCATCCCCAAGACTACAACTGTATGTAGCGTGTGGACTTTCAATTTTAACTGTTAACAACGTAGGAGTAAGAAATCAAATATTACCTTGTCAAGAGTGACAAAGACCTCTTCTCTCCAACATCACTAGCGAAACTGAAATTTGCATCATAGCACCGCTTAGCTGATTTTAAGATTTTAAGTGGAGGCAGTGCTCTGCTTGGCAAACGTAAACCTAAACGTTTTACTGCACTTTGCAATAGCTTAATAAAACAACATTACCATTCTCTCTACAAATAAACTTCTTACAATATTTTATTAAATATGTAAATGTTTATTAACACAATGATAAAGTTTCCTTATTAAAAGTGTACATTTACTAAGGCTTTTTGCAATGTATTGAACATATTTTACATTTCCTAATTGTTTTGCTTTCAGCATTACTAGGTTGGCCTAGACATCTGTCCTAAAATTTAGAAGAATTAGGGTGCATTACTTTTTGCATCTTGTCATTTAATCAGATTTCACTGGAACCCTTTCCACCAATACAAGGTCAAGAATTCATCTTCGCTCGCTAACTGTAGTGATGACATTTTACGAAGCGATAATGAACATTTCCTGATCTTCTGCGACCCCATTCTGCGAGTGAAGAATATAGCAAACCATTTAACCAAACACAAATTAAATATTTTTTTACGTATGAGAAGGGTTGTGTCACGAGCGATTAAAGGCGCTTGTCTATTGAATGCCTAGGCCACTCGAGATGCGGTGTCAATCCTGGCCCTCGACATCGAGGTTGTTCTCCCACTTTACTTCGTGGACCATTCTCCTATGACCAAATGTGCTATAATACATTCGTTTAAGGCCATTTGTCTTTGATCAATATGATGTGCATGTCTGTCAGTCATATGTACGAATGCTCGTCAATAATTTGCCAAAAGTCGGTGATGTGAACGCCAATAAATGTGGGTGTCTCGTTAACAGGTCAACATTCATGATAAAGAAGCAGAGCATGCCAGTGCTTCCTGCAGAGTACACAACGATCCCCATTTTCACTCTTTCGATGGAGGGTAAGGCTACACATCTACTAACTGTGATCCATTTATGTTCGATTTTGCTTCTCGAGTTGGCCACTTTAATTCGTTATTTGTCCCCTAAATTTTTCCGTTAGCTAATCACTGCTTATGCACGAATATTACTTGGGTTTAGAAACCATGTAGAATACATAATGGAATTCAGGACTGATTTTAAAAAATAGAATATAATTAATATACAGTCATAGATTTCATCGCAATGTTTAAGAATTGATTGATGTCGTATGAGTTGGTATTCAGCATAAAACACGGAAAGACCTAGGTTAAATTTTATATTGGGTAAACTTGAAGTTGAATTTACTGAAATGGAGAACAGGTATAAAAGAAAACATTGTCAGTTTCCTACAGAAAATCGTTGTACATGTATTCCAATTGTGTTTCAATTCATTGAATACAAGTGGTAACAGTATGCTGTACGCTGCATGCGATAGGGGGCCACGGGGTGCGCTACTTGCTTTTTTCATATTCCTGTGTATTTTTTTCCTTTGATGCATGTTTTATCAAAAAAACGTGTCGTATTGTTCTTTTCTGCTGCATGTTACTCAACATCAAGATGTATTAGCGGCGACTGCTATGATATCTTTGTGAATGCAACTAAAGAAATGTAATAAATAAAGTACCAGCATTGTCTATGGTCCATTTACTATCCTTTGATTCTATTTCAAAGATGTCAACAGTACTCAATCCGGTGTTAATAATGAGCGCACATCGGGTATCCTTGTGATTACAAGTGTAGGTGTTGATGTTGGCGAGCAAATGCCATAAAATAACTCTACATTTTCGTCAGAAACTTGTGTTTTGATATTAATTTGTGGCCCTCGTGAAAGAAACATTCCTTTAAAGGAGTCCCTCTTAGGATTCGCTGTCTGGATGTGACACCTGATGAAACATATTCAGCATACCGCTACCGCGTACACGGCATCTTAGCTTTAAACTCTTATCACACAGTATCCTTGTGGTAAAGAAATTTGAACTCCAGTTGGAATACAACGATGTAGAAAATTGAGAATGTTAAACGCACGGCATTCACACTCATGTTACACAGGATATCAGTTCAGTTCGGGTATATTTTTATGTTTCATTTTGACAGTTTTTTCGATGTGCACCTGGGCGGGGAGTTCGTGCTGTACAGACACAAGACTCTACCCCAAGAGGTAGGTTGGCTTCGAAATCTCTTACGCCCGTATTTAAAACAAGAGCGAAAAAGAAATGTTAGGCAGTAAAAGGATTGGCTTTCCACGAATACCCTATTATTTTAGGCCCAGTCAAACCAGCACATACGACTAAGATTAAGACAACCTGCGATCGAAAAGTCGAGGACAATCGTTGGAAATCTTGGGTTGGTCGTGCGATAAGTCGTGGGTGATTTTAGAGGACCTTGATCAATTTGAATATATCGCCAGTGATTGCGAGATGATCGGAGTTATTGCAGCTGGTTCTCATGAATGGACCAAAGAAAAGCAGCTGTGACCAGAACATATCTTATTTTGCTTATCTTACTTAAATTCTGACCATTGTTAATCCGTACTCCCAGCATACTAGCATCGTAAACATGTAATCTTCGTGAATCATATGCGTATTTTGTCAGTGTGCAGTTTTCATACACATCACAAATCATACCTTACAGGTAGGAAACAACGTGATGTCAAAGCCAAGGCTCATATTGGTGCCACGTGACTTCAGGAGTACCGCAGGGCTCAATTTTAGACCCTTTGTTTTTTGTTTTATACATTACCGAGCAGCTGACACTTTAGTGGTTGTTGTATGCTGAGGACGCGAAAAATATTTAAGAAAATAACTTCTGTGGAGAGCTTGCTTCTCTTGCAAGAAGATTTGGACATCTTTAATAATTGCGGCGATATATTGAAGTAGGTTAAAAATATTGACAAGTACCAAACCATAATAGTCACAAACAAAATCAAGAAATTGTCGTGCGACTGTAAAATTTGCAGTCGGCAATTGCAAGAAAATAAGTTATTAAAGACCTCGGTGCCTGGTTATACTTTAATTTATCATTCGACCAAGCACCGTAAAAAGTGTTACATGCTGCAAAAAATGTTACATAAGTGGTATGCAGACCTTTACAAATGCTTGTTTTTATGAAGAGAACGTGCAGGAGATTCAGGTCGATTAAATATGTCCTGTCATTATACTACTCTCTCGTACGAAGAAACTTGGAATACTGTCCTACGATTTGGTGCCCATGCCAAAACAACCACCATAGACAAACGGGAATCAGTTCAGAAGAAATATGTCCAGCTCTTATATGTCATAGAAGCAAAGTTCAATTTTCATCCAATAGATATGACGACTTATTGGAGCAATTTCAGTTAAAGTCACTAGAAAACAGTCGAAAATACCTATAAATTCTTAACTTTGCACAAATGCCTTCATGGAGCCATCAATTACAGTAGCGTTACAGCTGAAATCGAATTACATTTCCCTTTCCGCAAATTACGGCCTCCGTTAATTTATTAGCCCTAATTCTGTCGCATTAATGTACGTAAGTGTCGCTTTCTAGCATCTACTCAAAAACCTTTATTCTGTTGACTCAGCTTTCGACATTTTTAGCTCTTATGGAAGTTTTAAGCACTCTTTAAGGCGATTGATGTTTTAATTATTTTGTCTTGCCTTCTTATTTGATTTGCTGTTAGCAACGTTACTGTTTTCAGTATATTTATTTTCATATTAGTTTATAGATGTCTGTCTGTCTTTCTGCTTTAAAATCACAATTTTACTATGTACTGCTAGATCAAGTTAGAAGGAACTGTATTTGTCTGTCGTTTAGCTGTTTATACATATCCGTAAACATTTGGTAGTCAGTTTCTTATTACTATTACCCTATTCTTATTTGCCGTGTATAAGTGGGTCCCAGCGTCCTGTTTTGGGTTGAATACATTGATTACCGTCGATAAATAAGGAGGTGCAAAAGACGAAAGACTGGCTACTGTACATGAATCCTATATTCTTTTTTCAGCTATATACATATATATCAGGTAGCGTAGCCAAACAACTGAAAAGAGTTTCCACCGTGATCTTCCGATAATATCCTCTAAAATCTGACTTTGACATATCTCTATAGGGGTTCTTTACTACATTTTTGTTAATCAAAGTGACGATTAGAATCCACATGTCTATACCGGAAGCAATCTCAGTTCAGGCGTTGGGGTAGGTCGTCGCCACTACCAATTCCCCCCCCACCCCCACCCCACCCCAAACCAGCAAGAATGGGTCAGTTTTGGTGTGACTGCAATAAATCGGGTGCAACTGACCATCTTCGGTTGTCATACCTCGACATGGTGTGACTGGGCTTTTATCGAGATTATCAGCCTTCCAAGGTAATTGTTCTTGATTGCTATCGTGGTTGTTTCATGTCCTCTTCAACCTGGTTTTGAGGCTGGAGAAAATTGTTAGCGACTCTGCAACTACCATGCCATCTAACTCTTAAATCAGATTTGCAACAACTGCTTCTTATCCGGTTTAGGGTTTATGTCGTCAAACGCCCTTGCATGTTCTTAATTATGCGGCCAATGTTAACAGAATATGATGATCAAGTTAACGGATATGATGTAAGACATCACAGATAGAGCGACCGACTTATACAACGGCTCAGTTGCAGCTGGAAAAGAAAAAAACGGTTCCGAGTGTGAGTTTACCCGCAATGTTGTTTCATTACAGTCTTCTACTTCCGAGCCACATAGAGTGAATTCGATTTGTGCAATATCCTTGACACACGAATAAGTTTATTGATGCCAACATGTAGGATGGGTAGGGCATGTAGAAGTGCAGATAGTAGAGAAATCTCAAGTGGAGATAACTTTATTTGAAAGGCATGTTGTAGTACAGAAAGTAGAGAAATCACAAATGGAGATAACCCTATTGGAAGGGCAACTAATAGTAATATATAGAGCAGAGAAATCCCAAGTGTAGATAACCTTATAGTGAAGCCATGTAATAGCAGTACAGAAAGTGGAGAAATCCCAAGTGGAGATTACCTAAGCTTATAGGTAGGGGATGTAATTGTGGAACGTTTCTTGAAGGGCATGTAATAGTAGTACAGAAAGAAGAGGAATTCCAAGTGGAGATAACCTTATTTGAAGGGCATGTAATAGTAGTATATAAAACAGAGAAATCTCTAGGAAAATAACCTTATTTGAAGAGCATGTAATAGTAGCACAGGAAGCAGAGAAATTCCAAGTGGAGATAAGCTAAACATATAGGTAGGGAATGTACATATAGAAGTACATATATAGTGAGTAGAGAAATAATAAACGGAGATAACCTTATTGAAAGGGCATGGATAGGGGTATAGAGAATAGAGCAATCCTCGGTGGAGTTAACCTTATGTGGGAACCAGGGCCCACTTGCACGAAGCCCTCTTAACCATAAGAGCACGGAGTTACTATCTACCATCACGACGTGCTCGTAACGTTTAGAGGATTTCGTGCAAATGGTCCCACTAGTGTAGGCATTACGTCGTCATGGTAGTCTATCTTCAGTCTTTTAACTATCTGTAAAATCATGCTTGTAACGCATGCTGTACATATCTATATCCTGGAAGTCCTATATTATTGCCAAGAAACTCCCACTCCCTTCGTACCCACCAAAATTATTTGTGCATATATGATAACAAGTTAGAGAATTGTAAACCATTCCCCAAATTGATCTTGGTTCACGCAATGACATTTTAGAAAGAATCTAATGAATCCAATATTTGCTGAGGCCATTGGGCCTATACATTTACCATAATTATTCATTACTTTCAACGCATTAGCCTAGCGTTACGTGGTTTATAAGGAAGCTGGCACATTTCTAACGCTGGTTCAGCATTTTTTAGTGCTTAACACGATTTACCGAGAAAATGATCCCTTGAAACAGGTATCGTTCCTTTCTATTTTGTCAAGCTAGATATTAGATAAGTTTCCAAGGAAAATAAATGTTCATCCTTGATATTAGTATATGGTATATAGGCCAAGTCAATTGAAGCCCAATGCAGCCAAAAGTATGTACGTGATGTGCGCTTTATTACTTTCATGCGTCCCAGGCGGGCTATTCTTAGTTAATACTAAGCTAATCTCGACCATGACTTATATGTTTGTCTTGTTGTTGTTGTTTCAGGTACGCGGTTTTTTCCAGCCATGTTCTAGTGGTAGCTCTATTTATTGTGTTTGTGGAGGCGCTGTCCGATCAGGAAAGCAGATTTTCGTGTGGTCTTGGTGTAAAGACAACCGAGTTTACCAGACAACTCTTGTCCGGGTTTACGGCTGTAACCAGAGACAAATGAGAGTCACCCAAAACGGATACTACCAGGTATGTCATCTACATGATCTTACCGCCTTCTAATATCATATCGTGCTTACTTGGATAATTGAGAGCATATGTGTATCTGAAGTGTATGTGCATCTTGATTTCTGCCCTCGCTTATCATGAACTTAGGGTGGTTCGAGATGCATGAGCTATCACTGGTGGGCATCAGCGTTGTATGTCACAGTTCGACAGGCGATGGTGATGAAAGTTTCACCAAGAATTTCTGCGATAATTTCTAATGCGCATTTGCATTTTAGCAGTTTCTACTACACGGGTTATTCTTCTGTCTTATGTCGTGCTCCCAGAATATCGTCAACGAGTTTTCAGTCGTATTGGCGTACTGAGAGTAGGCATCAGAAGAGTACTCAGCCGTGAAACAACAAGGTGAATAAACCCTTCTAGAAGATTCTAGAAGAGGAGCTTCAGGTATAAAACTCTATCCCGGAAAATTAGGCGAGGCTCCAGGGGCAGCCTAGGCCAGGAAAATTCACGACTCCAGATTAACGTAGACGAGTTATCAGCCGTTTTGGGACGCCGAGAAATGGTATCTGAAAGTATTCAGTCGTTAAAAGACATGGTGTAAAAACGTTTTAAAAGTGAAAGTTGCTTGTACATAAAGTTTATCCCAGCACGGTCCATGGTCCATTGGGGCCCCGGAAGCTCCTTGATCCTGGACTGTCAGAGATTACCATTTGCGGGCACTGGGTATTAGGATCTGGGGCCCGTCTTACAAAGCTGGAGTAGCTTACGTCAAACGTAAACGTTTACGTCCACTTTAATAGGGGCTTCCGTCATCTCCTAGTAGCGTCTTTCGGAAGTTGTCGGATTCCTTTACAACGTGTAAATCTTTTATAATTGGTGGAAAAAAACAGTCCACCAGGTAGGTGTAAATTTGCACCAAACTTCACATCAAGCCGCAGCTACTCCAGCTTTGTAAGAGGGTCAGTCGTTACAGCGATATACGTACGACAGGCTTACACTCAGTTGTAGCCTTACTCCAGCTTTGTAAGACGGGCCCCTGAAGATTACCGAGCCGTTAAATGATATAGTGAATAAACTTTTTAACAGATTAAAAGTGGGCCGGTTAGGCCCCGGAATCTCAGCGACTCTACATTGCCATAAAACTGACATTTGAAGAAAAATGTACAAGATTAAAATCATAGTTCCGAGTTTAAGATGATTGTGAACAACTGGGACCAACTGCCGGTAAGCACACTCAGATCGACGGAACTGGATATATATGGTTAGAGTGGCAGAAAAGTAGAACATGCTCAACTGCTGAGTCAGATAGGTTGACTAAATCCAGCCTGGTCGGATGCTTTCAGTTGCTCCCATCTGTATGGTGAGGATAATGGCCACTTTTGACCGCCTAACGCACATAGGGCGCGGATACGCGCTCTCTGCGCAAGGTTTCGACCCGCTAGACTCGGGACGCGGGGACCAGAACGGTACCTCATTCCTCATCTCTTCCATAAGATGGCAAAATGGTGACTGGACGCTATCGGCCCTGTTGCTGCACGAGAGAAATTATAGATAAACTATCGATAATGCAATATTATGTAATCAGTGGTTTGTATCAGTTGTTAGGGGTGGTGTTGGTCTAATGTCGGCGGGTAAGAGCACAATAATTTTAGTCAGGGCAAGTGTGAAGTTAAATAAAACAGATCCTGGTCACTGAAGTGCTGGACCGAATATAATAATAATAATAAGATTCTTTAGCAATCTAGTTACTTGATCCTTACTATTTGAGCACAATCAAGCACGCGGGCTAAAGTCGCTACATAGCTAATCATCGTTTCTATAAAAGATATGAAAAAGTGTTTATTCCATTGCTTGATCTTGTAATTATCAGTGAATCACCTCCTAAAAACAACCACAAAAAAGTGACTTTGAGTTGTTTACTTAACTGTCGAAGGAGGGAATGTCGGCCATCAACCTGTGGCTATTATGGCTATATGTTCCAGATAGAGGTTCCTAATGGTATGGTGGTGCAAATGGATAGACACTATATCAGTATTACCCCGTCAGCTGCGGATTTCAACCAGACTACAGGACTGTGTGGAAACTTCAACGGCGATAAAAACGATGAGCACATTGACCCGGATGGGAAAAAACATAATAATTGTAAAAATTGTAACGACTATGGTTCGACTTGGAAGTAAGTAAGAAAGAGTGCCTGTCGGCGAATGTACAACACCCCACCACCCCCACCCCCACATGTACAGAGACCAAGACATTAAAACGGTCGTGAAAAAAAAAAATCAAATGGTCATAATCTTCCCAGATGTGCTGGTAATTTCCATTGCATGCCCTATCTTTACGCCATGGGGTTATGTCCTTCCCATTGAACACTTATTCATATAACTTGTGGTTAACGTTATAGTTAAGGGTTTGTCAGATTTGTGGGTGAGCTAACCCCGAGTACCCGGAGTTATTCCAAGTAAAAGTGTGAATATCAGGTCCTCTTTAACTTTAGAGCAGGTACTATACCGCTTGTGAATAGTGGAGGGCACAACACAGCTAAATCGGTATGACATGACCATGTTTGCTGTTTTCGGTAACTCTTCATCAACTAATGTCACGAGTTGCCCAGCCATGCCCCTTGCACTTATCGTTAAAATTTCTGACTTATATTCTTATCATTTGCTTGTAGGATTGTTGATGATAAAAAGTCATATTACGGATATCCCGACGACGACCTTGAACCAGCACCCATGGGTAGATGTTTTTGTAATACCAGCATAACCGCTGAAATCATCGAAAATGTGACCTGCACTAACGTGCCCCAAGAGGGTTGCGGCACTCTAGATCCGGAAGTGACGGAGGAATACTGTACCCAGATCCCTGGTTCTGCTGGCAGACGGAGGAAGAGACAAGCAGAGGAGGACAATGACGGACTGAATGACGACGACGTCAGGCCCGTCTTCCCCTCTTATAACGTGACCGACTTTGAGGTAAGATCAAAAACATGACACATGACATAGAAATAACGGCACTTTAGCTCGATTACCCACGAAGGCTTCTGTTGCAACTCTGCGCATAATAATTAATCAATTGTGTGTTTAAGGAACCCCAATGGACAAATGGTTGGAATGAAGGAAAGGCCAGAGATCACTGCTTCCAGTTTTATCGTCAGTCTCCAGCATTTGACCCCTGTTTAAAAGTCCCAAACGTTGAAATAGATCCTCACATCGACTCTTGTGTCATGGACATTCTAGTAAGTAAATAATGGTGCTTTCACTGCTCTAGCGGCTGTTTTTATTAACACCGTCCACGGTGAGTGAAATACTCTTGACTACGGCGCAAAACACCAATCAGATAAATAAATAATAAATACAAACTCCGTGCACAGACGAAAACAGTGAAGCAAAACTAAAGTGTCAACCCTTCAGTAGTTAATGATTATGGACAACCGTGCCAGGCTAGAGACCCTAAACTACCTCACATCCCTCCACGCGACAGCGATAAATGTGGTGAAGAAGAATAAACAAATGAGAAGGTAAATAAGCGACCATTTGTCCTGATCAACAAATGCTATAAGTCGATGTACCTACGGTAAGTACATGTATAGCTCTACACATGTTGCCATAAAACTTATTGAAAAATGTGTTTGACCCAAGTTTATATCAACGTCTGCTTACATTTAGTACAGCTCATTGTACAAACACCCGGTTTTCTCTAATACTTCGTCTGAAATCAAAGACCTTGGTTTCTTGTCTAGCTCACCGGGACCACAAATTGGACTCTATCTTCCTTGGAGACATTTAAGGGCAAATGCTTGTCCGAAGTTCGAAGGAACACGACCTTATGGGTGGTGGAAAACAATGAACCGTCTGTGCTTACCCTTGTTATGGAGGCTAGCTGTCCAGGGGAATGCTCCTACCACGGTAATTGTACCCAGGGTAAGATATGCATTGTCTTCATGCTACCTACTAATAGTAGACAGGTTCATGGTCTACAATACGCTCGACAGAACACAGCTGGATTTAAATCAACTAAGTCACATGATCATTAGGCGTACTTATATCAAGCGGTATTCACAAAAGCCACCCTAGTTTAGGTGAAGTGGCGACTGTACTGGGTGGTATTATTTTTGAGAATCTGCCGAAAATCGGTGATTAGAAATGATCAGCGTGATAATGGATCCATGTTCATACCTCTCTTTTCGAAATACCGGTAGCGATTTGTTTTCTGTCGGTAAGGTCTATCATTGCGTGGTCCCAGTGACTAATCTGCTGCGGAATGACGGGGTTGAAATCGTTGTATAACAGATGTAGACAATGAAATAGGCCAGCTAAAAATAATCAGTTTAAGTCCAGCTCATGCTGGCTTCCTCTCCGGCCGTTCATGGGAAGGCCTGCCAGCAACCTGCGGATTATCGTGGGTTTCCCCCGGATTCTGTCCGGCTTCCTCCTGCCATAATGCCGGCCGCCGTCGTATAAGTGAAATATTCTTGAGTACGGCGTAAACCACCAGTCAAATAAAAAAATCAAAAAATCAAACAGTGGATCAAGCAGTCTCTGTCGCCATGTTACAATGGCATGTCACGTCGCCACTGTAAACAAAACTAGCTGAGAAAGAAAGTCGATGATTGTGTTTTTTTCTCAAATTCATTTATGGTACCACTGAAAAACTTACAGTCAGGAACAATCCAGTAAGTGATCAGGAACAATCCATTATGTACTGATATTACTGTGCGTTCAGCCTACAGCCGCATGTTTTCATATGCCACTATGGATAGCCCCAATGTAATATGGCGTGTTTCACAACAAAAGAGTTGTTCGTTTTGTTCAAACTTTCACAGTAGGTGGCCCATATAATAAACAATTTCTCCACACTTTGCTAAAAGTGTGCAATTGATTTAATATGAAACACAACTCCTTCGTAAATGGCTGATCATTCCAGGAAGCATATTGTAGCATAGTCCTTAACAATTGTTGCATTATGAAGACAGTATATTGAACTTTATGCAGATGTGTTTTATTTTTTTATCTGTGTGTTTAACACTGGTTCCCATGCTTCATTGTTACTGGTAGAGAGGTTGTCCATAGTCATCCATGTCCTATTCCAGTCCAACACATCACTTTTTTCACAACTAATTTTAGATACATATATTCCTCCATGTCTAAACCAATGCAGACCAGGGAGAGGTAATTGCTTACGTAATGACCTGGAACAGATGCTAAATATCTTGAACATTTTTAGTTCTGATTTAATCTGGACTTCATGCGGAAAAATGCGAATGTGTTCTCATCGCCCTTCTCTGTGACTGCTGTAACATGTGATTCTTACGTAATGACCAAAAAAGGATCAAAAGTTTCTCATTTACGTGGCATACGGAGTACCACTCTGTCAGGGCAAGTGCGCATGGAAACAACTTGACAACAATGTATTTCAAGTGCACAATGTTTGTTAGGGCAGGTCAGTAACCAATCCTCTTATATTTTGGTACCATTTAAACGTTAAAGCTAGTCATGCAAATGTAAAGCTGATTAATATGCAAATTAATTCAAATAAATTCCCATAGAGGCCAAACAAAGTCTCAATAATCATCTCAGTTCCCAAATTTCCTTTAAAGAGGATTTTAGCCACACGCCTTGACCAAAAGACTCGAGTGCTAAAAATAACCCCACGTTGTTTTCACGTGACACTAAACTTTCAACGACAATTATTGTATGATTGATAATTTGACATTATATTTTACCACAAACAGGAACATTTCCAGTTTTTGTGTAATGGGAAAATTTCGAATAAATGTTGATTCTTGAAAAAAATAATCGGGGCTAAGTGCCCTTGTTAAACTAGGAATCTGTAATGTTTCCGGGGCAGAAAACAGTTGCATTTAAATGAGTTAAGTTTTGTCACATACATGATAGATACATATATATCTGATCTTCTACGCACAAAAACTTAATCGCACTAGGTCACTTGATCTGGTGGCCAAATGGATTTAGCATACTTTTTGGCAGTTCTGGTCGAAAACCATCACATAATTGGTATCAAATTTTCCCCTTCGTAGCAAGTGACCCTCTGATACAAGCTTGTCTTGTAGGGGTATACTTATACGCTGGATGTAATAGGAGAACCCATTTCATTACGGCGCAGTTTGCAGCTGTATAGAATAACTAAGTTGGCGAAGTAACAAGTTACCAAGTAACAAATAAAACTAAATTACATGCTAGTAACGAAAAATGACTTTTATTATGCATACTACTCACGTTGTGGCACTTTCTATATATTTTATAAGGAGACCGGCAGAATTTATGCCGTACGTTAAAAATGTTCGAAAGTTTATCAAGCCAGGATAACGGTTCTGTGTTGGTCACTCTGAGAACTTGTCTTGCCAAACTCACTCGGTTAATGTACCTGATGAATAGTTCTTCGTGCCGACAAATACATGTATATAAGAGCCCAGAAACTGACACGTCGTCATCTCCATTTTAGTAGCCTTTGACAGAAAGGTCAGTGAAATGTACAGTGAATCTTTGTGCTAAATTACATCCCGCTGACCACGGAACAGCGGGTTCTGGTCACATGAGGTCTGGAAGGCCTACATGTTTTACCATAATGATAACGAAATGGCGAAAGCCGCAAAAAGGTTGTACGATTATGTAGACCTTGTTTCCATTTCAGGTGAATGTCAGTGTGAAGCGGGTTGGATCGGTGACGACTGCTCGGTTGACATGAGCCAACCACCGGAAGTGTTGGGGTTACCGAAACGGGGCCTATGTGACATCCGGAATCGTAAATGTGACCGAACACTGGTGTATGGGAAACGGTTTGCAGGCTCTGAATCCCTCACGTGCAAGTTTGAGCAGGCCTATGTAAGTAATGCTAATGGTGCTAGCCGAGAGGAAAGAGGCTTTTACAGCGTATAAGTGGATAATCACTTCGTGCATTTCTAATTCTAACGTTCTGTAATCAAAATATATATTCCCCATTTGTCGACGGCAGATATTCAGAATTTTAAACACATTTCTAAAACCATCCCAGTGCAGTTCTGTCTCGCACGTTAGAGTGTGTCCAATGCAGTACATACAGAACTGCGTCATTTCGGGTTTACACGAACATGGATAAGAATTAGAGATGGCTGGAAGGTTTACTATACGCGGCTGTTTGACTTGACACGTGTCCTAGTGAACATGTATTTTGTTGTAGCGAGATATACCATTGCATTATAAAGGTAAACAACAGAACTACCGTACTCCAGACCCCGACGACAGTTTTCATCACGCAGGCGTATTACCGACATTCTGATGAGATTGTATGCCATCTGCCCAGTAACGCTACAATAGGGACTGATGAGAAGGGATTACCTGTCGGATATTACCTGTCTGTGAGCAACGACAACGAAATGTTCAGCCAAACGCTGCTCTTCCTTCCATATCACTCCGGAGACTTCAGCTGCTCAGTTGTCGGGATGGAAGCTAGCTGTGAGAAGATAGCGGTATGTCATGCAAACCACACATTTATATCCATCTCTGTCTTGCCTGGGTATTAAAAGGTTGACTTTGTGTACATTAAACGTTTCAGTGCTGATGGACACATCGATCTGTTGTTGAAGTATGGAGCTACAGCAAAGGCATCCCTTAACTTTTATTTTTGCAGATTGAAAAGCATCCCACGAAGCGCTATACCTAAAACTGCGTTATGCCATTATACGACCGGTCGTATTTCCGGTATCCCGTCAGTTAAACAGCTCATCCAGCAAAGGGTTTATATTGATATTGATCACTAAAGGCTGAGATTGACAGTGTTATGTTATTGTTTTGGGATTTGTTTTGTTTTGTTGTTATTTTTGCATTTCCTTTTTTGCTTTTTTTGTTTTTTGCGCCGTCCAGTGTGTATTTAGCGCGTCACTCCTCATACCATTTCGAAGGGAGACTATACAGATGAGCTATTTGAATGACCATCACCTTGTAGACGTGTATGTCTCTTCTGGCTGGCGTTTGCCAGTCTAAAATCCCCCCAACAAATGAGTTTGTGTTCAGGACTTCCAACTTCATTAAAATGACTGCACAATGACGAAAGTCTACCGCGTAATATAGAGCATTAAAACTACGTCGGCTTTCTTTGATGCAGTATGTTTTTCTTTAAGTACCTGTAAAGAAATAAATGAAGGTGCATGTTGATAATTCAGCTTGCAGGTACATGTAAGTGTTCCAAGCTAATTTCTATCAGAATTCTTCTGTTGGGCTCACGTTGGGCTCTCTGTGTTACTTTTACTCCTGTAAGCAGGCAGTAGTCGACATAAACAAAATGAATACTCAAATAAATGTCGTTTGTAACGCACGCTGTGTATAAATTACAATCCATATCTAGGTTACTAAAAGATGTGTTTTCTTCGCAGGTAAATACTGGCTGCCCCACAGACGGCATGGGTATTAGTTGTGACAAGGAAGAGGTATATATATTTGAATACAGCGATGGCAGTGTGACAGTTGACCAGTTTTACGTAGCCGGTGAAAGCCGGTCTCTTATCAGTTTACCTTAGTATTTTATTCTAACTGTTCGTATAAATGCTAGCAACTTTATTACACGCCGCCTAGCACAGATGTCGTTCATGGGCTCTCTCATCAAGCATCCCCATGCACTGAAACCTTCCGTTTTACTTGTAGGACAAAAAAGGACCAAAGTCTGGATCTCCCTTTGACCGGACAACCTCTTCTTTAATGATCCTCATGATTTGTGGGTACGTAAGCACAGCTAAATGACGAGACATAACCTGTGTGATTATAATATATTTAGCTGAAAGCAAAATCTTCAAAGTCTCTGAAAAGTATTATACATGTACTTTATTTTTTCCGCGGTGATTTCACCAAATAAAATGTAAAATAAAATGACGATACCGACAGATGACTATCAGGTATACCCATTCTCTTCATGCACGGAATGCAGATAACATCGTTTATATGGATTTAGATGCAGGTAGCCGAAAGTACTCCATATATAGTGACTCCCCGAGTCATTCAGCTCTTACAAATGTCAAAACCGACAGCAGCAAACCATCTTCTGACATAATCCACACTTTGAAACTCGTGAACTGAGAAGTAAAACCTAGGCCCATCATGTGTTATTTCCGACCTTCTTGCGTGGCCATGCGGAAATACGTCACGTTTTGAAGAACATGAGTCATCGTGACGTGATTCGGATTTAGCGTGATCTCCATAATGTCGACGTGATGAGACTGTGGCAGACCTAAGTGTCACTGAACTTCTATTCGGTTGAAAAAAAAAAACAAGCAAAATACTTAATGCTAGTACAAAATACATATACTTCGGTTACGGTCTTAGTCTTCCATTGGAAATAAACATGACCCGGCTGTTATCTTTGTGGCTAAAACATGCACTACCCAGCCTTTTCAATGGGCCTTAGGATTCAAGAAAACACAGAACTGACTCTGGACTTCATCCTGATACTGTATGCATGGGTCTGTATAGATTTTCATGTTCTCAAGCACGACTGTTGGGTAAATATGCAGAAACCGAAGTATATTGTAAAGATTTTTATACAACGCCTCTGACAACACCCGCCCTCTATTTTCATCTACTCTTTTTGCCCTGCTACTCGTGGAGTTGGGCAGTATTAGACACAAATGTCAAAGGCGTGCTATGTTTACATTTTAATGCAACATTCAAAAAAACTATGGGGAAAGGTTATTTTATTTTCGCTGTATTATTCCGTTTTTTATTAAGTGGCACATATTTGATACGTTAGCAAAAGTGAAATCGTAGCGCTTTGCAATACAGACACACTGCTTCATAGCCTAAGTTTGAAAAAAACAAACAAACCTGCCACAAAAAATGCAAGGCGTTAGGTGCTTAGGCTAGATCAAGTATATGCACTACCAGTGCTACTAGATACAACTTTCTCACACTCAAGACAGCTAATACATGTATCCTGTATAAATGTGCAATTACAATTTTTACTCTTTCTTGTTTGTAGGACGAAATGGGCAGTGATAGACTGACATTCAGGGTCGATTCCTTTGACGACGACGAAATAACGACCGCGACCGAAGGAAGGACAATGACCAGGAAACATAGCAATTACATCGTTCACGGAAACGACGACGACCAAGACAACGACAAAGACAAGGGAAAAGACAACGATCAAGGGAACAATAACGATGAAGGGAACGACAACGATCAAGAGAAGGACAACGTATCTACCATGGCGACGTGTCTCTACGATATGCATCGTCATGACAGTTACATTTGACATAACTTACACCCTTTTTGTAAGATAGGCCCCAGGGAACAGCAACGACCAAGGAACCGAGAACAATTACTAATCTGTTTTATATACATATATGTAACTGAAACACACAAGCACTTTGGCTCTATTGTCGATCATGTATCGCTTTACATCCTCTCACATGAGGGCTATATGTGTATTATAATGCTGTGTTTTATAATGTTTTCTTTGTAGTACGCATGGTTTGAAATCTGAATGTTCTCATTGTGCATATTTTACCGCAAACTCGCAAATAATCCATATTTTTATTGTTTTTACTGATATCAGCAAGACCCGCTGAAAGTAAGCGTCCTGTTTGGCTTCAGCCATATACCTGTGTGTGTACCACTTACAAGCAACACTGTGGTATTGGCAGTTCTATGTCGCCTTCTCCTAACTGTAATTTGGACCAAGGGAACAATGTTGATTTCAGTATACGAAAGATAATGTCTCTTTTAGATTTCTTGCATGTATGTCTCGTAAGTTCACGTGTAAAATACGTATACGTACGAAATGGACTAAAGCTTGTAAATTTAACAGTTCGGCCCACAATGAACTGACATATAACTGAATATCAACTGTTATGCACTGTAGATGAACATCGATGTAGGAACCAACTATATCTATATGCATCAGCTAATTTCCAAACAGTATCACATGTATAGTTATTTAATGTGTAAACTTTGCAGTACGAATGAAGCATACAGATATGAGCGAATTGCCTTCAAAAGCAACTATGAAGTGTTCGGCCTGTGCCGCGCCTGCGTATATAAATCTGTCCACTCCTTATTGCCATTATAAACTAGTATGTCTGAATGGTATCACAACGTTGAAGATGCATATTTGTAACAACAGAAAAATATCCTCGTATTAGAATTTAAATTCGGGTGTGAATATCGCCTAGTCTTTGGGGATATCTCAACAGAATTGTGGAAAGATTTGGTGACACGTAAATTTTGAAGCTTTAAACTGAAGAAATCGGGTTAATTGTAAACCTATTTTCCACTATTCAGAGCAACAGTTTGCACTCTTCATGAAAAAACTCAATAATATATCTTTTTTTTTAAGCATATATAAGACTATGTAACATGGGCTTTGTCGTGCACTATAAACATTATACACGCTTCGGATAATATATACTTTGCCTTTGTATGCTCATTCTTTTTTCCAGATTTTCTCTACATGTACCTGTATATCCTAGATTAAATGACATGACGCAGTTTCATCCGTTTGTATCTTATATCGGCTTTTACTGATTACTAAGCAGTTCTCCCTGGTACTGTTTTTTCGGTATAATTGTTTAAAGAGAAAAACATTTAATTAAAGGGAATAGTAAATCCTGTAAACAGATTGCTTTTACGTTTATATTATTCAACCGCATAAAATGAATCATTTGGTAATGGCGCACATTTCGTATGAGACGATAAGCCTGTAATAACTGTTTGGGTCGATGAAGCAAGCGGTGTTTCTGGTAGTCTGCCCAGTCTCAGATAAGGCAGATCTGCTGTCCGCTCACTGTAGGCATGTACAGTGATTTGTCGCTTAGGGGATCTAAAGAAAATCTGACGCCTTTCAGCCCAGCTGAGAGGTAGAGCCACAGATGATACCTGGCCTGGATTGCAGGAGTCATTCAGAGAGGACTTGTCTGATTCGGCGTGAAAGCACATAAGCTCAAGTATTACTTGCCGCTTTTGCTTTGAAACCTCGTCATTAACAAGAACATGAAAGGATTATAATCCGCATGAGACAGGCTTTCAATGAAATGTACTTCATTATTCAGACCCGGAATACACTCCAAGCTGAAGTCCTAAGTCAGAAATGACATGTCCGAGGGTTTCCTCCGGCTTCTGCCCAGTTTCCTTCTACAATAATGCTCACTGTGAAAGTGAAATATTCTTGAGTATGGCGTAAAACTTCAATCAAATAAATAAATAAACATTCATTCAGATAGCAGACTGTCTTATGGGAATCATTTCATACATAAAGAAAGCCTTTGAAAGAACTGATAAATTTCTAAACAAGTTCTTATCTTGAAATAAAAATTTACTAGTTTTGAAATACGTTCACTTTTGAAAGAAGAATTGATCAGTTATGAAAGTTTTATTTCGTTAGTGGTAAATTTTACTTCAAAGATAGTCAGCAGGATTATATCAAAACTCATGTTTTTCTTTATTACAAAAGTGATTGGTTTTTAAAAACTGACCAAGCTTTCTATCAAAACTGGTTTTTCTATCAAAAAGGGCTTCTACGTTAGATCACTGAACCAAGGCTTTAACTTGTGCGCATATTGCCTGTGTGTTACTGAAAAAATACCATACAATCATCTAAGTCAGATGCACCTTCGTAAGATGAAGACAGCAAGTTTTGTTCTGTAATACATTTTTATGAATATGTTATGGTTAAGGCGCTGGCTGTCTGACGACTCCCAGACCCTGGACTAATAATAATAGGGTGGTACAAGCCTACATCTAGTGGTAGATGCGTTGACTCAAATCCGGAGATCGCCGGATCAAATCCCCAGGTGGTAAACTCGGTCACACATGCGTTGGAATCTCTCTCTGTGTACATCCACGTCATATTTCTGAAAAAGGCATCCGGCATTCAGCGAACTTCACCTAACACAAGAGTTCATCTGGGAATCTTGCCGATTTCACGTCCGAGAATGAGACTCAATCCAAGTCTTTGGTGGCCCAGAAAAACATCTCAAACACGTGGCTACGATCTTCTCTCCACATTTCCAAAAGGCTGTCATTCACAATTAACATTTATATCACTATTAATAATAATGAGTAATACTGGAACATGCACTTGCAGTATATTTTACATTATAAAATATCCAAACCATGTCCAAAATCATACACATTTAGAGGACTATCGAATCTCCCATATACACTGTCAGCTTTTCAATCATACGGTTTCTCCAAGTCGTCATTCGTCACACAGAACGTGTATGACGCCCAAACAACAGACCGATACTACATTCAAATGTACAAGGAGGGAGTTATAACCACAGATGCGCCTTTCCACATGCCCGCTCTGTTAAAAGCTTAGCTGTGTTACGTACATGTAGCACCTCAATGCCGATGTGGAGATCCTGTAAACTGGTATAAAACTATGTATACATGTAAATTCATCGCAGAGATACAAACCATGCCTAAGATTGGCACTAAATTCCGTCCCTTGTTTTCATATGAGGTCAGACCACATAACTATGAACTGTGGCCTTCGTGGTAGGGCGCTTTGTCTAGTTTTGGCATATACAGGTCCTTTCCCAGAAAAGTAGTCTAAAACTCACGAATAAATGGTTAAATGGGGATTTTATTACTTATTCAAGCAACTGTGTGGCATCCTTCAAAGATGTCCTACATACACAGTACATATCATCAGGCGTGAGATTTCACAAATGTTTGAACACACTGACAGTCTGAAAAAGTTTCTTCTTTAAACAGGTCATCATGAGAATAAACACATTAACAAAGATCATGATTCAATTGGTCATGCCTGGAAATCCCTAAAGCTTTAAATAAACAGCAACATGTCTACATTCTTTCTAATGTTTTCAAATAAAAGTTTCATCCTTCTTAATAAAACTCTTACAAAAACACAATGTGCACCTGTAGAAACAGTATAGACTTAACCATAAAGAATGTGCGAATTGCAACCTTATTTGTACCCGAATTACAAGTGTTTCTTATAATATCAACTGTCTAGCACCAATCATTTGTTTCTCGCTAAATTATAACTATACATTATTCACAACATCCACAAGTCAATTACATGAGACTACTGGCCCTTCTCTTCAGCAAATTGCACAAAAAGTTTTATAGCACATTTTGTACAGTGCTCTTTTATTAATGAAGTATATGTACTGAAAAATGACAGCACTAAACAGCTACTGAATACCTGGCTCATATAGTGGTACATGTGGTGTACTCCAAATTGAACTTTCTCCAGTTACATGTCATAAGTGAATCATTGAACTGTTGTTAAACTTGTACTGTATGCGGAGAACAAAGTTAGGGAAGCTAACCCAGGCTTTATCAAACACTTCATATATCGGGATAAAGAAAAGACCGCATAGAGGAGGATTGCAGAAAGTTTAACTTGATGTACTTACCTTCCATCATTCAGCTTACATGTGTAATGACCTTCCATCATGCAGAACTACAACCCCTGTCAACAAACTGTTACATCTGATAACAATGTAGCCAACGCAGTGTATGGCTTTGTACATGTTTACATAGATGTCAGCATATAAACTGTTTAATATTGATCATCACATAATGTACCAAAGCCTATTCCAATTAACTAACCTTCTACAGTATTCATTTGGGAAACATTCAACAGATTATGACAGAAAGTAAAAAGTCATAACACACACCATCTAAGCCTAAAATCTTATGTACGATCGAGTCAAGAACTCCTGAGTAACATTACACAGCCGTACAAATCCATCTATAGAATAAATAATAGACAAGTTCAACATGTTCGCCAATGATGTTGTGGTGTTGGCTCATGTACCCGAACACATTGAAACACACATGCAGACATGTCCCAATCGTATTGGTATTTGTATATCTACAACGCACTATTTGTATAGAAACTAATCAGCAGTAGTTATGGGTTGCTGAAGTGATGAAGTTATTGAATACACTGTAGGTATGGTGTTTTGAGGTTATGTACAGTTAATGTCCCATGAAAAGAGCAGAGGATATTGAAAATTCAAAATAATGCATGATCATAACAAATGGAAAATTGACTATAAACTGGCTGGTTGAATGAAACTTTTGCCCTTTTAATTCAAGTTATCAGGAGCCACTGAGAGTGGGGCACCAAATTTCCTCCAAACTACAAGGTTCAGGTTATCCTATGGTGCTCATGCCCTTCTGCTATTCAACTGGTCCCTCTGTTGTCCTCTGTTCCACCTAGTGAGCAATGAGGCCAGTTTACATACAAGGTTCTACATAGTTGCCTGGGAATAAGCCAGTCACTCCATCCATCATGCCTTCCCACCAGCCATCCTCGTTCTTCTTGATCACATAAATAACGGAGTTTTCTTGAAATGTCAGCTCATCCTCTTTATCTGCTTGGTAGTCATATATAGCCACCACTGAAAACAAACAACAGGGATATACACAGGGACGTATTAACCAGACACTATATACACCCCCGATTCTCACTGGCTGCGGGGCTATGGGGAGTTTTTGCAGTCTACATTCCTTGAAAACTATATCGCTACAGGTGGGAAAGTTTGTCAGTTACTAGCTTAAGTTCAGAGGTTTATGCCATACGTGGTCTCCTCTACCCATAACACTGAGATATACATGTAAGACATTGTACATGTGTAGGTAAAAAAAAACCATGAGTATAGCATTAAGCAATAATCAATTAAATAACTAACTATATTAGTAAATAACTAACTAAATAAATAAAACATCAGCTGTCTCTCTGGAGGGAAAAGTATTCTTTAGACACAAGTGCACCTAACGACACCATTCTCATACACCAGAGGTGACTGACCTGAATAACAACAGTTGTCAATACTTTTTCTTGTATTACATTTAACCTAAGTGAATACCGGTGAAGTATGAAGACTTTTGTATGTGCATGTACGGACATGGCTAGTCATGATAATGTATATGGCAGTCTTGCCAGGACTTTTGTATGTGCATGTACAGACATGGCTAGTCATGATAATGTATATGGCAGTCTTGCCAGCACTTTTGTATGTGCATGTACAGACATGGCTAGTCATGATAATGTATAAGGCAGTCTTGCCAGGACTTTTCTTGCCTAGTTTATGCAAAAATCAGGTGCAGTGCTGCAGTGAGACAGTGCAATATGAAAAATGCACAATGTTCCATGATTAGGAAAATTTCAATTTGATGAGATAGAAAAAGCCAGAATTTTTACAAATGAAGCGTTTATAAACTGGACAGGTGAAGTGCTGTAAGGCCCATCTATAAATGAGGTTGGGTGATCAACACCAGCTCACACTTCTATAACTGTGGCTTTGAATCACCCTAATTCCTCAACCTTTTCACATATGAAAGAGCAACTTTCAGTGTAAGTTAAGCACTTTTTTAATTTGATTTCGGAGACAAAACTACATTGGTTGGATTGGCCAGTATCAGGGCAGCACAAGAAGTATAATTTTATCAGTCAACACAGGCCAATGCCCTCAGAATATGCTTGAACAAACATCTAGCAAACGTGCCAATAGGTTGACGAATTACAGTAGCAGGATTCAAGGGCAATGGTTAATGGGCATTTTCTTATGCCATAAACCTTGACTGATGTCATAAAATTAAAACACTCTTGAAAACAGAATTATACGCCAAGCAAATAAATTGATAAAAAGACTCAGATTTGCTGCTTTAATACCAGTACTGACTAATGCTATCCTTACAGCATTCTCATCGTGGACGACAGAACGACTGAAGCATTTTGTGTATAGATATATTCCCTCCCAAAAAATTAATTCAGAATTAATCAACAGCACACTAGTACTAACGCTCATATACGTGTGGAGAGTTCTCACCTTTTTCAAGGTATGTGCTTGGCACCCACTTGGGTTCAGCGCATGTAAGGTCTGGGCCTGTAGCTGCATACGGGTCATCATCTTTTGGAATGAGGGGATCCTTCTCCCTAGATATACCAGGGGCAGGGGCCTGAGGGTAGTTGTTATAGTTGTAGATCCTTGCCTGCTGCTGAGCTGGGGGTGGGGGCAATGGTGGGGAAGCTGTCAAGATTAAAAGAATAAATAAATTACACCTCTGACGGCTGTTCACATCATCAAATATGAAGTCAATATTTTCATTGCAGTTTACTGGTGGTGGCTTACAACAGCCTTCTTTATCGATTATCCCAAACATGTATAATGTACACATATAAACGTGGCCTGATAAACAGAAAAACATTTGAACCTAAAATTCAGTCCAAGAAAGCTCAACTCATTCCAGTCACAGATACAAGATTCTTATTTTAAAGTCTTTACAGGGACATGGTCGCCCAAAGATTAGGTATTTTAGCATTATTACAGAATGACATGACTTCTCAAGAAGTAAAAGTTACAAGCTTTTTGTTAATCCCACCTCCGGCATTGTATGTTAAGTGAATGTTTAAAAATAACAAGAAAACTGAAGTGAGAGAGGGATTTACGGCTCGCTTGTAACAGGATCAGGCATAAAACAGAGCTCTGCAGGTTGACAAGCAAGTCTAGAGTTGTAATTGGTGCTCAGTTGTCGCAAAACTACACTGCTTGACAGGTGGGTGCAAATGTTGTTGTTATTGTGGGGGTGTTACAACCACAAACACAGCCCACCCTCTTTGTGTTGAATTCAAATAATGACAGAACTTGTCTGGGCTCGTTTTATTTCAAATGACTGATTTAGTTTATGAATGAACTTCAAACCCTCATCAAGACGTTAAGATGTTTAAAAATCCAAATTTTGGGCGACCATGACTACTTAAGGTGTACAGTAATGGGATACACATTACAGCAGTGATCATGTCAAATGCTCTCGCAATTATATGACCAACACTACCTGGTTACCCTATATGTAGGCAGGATTCAAAGCTAATGCACAGAGTCAATTTCAAGATAAAGCCTTGGCAGGAGATAAGATACATGTCATGTTTTAGTAGAAATGGCTATTCTAAACTAGATCCTCTTGTGGCTAATGTGAAATAGCAATCATAAATACCACAGTGTAATGGAACTATAGCTGTATAGAAATCACAATATTACTGAGCCACATTGTTTTCAGCATGCATCATGTTCAAACTGATACCCTACACCACCATCCAAAGACAACATCCACCACATGTACAACGAGAAATCCAAGTGTGACATTCATATCAACTGGAATGCCATTAGTCATCATACAACTCTTGACACAGTACATGTGAACATGTTCCACTGTTGCAAGCAGTTTTTATAAGCAGGAATACTGTCAGGGTGTAAAATTCTGAAGTCAGCAATTAGGTCTCAAAGAGTACGCTTCATATTTTGGTCACAGGATTTGTCACTGTACTTGTCCAACGCATGTTTGACTATAGAACTGACTTAAAATTATCTCAATAGAAAACACCAAACAAACCACAAATAAAAATAGTGATTACGATGGAGAATAATGAAAATACCAACTGTATTAGATAAGCTGGGAGTTTACTGTGCAATGCAAGAGTTACATTAAAGCACATAACCGATCAGTAGACATGTTACAAGTACTCACTGTACTCTTGGTACCTACAGGTAGGAAGGCAGGGAATTGTTACCATGTGTATAGTTGCTGCCACAATCCTGAACCCACATATTAAAGAACTTAAACCAAGGGCAGCGTTTGAAAAAGGAGAGAACTACGTGTGGGGCCAAACAGAGACACACATAGATATGTACTATGCTCACACCTGCCAGGTAATCTAACTGATCATGATCACTAGCGGTAATGTCACTACAGAAGTCAGGATCAAGACCTGGGTCAGTATCTGTGTCGCGTGAGCGATCAGCAGCAGGCTGATCATCGTCGATGTCGGGTTGGGGATACGGCTCCGTACCCAGCTCGGGAGGGGGTGGAGGCAGAGCGTCCACGTCTGAAATAAAACCAACATTTAGCACGACATGCAAGCTGTATAGCCGAACACCTACATGCAGTACAGAAGAGAAGACATAAATACATCTAACAGTACACCGATACTATTGAGAAAGCCATGAAACATGCATTCTTAAGCTTGTGGCATGAATGATGTACAGTTTATAGTAGTTACTGGTAATTACACTGGAATCTATTACATTAAAACCATATATAATAAAATGCAAGGATTTGTCTTCTGTTAACATGGAATCTTTGCAGGAATAAGTTATTTGTTTGCCAATCACATCCTAGTACAAGGTTTTTATCAAAGTTGGCCACTAAAACAAGAAACTGTCACACAATGACTCAGTGCCTCCATTCTTCAGTCAGCTGACTGTAGAGACACAACCTGGTTTAGGATTTGTCTTCTAGTTTGAAAGGGGATTGCTGGTGTTTTCTTAGGGGTACTAGTCATAACAAATAATAATTGTGAATAACATAATGCACCTTAAAACACAGTGCAAGATGACATATCTAATGCACAGAATGCTGCATGGTAGGTCAGTATATAGAAATCTGGCATTCATATCATGAACAACAACCTGGTCTGTGCACGAACCATGAACAAAATGCATATCAACAAAGTTCTGAATTTGATGGTTAGAATTTCATCACCAGTTCCTAAAAACGCAAGCAGGATCTAACAAATGAGACTTTGGATGCAGCCATAGTATGACATGAGGAGCAAGCAAAGAGTATACATGTACCTAGTGTGTCAAGACTTGGGGGATTCAAATTCATCATGGTCTATGCTCTGAAGTTTCTTTTTTTTTCCCGTTCTTTATTTACTGTACATTCAACAAGCGCATGCAGAAATTACTGAGTCAAAGGCCATGCAATGCATTCAGGCATCTACAGACCTAATGTGTTACACTAACAAGTGAAACGCATGTGCAACAAACAGGTTAATCTACGAATCGGGAAAGACATGCATGTATTTACCTTCGCTGCCATGCAGAAATTTACAAAGGCATACAACAGGTACACATACATTTACTTGTGATGTACACAGAATGTACACTACAGGACAACATGCACTAAACATGACTAAAGCTTCATACAGGTACCCACACTGATGTATACACAAAGTGTGCCGTCCATGCTGTTATGAGCATGCTTCCAGTGAACCTACCAACGTGTCCTTGTGAAAGTGCCTGCATACCGTTAGTATTGTAGCCCAGCATCTGATTGAGCACACTAGGCGAGGGCATACCTGGGGCCTGTCCTGGGTTCTGTGACATAGGGCGAGCCATACCCACAGGGGGCCCATGGACCTGACCCATTACCGTGTTGGTGGAGGCATAGCCCCCATCACGCCTGTTGGGAGCCCCAGAAGCCATTGTGTAGCTGCCTGGCCCGTAGTGGCCAGGGACTGCAGGAGGAGTGACATGTGGGGCTGGGGTGCGGTAGTGCCCAGACTGACGCATGGTGCCCCCTCCCCGACCACCCTGTTGTGGAGGGGTTGGCGGACGAGTGGTGGGTGCCTGTCCAGACCCTGTACTGCTCACAGATGATGCACGACTTGTTCTTGGGGCAGCTCCATGGCTCTTCAACACAACAACAAGAAGATTAACAGAAACAACAAAGAGCAAGTGCAGCAACAGAAATACATGTACAACAGAGCAGGGCTTAAAATGCCAGCGTGAAATGAAACCTTGTACACAATCATGAATAATCTTCTTTGTCAGCAATAGCAATACGCCACCAAAAAGAATTAGCACAGGGGGAGACAGCTTCCAAAGACGCTGCAGGTATGTTTGGCTCCTCACATGAATGTACACCTTTAACACCTCCCATCCTAAAGATGCAAATCATATGACCTTTCTTTTCATCTCTTTAACACGCTGTATGTTGTCTGCAATAAAGTTCAAGATTTACCCTGACTCCATGACCAATCTCATCCAAGGTCCCATAGTCAATGGGTTTCCTCAGGTATTTGACTGGTCTTTCCTGCTGCTCTGGAAAGATGATGCCGTTTCGGACTCCTGGAGGACGACTTGTTGTTTTGTTTGTTGTCAGAACCCCTATCTCTCTTCGGGCCACCTTCTCCTTGTGTATCATGACAATCTGAAATGCACACAAAGCTTTCATCAGTATTTACACATTCCTGCCACAAAAAGTTATCTCTGATCAATATGTCCTGTAATACTGAGCAAAAAACATGTAATTGTTCATCGAATCCAATGTTATCAAGGCAAAGTCATGGTTATGATGAGGAGTAGACATATATATGTATCTAGCTGCAGTTTTTGATTGAATGCTCACATTTTACTTTTCCACGGATCACACCAAGTATAAATGTGAACAAAGGTCGGACACAACAGGGAACCAGCAGTGTAGGCATTACACACCATTGTGTATTGTCACCAAGGCAGTTACTATCTTGTATAAACTTTATTTCGCTTTTGCAAATGGACACAAGTTGTACATGTAGATCCTCAAAATAGATTGCTCCATATTGTGTCTGTTGCTCATGTGAATTTCTAGCATAATCATCCCTTTCCACACATACAAAGGCACACATATTAATCATTTTGCTTTGATTTTGTATATATTGTCTTATTTTGCCACACGGGAACAGACAGTGTAGACAGTTTTATTTATTGTCATGACAACTTTGATTCAGTCTTTTGCAAGGCACACACACACTAGTTCGCTGATTTTTTTTCTGCTAGAAAAGCAATTCACCAACAAAAATCGGCATGTGTGCTCTGAAACAACCCGTCCATTTTTGACTGGCGATCCAGTTCCGCCAAGTTCTAGACTGTCTTGATATTCACGACTTAAAAACATATTGGCCAGACTACGTCGGCAGTGGCGAGCGGGTGGATTCGGTGCAACTGACCAATTTGAATGCACTTGAAGTCACATGACTGCTCATACAATTAAGATGGCGCCATATCTGCGTTCTAACTGACCTGTGTCGAGGAGCCTTGTGTTTTTGTTGACTTCGTAAAATAACTAAAACAGTGGTGTAACCAAGCATCAGGCAAGCAAATCCTGTTCTTGGCTTGCCCGGCAGCGCAAATGTCTTTGGGTGGGCATAAAAACAAAAAATAATCCATAATCTGAATTGCACATGTTGAAAATCCTTCGTTTGTTTTAATCTTTTGTCTCCAGGTGTTAAATACTTCAGCAAAATCGCAGAAATAATGCATTCCGGCCGAGTTGCCTCTCAAGTCTTTCACTTGCGGCCAATAGAAATATCGGACTTGGCAACAGGGACACTATGTAACCCAGAAACGAATGATTACATTTAAAATCATAACTGAAACTGCTGAGTGTTTGAAGTGCTTTTTGTAATGCCATGTTTCCTTTGCTAGTAACTATCAGTCTGTGTGTATTTATGTCACTTTCAAAAGCAAAACACATGACTGAATTCGATTCAGTTTGCATGATGCACAGTCTGGTCCGGAATAGGTCATCGTTTTTACATGGTGCCAGGTGCCAAACAGTTACAGTCTGTGACAGCCGAGAGCTGGAGTGCGATGATAAAAAAGAAACAAAACATGGATATATGCTGCACTTTTTTCTTCAAATCTGACACATTTACAAAGAGATGATTTACAGTTGATAATACAATGGTTGAGATTAGATTCAAGGTTATCCATCAATGCATCGCTTTGGCTCAACTTCATAAACATGAAACCAGAGATGTCCTCGATGAATCATGAAGGTAAAATAGACCTCTTTTACCCCCCACTGCTGAATAAAACAGAAAGTTTCTAAGTGGCCAAATACAGTTTTGGTGAAGAACAGTATGTGCTTTTTCTAAAATTTGATATAAAAAGATAATGTGTGGCTGATTCTTTTATTTTTACGTCAGTAATTTGACAGTGAGCACACGCACATGGAGCCATTATTTTCTAAGTTGAATTTTCAATTGTAACTAAGTAATGCCGCTGGAGATGTACCTCATACCAGTTACCCCAACCAGGGCTGTCATCACTGTTCAATCACGCTCACCATGCTGTCCTGGTTGACTGGGTGCCACTGACAGCATGTGCCCTTTATTGATGTACATATACATGTTTAGCATGTGTTTTTTGGGGGGGGAATTGACAAACAAATTAATATAGCACTGCAGCTTACAGTAGGATACGTTATCCAATTGTGGATTTACAAGATATAAAATTTACCACTTCTTTCCCCAATACTTAGTGAACATGAAACTTCAAGATAGCCTAAGTGAACTGGACATCAACAATAAACCATATATTTATGGATCATCCTGTTTTCAAAAAAATCTCTTTAATATTGCGTAAAGATACACTCATTAATTAGTATTTGAGTGGACTATGGGTGTTACTTTAATAAATCAATGAAGGACAACAGTAAATGATAAAACATAAATGTTTTGTCTTCACTTCACTGCGGTACTGTGTAATGAAAGTAAAAATGCATGAATGTTGATTGAAACAAGTGTTGCTATTAATTCATTACAAATTTAATCTACATGTACAGTATACAAAAAATTTTAAAAATCTATTGTTGCATTGTAGCATGGCTAGTGAAATTTCGTGCAGGCAAGCAGTTTTTCTTGCTAGCTTGCCCTGAGAACAAGCACTTTAAAAATTTAAGTTACACCACTGTAAAACTGCCCAAAAGAGTGCGATTCTTGTTTAATAACGCAGCTGTTTTATTTTGCAAAAGAAAAACAAACCCACAATGCAACATAATATAGGTGATATTTACCCCGTATTGGCACGGACAGGTTTAGGAATATAATTGTGTGCAGTGAACCGTGATCTCTTGTCAGTGATATATTCCAATGACAAAGTTTGGCTCTTTAGAGCCCTACAATGGGATAACACACAACTTTAATGCAAACTAAAACCCTCTGAGACTTCATAGACCTATTACCTACAATTATTACAACCATGCAATGACTAACCTGGTTTAGATGATTGACACTGGATTCCATGTCCGCCAGCTGATTTTGCTGTAGGTCCAGCAGTTTGAGGAAGTTGGTGGCCAGGTTGTTGATCTGATAGGCCACACTAGCCAAGGAATGGTTGGCATAGTTTTTTGTTTCCTCCAAAGCTTTTCTCTTGTCGGCAGCCTTAAACAAAAAGAGGGTCACAAAATAGAAGAAAAAAATCACCTAACAAATCTTCAGCAGAAATATATGCTTTCTAGAAAAACACAGATAAATCTGCGTCAGTGTAAAGACAGCTAATATTGACATCAAAAAAAAGATGCACAAAAACTGGTCATTTCTGTAAATTTTAATCAAAAACAAAATGTGCATAAAAGGCAGGGGTTATTAAGATACAGATACGGCTAAAAAAGGGAAATAAAATTGAGAAATTCATAATTAAATTCCCATATAACCATAGTCATCACATTACAGTTACTTTTCATGAATCGTTTCAGTCATGAGGCTGAAGTAATGATGTCACTGATAAATGGTGAGCAAGGGCGCTACCCAAAAACCTAGAAAGACTTTTGTGTGCTACTTTAAAATTCTGACATTCACTGTGACACTAAGTCCATCATTCCCTCTCGCAACAAAAATCACTGCACACTTCTGAACATCAACTCGATGGAATCGCTCCCAATGAGGTCTGTGCTAGTGGCACACAAACATACCTGCACTTCGAAAGTCAGTTCTTTTTAACATCGTTACAGGTTGTATTATGAATATTGACGGCAATGAAAACATTCTACATTGTCAACTGGAATTTCATCTAGATTGACCACTGCTGGCGAGGCTTTTATAAAAGGATGTTGCTCCCCAACCATAAAATGAGCACCCTGTCCCTTCTTTCACAATAGCAAATGCCAACTGCAATGATTTTCCCAGCTCTTAAGAGATGTACGTACCTTTGACCCTTACCCCTTTTCATTTCTATCTAGGAGTTTGGAGTGAAAAAGTGTAAAGTGTAAAAGTGGTTTCAACACTGAGTCCATCAGCCCAACTCCAAAAAAAAGCAGGGCAGATATCCACACTCGATGGAACTGCTCTCAACGAGGTCTGTGCTCATGTCCCGCAAACTTACCACATTTAAAAAGGAAATTTTTTTATGCCCTTCTCAGTCAGATTATGAAGTTGTTTTTGATGCCAGAGCTCGTCACATATCAGGATTAAGAGTACATGTTGGTCACACAACTTTTCAAATTAACCGTCAACTTTTTTTGGAATTGAGGTGATGAACTCTGTATTGCAACTGAATGAATGTCAAAATTAGCCGAAATGGCATTGCAGCCGTCTCGAGAGATAAGGCTCTTTTGGAAGAGACAGGTTGGGAGCTCTCACAATCTACCGGTTCACAATGCTGATGTTGTTGTTGTTGTTGTTGTTGTTGGGCACGAGAGCCCCACCCTGTCTCGTCCAACACCAGCGTGACCTTCAGAGAGTTTTGCAATGCCGATTCGATTTATTTTAAAATAACACACTCTAGATGGACAAAGTTTAAACATTTCAAGTCTTCTGCTAGTGACACACGCAGGTTGTGACACAAGTCTGCTGTGGTTTGTAGTCCATCTAAATCATTTTTTTTTTTCAGTTTGGGCGATCAGTGTCAAAATTGCAAAATAGAACACCGTCACTGAGTTCATCGAGATGGGCAAGTCTGGCTTGTTACCGGTATTGATATACTGTCGTAACGGTTTCAGTGGCTTGAAACAGCGAGAAAACATTTTTCTCAAAAAGAAAACATAGTGTGGTTTATTTTACACAAATACAATTTATGACGACGATTGCTGATGACAGATAGATTCCATTGTTCATTTACAAAGTCCATTTGCCATGACTTGGATGGTAAGTTAATGTATCAAGTTCGTATCGGATTTACGGTATTGTAATCACAGTCTGGTTAAAAGTATTATAATTGTACCTGCAGGTAATTGCTTTCGCAATACTGTGCCACTTTTTCCAGGTTGGCATGACTGTCCTGGAGACTCTGACGGCCTTCTGGAATTTCCGCATCTATCAACTGAAGCAACTCAGTCGCCATTTTCCTAGTATATACAAGAATGTACAAAAAGGCCCGCTATTTGTATAACCGAAAAGTGAATCGCATATTTAAAGGGTTTCACTGATGTCATCATCTCACATAAATGGCTACTTTAGCTAGGAAAATATAAAACAGATTTCAAGTGATAACAAGCTAATTTTTAGTTTCACAGCAAGACTAAAATTAATAATACTAAATTAATCAACTAAATAAAAGACAGCATACGCAGTGTCTCTATCTAGGAGTTTACAGGAAGATGGGGAAATTTACTTAATAGTCACACAAGATAACAAGGTAATTTGTTGCAATTTTGGCTTGTTCATGTGAGCTGCATGGTGAGCTAGAAGAAAAGAAAATTCAAGTCCACTTTCGTAGAAATGTTTGTTTGGTGTTTCATGCATTTGAACGGTTTCGTGACGTCATTTGTGGAACGTTGGATGGCTGAAATATCAGTGAAGTAGCCTAATTTTTGAGGGTAAGTAATCTTTTGTCATTCCTTTCTCTCGACGCTGAAGACTTTACATTTTACGAAGTTATGCTGTGTTCAAAATTATGCCCTTTTTTCCCCCTTCTGGTGTAAGTTTAGGAGGTTGGAAATTTTGTTATCAGTGTCGTGTGTAAGTAGCTTGAGTGCGTGTGTCCTTAGCTCTGTAGGACTGTGATGACATATACGATCACCTGTCGTCATCCATAAGCCTTCCTTAAAGTTCCACTCAGGTCAGAATACAAATTGCGTAGAAATATTAAAATGATATGAAAGAAATCCTACGGAGTAAGTGTAACACCATGTTTCAAATGGATTTTGACGAATAACACTATTTAACCCTTTTAACTGATGATTCCATGAAAAAACCAAATCTTCGATCTGTAAAATTTTCCTGATGTGACGTGATAATATTCCTTGTATGGCGTCGAATCAGGCAGATGTGACGTTGAGCAAGGGATTTACTTTGAAAAGGCAACCTATCACAGCACAATGACCCGAAGCCTCCCACCAATGGGTCGCTGTGAGTTCAAGACCAGCTGATGTTGGCTTCCTCTCTGGCCGTGCGTGGTGAAGGTCTGCCAGCAACCTGTGGATGGTCGTGGGGTTCCTCCGGGCTCTGCCTGGTTTCCTCTCACAATAATGCTGGTCGCTGTAGTATAAGTGAAATATTCTTGAGTACGGCGTAAAACACCAATCAAATAAGTAAATAAATGAAAGGGCAGCGTCATTTGTGGATACACTTCAGCGATTGATGACGTCATGTGTTCGTGGATGACGTCACACCAGGCAAAGGGGAAGGGATAGAAATATTTTGTTTTCCTACACTCTGACGAAACAAACAATACCGGTTTTAATATGCAGCAATATTTTCACAATTTAGAAAAGGAATTCAGACTGTCCCAGTCTTTATCAATTCGCCTTGCTTTTAAGGCACAGATGTTAAGACACCAAAGTAGCTCTTTAAACACCTCTGTATGCCCCATGCTCTTCAAGACATTGAGCCTGGGGTCATTAAAAGTATTTGTCCATACTCATGGACGTCTTAGCTATCCATTCCAGGTAGGTGTCCCCATGTGTCACCAATGGTAAATCCACACGAATGTAAAACTGGTTGTAATTTGGCCAAATCTTAGGTTCAACCGCCATGTTTGAATGCATACTCCTCACAGCACGGGAACCATACATATCACATAAGATACCACTGCCACAACTTTGATTGACCTTTTGTGCGACAGATGGGCTAATTCATCAAGAAAACGATTTCTGCACCGTGACAAAACATGCTAGTGCTGTTAGGCATGCAAAGCCAGAAAAGAAAATTGCCTCTTGGTTATCTCCCTTGTATTCTTAGTTCCCCAAGCTGTGAGGAGTATGCATTTCACACATGGCGGTTGGCCTTGGAAGCCAAGTTTCAGTCAGTGCTACGTTCGTGCAGAATTACCAATGATGACACATGTGAACACCTACTTGGAAATGACAGCCAAGATGTCCATGAGTATGGACAAACACCGTTTATCAACCCATGACTCGATTTACTGAGGACAGCACGGGAAGTACAGAGGTGGTTAAGGTTAGCCATGGATCTTGGCTGTGATCTTTTACATGGGGTTAGGCGTAGATCACAGCCGAGGAGTTATGCAGGTTAAAGTAGTGGTATTTCAAAATAGCTTAGTCCAGAGAAACAAAAATCTATGCAAAATGAGTCAAGACATGCATGAACCGGGTAAACCTGAGATAAGTTGTTTTCGCCAAGACATTCCCTCTTTTTCTGGTAGTTTTTTTCACATTCTGTAGTCTTTACGACCAGTATATCCAAAATAATTCAAATTTATGAGTTCTGCTGACATGTGTTGTTGATAACTTGACCTTCATAATCCAGTTTGTTGCTCTAAGCGCATGCGCATCCGTGGTTGACTTTATGCAACGTGATTGAATGAATGAATGAATGCTTATTGTTTAACGCCCTACTCAAGAATATTTCACTTATACGAAGGCGGCAACGTGATTGAAGGCAAAGATTTGTGTAGGATGGATGTAAATTTCAAGATATGATGTCACAGAAAGGTCAACCTCCGCTGAGCATGCGCGCCTCGTGACAATATTTTCGACATCGGCTAAAGTTTACATCAGAATGGTGCGGTATCACTAAGTAGTGAATGTGGCTAAATGTGTGCAAATATTTCAGCATTCAGAATTTACAGTACAACAAAAAAGTCAGCACTAAGAACACGCGTGTAGAATGGATTCTACGCAGTTGTTACACGCATGTCTCACCCATTGTAGGATGCATTCTACATAGGTGTGACACGCACGTGGTATAGTGCTGACTTTATTATTGTACTGTAGGTGCTTTATGTGTATTCTGGGAGAATCTAACGCGCATGCAGTGAAATTGACCTTAACTGCATTATACGTAGATCGGGTCCACATAACCCTCGAGTGGCCAGCATCCCTGAGAATCCGTGTCTATAAGCCATCGTTAGACCATGGTCTTGCGCTAGTGTAAGGTAGGCTTATGGAAGACGACAGGCTTGTGATCGTATACGTTATCACAGCCCTACAGAGTCAGTGTGTCCCCACATCAAAACATTGCACTTGTAGTGTGACTGTTATTATCAGTGCACAGTCAGTCTAGGCCTATGTCATAAGTGACATACATGTATGCACCATGCTGTGGAATGATCTTACGATATCTAGACTTGGTGAGAACATACATATGATAAGTTCTTAATGAAAGCCCTGGAAAAAGTGATATTTATTATGTGACATGTAGACCCTACTTATATGAGGAGGTCAGAGTAGCTAACTGCCTGGTTTGTTTTTTGCCCAGTCTGTGAATACCTTCATATCAGCCCTCGATAGACTGTGGAGAGGTAGTTGTTTAGGCCTACATATGTATAACCAACATTTATTGACTCTGAGGCTACATGTATGTTCAGATACACAAGATAAACTTTCAGTGTCATCTAATCCATAAAAAAGACTTTTCTGAGATATGAAACTAAGTAATTTTGACCTATAATTATCATATACATTTGCATGTATACCACATCCAAACATTGCATACAGTCAGTAATATGGTACCCATTTTTACAACAGGGCATTTTCTGCACATTTAACTTTATATGAACAGGGGCTGTCATGATGCTTTTCAATACATATTCACAACTGTGACATTTAATTTGGTACATATACTTGGTTTTAGTACTTTTTCAAATCAAATCATATTTGATTTCATAACACTTGTTTAAGTTTTTTAAGTTAACACATACTATACTATATAGAGGAGGTCACTGGGTCAGGTTAATGAGTGGAGGTTACCACTGCATTTTGGTATCTTAAAAACCTCCTCTCTTACAGCTGTAGCCTAACTAGTAGGCACTGGATTTGAACCTGGAATCTCTTTGTTCAGTGCTAAGCCAACTGTGACAACAACAATTATTTTATAGCATCTGGGCAGACCCAGTGAAGGCATAGACATGCACTGGAGAGCTGTTGTATCTTTGCCAAACAGTGCAACAAAAGTTGCAGAATGTTGTTTGATATCTCCCGTGATACGTACCAGATCGCAGTGAAATTTTGCACACACTAACTCAGTAATCAGACAGATGCGGTATATCAAAGATTAATGTGCAGGTGCGGTTGTGCGCTAATGGTCATGCGCAAACTGAAAATGGGTTGATTTTGAAAATTTCATAAAAGGAGTCAACCATATTTTTCACCGCCAAGTTTTGATTTCATCACAGAATTCGAGTTACCAGTCTGGAAATATTCATGTGGGTGGGCATTAAGGACAGGACACTGCATCAGGTCCGAGGTGGTCAATAAAAGGGTCTCGGACCCTTGGTCTTGGACATTCAATGTTGCACGTTTTGTGACTGTGGTATACCATGCCTTGATTATCCAATACGAACAGGGCGATTGCAATTGGTCTTTTGGAGGCTAACACTCCTGTAAAACAGGTTGCACATCGATTGGGGGTGACACCAACCAGTATTCGGAAATGGCGAGCGAAGTTTGTCGCATCAGGAGATGTTAAGGACCCGCCAAGAAGTGGAGGGCCCAGGGCAGTGACACAAAGACAAGATCGGCGAATTGTAAATGTCGCACTAAGGAACAGAACGACATCAGGCAAAAGGGTCTCAGTGTGCCACAAAAAAAAAAACGATGCCATTTTCGACTCTGGCGAGGATTCAACTCGCTCGTCATGTCACTTAATATCCATTCTGAATTTCAGCACCAGAGATCATCTTAGAGCAAATGCTGGTGTCAGGGCAGGATGGTTGGGTGCCCAAACATTTCAGGAGGTGCCTAAAAGTCTTGTTGCTTTGCCGTCGTAAGATAGTGCGCCTGCAATGGGTGACAAATCACGTTCGATGCACTAGACGGCAATGGGGCAACGTTCTTTTCACCGACGAAACACGTGTGTGTCTCTGTCACGTTGATTCTAGAAGACGTGTGTGGCGTCGGCAGGGTGAACAGTATGCAGAGTGGTGTGTGGAGCCAGTAACGGCCTTTGGTGGTGGCAGCGTAACGGTCTGGGCAGGCATCAGTTTGATAGGCAAGACCGATCTGGTTCCTAGTGAGGGAAACTTGAACGCTACTGGCTGCGTTGCTCAAGTTCTCAGACCGCATGTTTTGCCCTGTGCAGCTGCTGTTGGAGAGGAATTTGTCTTCATGGAAGACATTGTGCGTCCACATCATGCAGGGATTGTGAATGACTTCCAATCTGAAGGCATTGACCGAATCCAGTGGCCCACGTGTTCTCCGGATCTCAACCCCATCGAACATCTTTGGGATCAGTTGAAACAATCAGTCTATTGTCGAGTTGGGATGGAGTCCACTCTTTACGTTGTGAGACGCCTCCTTCTGGAAGAGTGGTTAGCCATCCCGCAATGTCGCATCGCACACCTCATCAACACAATGCGAGCACGTTGTAGTAATGTGATACAATCTTGTGGCATCTACACACAATATTGATAATTAGTGGTCATCGAGTGAAAATGATCAAATTCTGTGATGAAATCAAAATTTGGCGGTGATAAATCTGGTTGACTTCTTATATGAAATTTTCAATATTGACTGATGTTCATTTTGCTCATGCCCATTAGCACACAACTTGACTTGCACATTAATCCTTGATTTACCCCGTCGGCCTGATTACTGGGGTAGTGTGTGCAAAATTTCATTGCGATCTGGTAAGTAACACGGGAGATATCAAACAACGTTTTGGGGGGGAACTTACTTTTGTTGCATTGTTTAGATATAACCAATTGGTTTAGGACATGTATTTACATTCTATAAAAAATTTGATTTTGCTGGCAAAATTATACCTGACTTTGGATATTCTAATGGCAGCTGTCCACAACTTTGATTGAAGAGGTCCAAGGTTCAGGTGAAGATCTTGCAGGTTTGGCTATGGTTTTAAATCAGGATATGTGTTGGGTACATGTACTCTGGCTCTCATAAGCAGCAAGGTGTGATAGGTTCTCAAATGTTCTGCTGGGTTTGCACAAAGTTGTGACATACCTATTGGCAGCATCTTTCAGCTATGAGAAAATTGGAGGGAAAAACCTGGTATAATTGATATAGTTTAAAGCTATTGATACTTGCTGGAGCCTCTCAGTGGTGACATTTGGCCCTCCTTTTTTTCTTTAGTCCACACTTTGATTGTCCTTTTTCCTATTTTTCCTCTAACTTAAAGATGAAAACCAAATTCAACATATATAAATTGTTTTGAATTAACTAAGACATTCATATTGTCTTAGTTTTGTTTGATTAGCATGATTAGGGGACGTAACTCTCTAAATTCAAGTCACTGGCTGTGAATTCCCAGGCCTCTACAGGATGTGTATCACCAGATGCCCGACTAGTGTGTGTATTTTTCTACATGTACGAAATACATGTACATGTATTTAAACTGTACACCACTGTCTGTGCAGACATCTGCCAGGGCAGCATTGAGAACCTTATACATGCTCGTTAGCAAAAACAACAGCCTTAATCACCCAACTGGAATGCCGTTGGATTTTCCTCAGAACCGTCAAGATAGAACATCAATTTATGGTTTCATGGAGTACTAATTTATGACTTTCGTAGTTTGCAAATATGTTTAAAGTACATATAAGTTTGACTCCTGTTTTTACTTACTGGAGGCAGGACACTTCTTCAACGGAATTAATTTATAGATCATAGACATCGGACCTCCAAAAAATTGTTTCGTGTTTTCCATTTACTGTCATCGATAGAAAAATTAAATATGTACTTTGTTTTTTGTAGATAAATTTCAAAATTATTTTTGAATTAGGAGGCGTTCAGCTTTCAAAAGTGCCACAATACCTGTAACATGTACATATTTATGAGTAGCTGATTAATAGTTTGGTCTACTGAATGCAAACTGTGTGAGTTTGCATAAAAGGGCTCTGTAGTGTGCTATTCAGAAATGAATGAGAAGAACCGAAACTTCAATTTTATCATGAACGTGTTGTTCCTGAGCCCCTGGTTATCTCTACAGCTGGCCCAACCCCAGCCTTGCACAGTCAACACTGACAGAAAGATATGGGCCATAAATTTTCAAGAAGTTTGCACATCTAACTGCTGTTGATCTACTTTAGAAGTGAAGTAAGCTACCTTCCTGTTATCCTTTTCCAGATGCACTTTTGTTCACATTTACATGTGACTTGTCCCATTTTAATTATCCCTTAAATTTCTTTATTAAAAACGGAGCATAGTTTTCAACATAACAAGTTTTAGAGTTATAATGTCAAATTTTATAGACAAACATGTAATAGCATGTAATGTGAAAAGTGTTTCAGGGCTGATCCCTTTTTCCCCCCAAGGCACTAGTACATGGACAGGGGTTTTTCTAGTGAATTTCATTTTGGGGCCTCAATTTGAGCAAATCAGAAAACAATATTTTTTCGTCACCAATGTATTTAAAACTGAATTTAATTTATGAAAACTCCATGCAAAATTTGCCTTAAACTCAAGTTTATGATATTTCTTGTTGTGATTACCGGAAGAAAGTGTTACAAAATCCCTTGATATTTTAAAGTGACACAGTTTTCTGAACATTATCTGATTAGCGGATGACTGCCATAGTGATGGGCATAGACCTTTACAACTTGAGATGTCATGAGTTTTGTTGTATATTCAGATTTAAAACATAAAATAATTTACACATTTATTAATTAAAACTTCATATTAATTAAGGGTGTTCAATTTGTCAGGTTATTTTAAACTAATAAAGCCATTGTAGTTCCTGTTTTGTCAAAGTGTTGAATTTTTGGCTTGACTTCATGTGCATGTTTGACACATATCTAATTATGGAAAACTTCTTTCATCTAACTGGTCAGGTGAGATATGATATGGTGCTCTGTTTTTTTTTCATATGGTTGTTTCAGACTAAGAAATGAACAAATAGAAATTAAACAAATTTCTCTTGTGCTTTGTCACGTTTGTTTGTAATGAATTAAAAATAAACAGTGTGTCAGTATGTGTACATTGAAATTTTTCACCAAAAGGAAAGTAGATACAGACTCATTGATGCCTGTATTAAAAGGGATGACTTTTCTCCAGCGTTGTAGTTTTTGGTCGGAGGTGAAAATTGTTATCTGAAACCAGTTTCAGTGGCATCTCCATGTATACATATTTATTCTGAATCCTATGTCAGTTACATGAATATGTATGAGATCACTGTCTAAATGATTTACATATATATATGTACAGGTGTATGTAATTTTATGGTACATCTTGTATTCTGTGTCTATATGAAATTTGTGTTTTACACGTCATGAATGCAAAAGCAGTGTTGATAAACCTGGATACATGCCCTTATATGAGTGGGATGATACATCATTCTTCAGTTAAGTAACAGAATGCAAGTTCATCTACTGGTAGATGTACATGTGTACCATTTGTATTTAAAGATGCTCTTTAAGTTCTTTCTGGATTTTTGTTTTCACCATGTGGAAATTGCTCATGTCGTCAGAGTGTGTGAGTGCAGCATATGTACATGTAATCTGCAGATCTTAATTTAATCTGCAGTCTGATGTCCTTGTACAAGTTGTAACCACGTCGAGGCTCACAGGCTCAGTCCTGCCCTCCACAGGAAAGGAGCTGCTCATGACACGGCTTGCACAGTTTTACAAGTTGCATTCACTATGTCATCGGTGGGAAAGTTCATTGACACATTGTGACTTGCCGCACATGTAGGTCAGAGGTTTACATGTAAAGTGCCGCTTGCCTGCAGAAATATTAAAATCATAGGAGGGAAATACTGCGGAAGAAACCTACCACCTGGTGAAAATAGCATTTTAGATCAGAAACACTATTTAACCCATTAACGAACCTTTCATTAAAACAAACGAAATCTTTGGCTGTGTTTGTCAAATTTTCTTCCTCTGATGTGATAATATTTCTCATATGATGTGGAATGAAGTAGATGTGAAGTCAAGTAAAACATACATGTGTATGCTTGAATGACGTCACGAGCCTCTGAAATTGGGAACATGATTTCAAGACACGGTTTGTGTGTGATGTCACACCAGGCAAAGTGGAAAGGACAGAAAATTTTTGTTTCTGTATTCCCCTGAGAAAAGCACATTTAATTATTGGCTTTGATATACTGTAGTTTTTTTACAATTTAGGATTTCAATCTTTATCATTTCACCTTGCCTTCAAGACACAGAGAGGTTTTGACTCCAAAGTAGCTCTTTTTAAAACTGAAATATTGTTGGGTACAGCAGTCAGTCGATGAAAGTCCTGGCATAAGATTTCATTGTGCAGACATCATGTACTTCAGTTCTTCTTGACAGAGTGCTACAGTGTGAAGGCTTCAGATACAGGGCAACTGTAGCTAATCCAAAATGAGGCTTAATGAAGACGTGGCAGTTTTCAGTTGGAGAGGCAGCCCGTTGCATGTTGGAGAAGTATAAGCAGCATTTGGCAACAACACTGTATATTGAATAATTATATCGTAAAAGGCGGCACAGGACGTAACTTTATAGTGAAACCAGGAATGTTTTAATGAACAGTACGTAATTGCGTTCTTTCAAGAATTTTTAGACAAGGATCCATGTATAAAGAGACAAGTGACCTGCCCAGTTTCGTTCGCTTTCACTCTGTAGCTCTCAGACTCTAACCATGATTAAACTGGAAAGCTGCATTTCTGAATTCAGTATATGCATGTATTATTATGTGCATGGAAATGTAGGAAATGAAAGTTAACAGAGTTGTTGCAATTTGTATTTTTTGTTTTTCTACAAATATATGGGACAAAAATGCTATCCCAATGACAATTACTGACATACAGTATAATTCTTTAACTTAAATCAGGGGGCCCAATACGATGTCACAGCATTCTTCTGTAATTATTCAACCTTTCCACATATTTGCAAGATGGTTATTCAAGCATTTTTGGACTTGGAAGGCATAATTCTGTGTAAACTACATGTATAAATGAAAACATACAGCCGTGAAAATGTACACATTGATCCAAAGTTTGAGGAATTAGGTTAAGGACAGTTAAGTGATTGGACATTTTCCATATTCCACATTACACGGCACAAATGTGAAGATCCGTTTTAAAAATACTGTAACATAGTAAATGATTTTCATGAAGAAACTTCCAATGTCTTATAACAGTCAAAGACTACAATATTTATGAAAAAAGAATTGCGTATCATCTTTAATGAATATAATTTCTTCACTCAGCTTGTTCGAGTGTATCTTGATGAAACTGAAAATTCTCTCTTGGAAAAAAGATATGAAATACCTGTTATGAATTTAGGACAGTATGAATGAATTGATGTCACGATTGCATGTGTCGTGTGTTTTATCAGAGATAAAGCAGTCCATTACCACGTCACATAAATAGATAATAGAGATATAATATCAGACTGATAAAGGAAAGAAATTGGGTCAGTATTTCAAATGGGTTTCAGTAAAATTTTGAGGTGCTGATAAGGAGGTCATTATATCTGATACGGTGTACATGTAAGGTCAACCATGGCTCAACACTGCTTTACATTGCTCCTTTATAACTGTTGATCGCGGTAATATTTGAGAAAGGTCTTGCAATTTTAGGTCCGCTAGGGTAATAATACAGGGTGTTGTGACTGTCTGAAAATTAATTCTACATCATGTCATGTATGCAGGTAGGAATTTGGCTAAACCAGCTCAGGTAACATACAGTTGTACAGGAGTTCAACCAGCTAACTGTTTCCACATTGACCTATTTTTTGACGTCTGCAGGTGTACGTACCTTTGTGTCTGGTTAATGACCATGAAAATTAAAGTTTGTAAGAATGTATAAATTGGATATTTGATTGCCAGTACACAGTTGATGATGAAATCTATGGTCATGATTCATACATGTCACAAACAACATGTGAACTTGTGAAATGTAGGTGTAGAAAATCTGGAGAGTAGATGAGCAATGCAATAAATTAAATGTACACTTAGTAATTTTCTTTATATGATAGATGTACGTGTAAGTGTAATTGTTATAAAGTGAATGCTGTTTTTTTAAATGTATAATTGTTCAATCGTCATAAAAGTTTTATCCATGTACTTGCATTTACATTGAAGGCTGTAGGATGGTGTGTAGGCCCTGTATTTTGTTGAGTTGCGGAATTTTTCAGTCTGGAGCTACATTTGACATGTTTATCATTGGTTTATTCTGTGTTACCCAAATACATCTGACAAGTGTTCTGATTTATTGCATACGTGTATGTATAGGGGAAAATAGTGGTGACCAGATTACAGTGTCTCTATGCTGAACTTGAGTGATATACTTGCAGATGTAGTAATAATAACTAGTTAGAAGTAAATCTCGCCTTGTTTGATGACAGTGGTATGTGAGAAGTACCCTAGTGGCTGGTTGTTTGTATCGGTCATGTACAGCCTCGTGAGTTAGGCTGTCCTGGAACACAAAGTCTATTGCCTCATTCAAGCATATGAATTCAGGTGTTTTACAATTGTGTAGTTGAAGTGAGTGTGTTGACGTTCAAGAAATACATGTATGTCATGTCGGATACCTTTTTAACAAACCAGAGGATATTGTGTGTTTAAAGGAAAAATAACTAACACCCTGTCCACCAGTGAGTGCTGTTGTCCTCGGTCAATACTTGCAACTCCAGCGCACTGCAGACTAGTTGAAAGTTTGTATAGCCCATCTTTGCCAATAACTGAATGGCTAGTTTCATCAATGAGATCAATATTGGCAAAGTTCTGAGAGGCAGGTGCTTGATCTGGCAGTGGAAAGTTTGAAATTAGTGGAGGTATTGGTAATTTAGTGCTGTCTGGCAGAGCATGCTGCAGTAACAGGACGTCTGTGTGATCTTCAGCAGAAAACGCCAAGCGGTTGCTGGCTGACCGGCGGTCAGAAGCAGCCCACCTCGAACATGGCCACGCAGCTGTCGGCAGCGGACTCCTCCTCCATACCGTCCTGGATAGAAGATGTCTTTGGTTCTCATTCGTCTTCGCAGAAATGGGTACATGCAACTATAGCTTGGAAACTTTATAACTGTATTATATGTACTTCTTTGTCTTCGTTACTTTGCTACTTGTAAACTTGCTCTTTTTATACAAATGATACATGTAAGATGCCAAAATTATTTAGCACTCTGTTATCCTGTAGATGTACAAACTAAGGTATATTTAAGAAAGCTGTAATCCCACCCTTGTCAAATGGTACATATATTATGTATTTACATGTGTATATACAGTGTACATGTACATGAGAGTTGTACATTTAATTTCAACATGCTAGATAAATCATTAGACATGACCAGCTTTTAATAGCCGTGAAATCCTCACAGAATTGAATAACCATGTGTTTAAATTCTGAGGTTGGTTCTGCAACCACAATACATGTACATGTAGGTACATGTCTTTAGAGCTCTATATGTATGTAGCGGTTTATGAAGGTGCTCAGAGTTTTGAGCATTGGCCATGAAAGTTTACATGTACATGTAGGTACATGTCTTTAGAGCTCTACATGTATGTAGCGGTTTATGAAGGTGCTCAGAGTTTTGAGCATTGACCATGAAAGTTTACATGTACATGTAGGTACATGTCTCTAGAGCTCTACATGTATGTAGCGGTTTATGAAGGTGCTCAGAGTTTTGAGCATTGACCATGAAAGTTTACATGTACATGTACAGATTGCTGTATGTGATTGTACAATACAGCTATGTGTACATACTGAACTTCATGGTGATGTCAACAAAACAATAGAATTTATTGCAATAGAACTGATGATAGTAGTGCAAGAAACATGCAGATGTGTTTAGTGTACCTATCAAAACTTTCAGGTGTGTGTCTGAAGTTGAATGAACATTGTATTAAGGATACTACAACCTCTCAAGGGTAAAATTTGGCCAAAAGAATTTTATTTTACAAGTGGCATTTTGATTTTCTTATTTTCTTATCTTTCCCGTAATGGTGAAAACCAAAATCAAATTGTAATTACCTTATAGTTGACAAAAAGTATAACTTGTTAACCAAGGCAGTTGTGTTTTCTTTGTTCCCCTTGATTAGGGGAATGACTTCTCTTGGAAGGATTACCTGCTGTGGACACACGTGCCTCAAGTAAATATGTATTGCCTCACGCAACACTTGTGTATGTGTACAAACTCTGCACCACTGCCATCTGTTATACATGTTAACAAAAACAGCCTTAATCACCCTCAGTGGGGTGTCATCAGGGGAGCGTTTAAAAACACTTTACAGCATGATTTATATCAGAATCACGATAAAAGAGCAATTCGCGTTTATATGGAACATTATTATATACATGTAATTTTAAAAGTTTTACAGAAGTAGGTTGATGTTTTAACATGTATGATTGATGTAACTGATACCTGGTCAATTCTTGATTAAAATTGATTCACAAACGAATTAATGACGAATTTTATCAGACATAGTGATCCTCGAAACATTTTGGTCATTCTCTTCCTTGAAGTTTTGTTTTTGAGAAATTCATATGGGGGTATTCTTTTATTTCTTGCTTATTTTTGGATATAAAGCTTTGAAATTTGGCAACATGTAACTAAATACCTAAGCTAAGAAACAGTCATACAAATTTTTTAACATATTTGGGACCATTTTTTACCTTAAATAGTAAACTATGCTCTTGAACATTTAAACTTTTTTAGCACTTTTCTGTTTCTTTTCATTAATGCACAAGTTAGATAACTGAAAAAAAATTGAAATCAGTAGTATTTTTCCTTTTAGATTATTTATTTGATTTATTTGATTGGTGTTTTATGCCATACTCAAGAATGTTTCACATATACAATGGCGGCCAGCATTATGATGGGAGGAAACCGAACAGAACCTGGGGAAAACTCACGACCATCTGCAGGTTGCTGGTAGACCTTCCCAAATAAGTTATCTTTTAGAATATAAATACTTACAACTGAATTTGACCAATATTTTGGGTTATTTGGGGGTTCTAGTATCCTTAAAGTTGATTGGGTTGCGTGTTGTAATTTGTCTGTTACCATTTCCCTTGCATACTATTTGTCATACAGGATTGTGATTATAAATTTTCTTCATAGCTCCTATATATGAAAAGGAAGTCACCTGTTACTTGTACGTTATGTATCAATGTGAAAACATTGAGGAATGTATGCAGTTACATGTAAACGATATATGTACACGCAAGCTCCAAATGCTCCTTTTAATACCATATCTACAATGCAGTTATCCAAGCCATGGCGTGGGGATGGCTGAATATAAACCTGATGGGTATCATAAGTAGGCAACTTAGTTTATAGTGTACAATGTGTAGTTTGGAGTAAATTTAAGTTGAGACCATGCAGACTGGTGATGTTTTTTGCTAACCTTTTCCCATTGCAGGGCTATAATTACCCATCTTTCTCAGGCACCATGGCTGCAGAAGGCTTTGGGGAGTCCAGTTTCGACCAGACAAGTGGCGGTAAGTCATTTTCCTGTGGTAGTCTGGTAGTGTTTTGTCAGTGGTTTGGAAATGTTCGCTAATTGGCCAGTGCTACATGTGTGCATTTAACACATCACTATACGCTTTAACCCTTCAAAGAACATATGGACTAATGTACACATCCGTATACCTGTATAAGCTTTCACGTAATGTTTGGTCTGAAGAAATTGACTTGATAATGAAAACCAACAACACAAAGCAAAGTGAGTAGCCTCTGAAGACAACTTTCTGTGTATTTCTCTTAATCATTTTCGGGCAGTGTCTCTCAGTATAAATCCTGAATTAAATATATGTTGTATATCAGGTTTGTCAAAGGGCAATCACTGAAATTGAAATTACTTTATCAGATACATGCATCTATTAGATATGCCTATAGAAAGGTAGTACATGTTTGTTCATATATTTAGATTTTGTTTTGCATTTATTCAGTTATAAAATGTGCCTAAGTTTGATCCATTGTTGGAGTGTGTTAGGTTTTGGTTTGTATACACATGCATGTGTATGCTAGTTTGTGGCTGTACTGCACCTACACATACACATGTAGCATGTGTACAGTTTGAAAAATTGACAGCATTTATAGAATACAGGTTTATGAGCTTTGGTTTCATTGTAGAGTTACAGTGTCAGTTCGACGAAGTTTGAACAGTTTGTTTTGTCAGAGCGTTGTGCCATACTAAAGAATGTTTTACTTGTACAGTAGTGACCAGCATTATGGTAGGAGAAAATCGAGCAGAGCCCGGAGAAAACCCACGACCATCCACATGTTGATGGCAGACCTTTCTACGTACATGTACCGCTGTAGAGGAACCCAGTATAAGATTAACTTGATTTCATAGAGACTGCATTGGTGAGAGGTTCATGGGTTATTGCACTGCATTAGCATGCTTAACCCCTCAGCCACAAAGGCCCCAATAAAGTTTTGCAAGGGTTAGTTATGAGGCCCTTAATGCATGCAGCAAATTATGGAAGACCAGGTAACTACAGGAACATCTACATGTGGAAAACACCCTTGATCACTTGTTAGCTTTGTTGTATGGTGGCCCATATCCGATTCACAGTCCGCTAAGTCTCACTTTTTCTTAATTGTACACGTACATGTGGTTTAGGGTAAATGTGAAAAAGTAATTACCCATGTAAATTCCAGAGAGCATCATCTTTTTGCTTTGGGTGGCCCATTCTTCCCTGAACAGTGACACAGCATTGATAAGTTTACGACACCTACATGTAGGTTGATGGCTGTCAGTTTGAACATGTACACACATTCATGTATTTGCCCTTGTAGTGACATGGCCTACATGTATGTGGAGATGTTTGCCTGTATTTGGTAAATAACCACTGGCCATGCTGACCCCGTATATTGGGACCGTTGTGTATAGTATGTGAGCACTGGTTTTCTTTGAGAGGAGAGACCACTTCGTCGGTACATATGTACCTTCACCTGTGTTGCATGAAATCTCCCTGCTTTAATAGAATGCATACTAAATTAGGTGATCATCACAGGATTTCTTGATTCTCCGTCACCACCCACAATCCATTTTATCCCCCGCATTGGGACTCATTATTTAATTTTTTTCCCAGAAGTTGCCACAAGATGTGAGATTATCACAAAATCTGGCTGAATAATGATAAGGAACAGTTAAAAGTATTTGTCCACCGCACGCCTTTTCCAAAGTATTATGATGAAAAAGAAGGGATCAAGTTTCATAGTTTTGGTTTCCACAGGAGCATGCTTGCTGTCCTCACTTTAAGCATCATATCTGCCCATGCTGGCTTCCTCTCCAGTCGTATGTTCCTGCAACCTGCGGATGGTTCAGGGTTTCTCCGGGCTCTGCCTGGTTTCCTTCTACTATAATGCTAGTCGCCGTCATGTAAGTGAAATATTCTTGAGTATTGCGTAAAACGCCTATCAAAAAAATAAAAAAGTAATCCTGTCTGCAGTCATAATATTTACATACTTTAAATGAAATATCCTAGGAACATGCAAGGTTACTATAGTGACATGAATTCATGATATCCGTGATATAAAGCTGAGTATATTATCCATCAGTATGATGTCAGGCGGGGCTGAGATAAGAAAATATTGGATGGCTTGCTATTTTACTTTGTGTAAATCCTGTAAAAAATGAAAGACCAATTTTAGAGAAAAGACCTGCTAACTGTTTTGTAACAGTATTCATACATGTATGTATGTGTACCTTGTAAGGTGTTAGGCCTGCAAATAACTTTTCGGGGTATGAGTGAGAAGATTAAAAAATTTAAATCCAACTAGTGTACTGAAGATTCCCTATGTCATTTACATTTGAAATTTATCATGGATCACTAAGTTTTTACCTGACAAGACTGAATTTGATGCCGGACAACGCCCTTGCCAGACTGGTTATTTGCAGACTTGCATGTAAGTTAAAGCAAATGCTGCTATAAATGTGAAATTTACTATTTGAAACTTGGCAGCCAGAGTGTTTATGAGATAGCCTCCTACTGGTAAAATTTGGCCATTTGGCCAGGCAGATGAGCATTTGGAATGCTGTTGTCATGCTTGTAGCCTCATGATGGCACTGACCATAAAGGGAAAGCTGGGTAGGTCCTCCCTTCCCAAAGTTGTATGAAGTGCTGTACATGTGGATGAATGTGTTTAGCTGTTTGTAAATGACATGTACTCTTGTCCTTGTAGAAGATACCTGAATCCAGTAGTATTTAGAATTTCTACTTTCCTGTGGCACTGTTCGTGTTCTACACCCTGTCTGTCTGCTGTGACATTTGTTTACATGTGTGTAAAATGGACTACTCGCCAAGCGTCATTACCTAGGTGTAACTGCTGGTCAGGTACCCTTTTGTTTTTCCTTAAAGGGCTGTTCAGAAAGTTAAAAGGGCTAGTTTTTGTCCACTTCTGAAAAGAGCACTTTTTTTGTTATTGTTTGGAAGGGCAGCGTTCTGGAATTGCACACTGAATTTATCTAGGCTACGCCCTGCTAGCTGTTCTCTCATACATGCAAGTACCATGGTTTATAATAATTTATATATAAAGCAGAGGAGAATAGGTGTGTCTGTAGATTGTCATAATTGTGACAGCTACAAGTGTGCCATTTACCCTGACAGTTACTACTCGACTGCTTTCAAATCACCTTGACATGCACTACCCCAACAACCATTAGAATGCACACGTTCAGGTATAAACTTGTGTTTGGCTTCTGTTAACGCTGGAATGTTGTTTTGGTGTTATAGACTGTGCTCACCGTGCAACTTTTATTATACTGCTTATTTCTTAACTCTTTTAGCAGCAATAGATTTTTTACTGTTTTAACTGTAGGACCTACATGTATTCAGTGTAGCACAGGCAAAAGCAAAGCAAAACATGTGACTTGTATCCTTTTATGATCCAATCAGAGTATAAAATTATGCTTTCTGCTGGTTGTAAATGATCACACGTAAATATGTTGTCTTTGATCTGTAAGATTTTTGAAGGAGAATGTCTATGTTTACATAATGAGCCATGGATAAGCTGCTTCTCACATGTACATATTTTAATAAACAAATAATGTAATAAACAAATCAATTCCCAATCAGTAACATCTTTTATTAAACGTTTTAATGGATCTGTTGCCCTGAAGTTTTTAGGCATGTATAATGGAGCTAATTAAAGCTCCACACAAATTTGTTTAAAACTGTAATTAGCAGTTATTAGCTCGGTATTTGTGTGAAGTAAAATTCCCTATTTAGTTTTGTATTAGAAGACGAAGAGATATGTAAGTGAGAATTAAAGTCTTAAACAGCGGGTTGCTGAGCATTTAAGTAACTAATATTGGATTTCTAGTGCCTTCAGCTTGTGAGGGGGATCTGGTTACTGTTAGTCCATCAAACAGTTCCTGGTTTGCGGGTTCTCAGACTAGCCTTATTGGATGTGTGCCTGGAGGCTGTGCTTCATCTGCATCCTCCACCCAAAACACAGGTATAGTGGATGTGGCAGCCAACTTTTTTAACAAATGAATATATATATATGTAATTGGCATATCTAGAAAGAAAAAAGGACAACTCCAATGATATTCTTGTCGACTTGTTTCGCTGCCTTATTCGCTACGTTGGCCAATTGGTATAGTGATAGCGGGTGGTGTCCATCCCTCCGTCTGTCCATCTTTTTGTAACAGCTCTATCTCTAGAACAGTTTATCTGAAGTTCACCAAACATACACGACACTTACACATTGGTATGAGGAAGAACCTATTCATTTTAGATGACCTTGACCTTGTTCTTCAAGGTCACTGGGAACATTTTAGTTAAATTTTATAATAAAGTTGTAAACACTATCTCTAGAACAGGTTTAGCCTAAGTTCACCAAACTTACACCACACATACTCATTGGTATGAGGAAGAAGCCTTTTTCTTCTGGGTCATTGGTGCCATTTATATTAAATGTTATAAAAAAACTTGTGAACGGTCTATTTCTTGAACAGTTTGTTCCAAGTTCACCATTATTCATATTATCTCTTGGAATTTGTCACCACGGTTTTCATTTATTTATTTATTTATATGATGGGTGTTTAAAGCCATACTCAAGAATATTTCACTTATACGACTGTGGCCAGCATAATGGTGGGAGGAAGTCGGGCACAGCCCGGGGGAAACCCAGGACCATCTGCATGTTGCTGGCAGACTTTCCCACATACAGCCGGAGAGGAAGCCAGCATGAGCTGGACCTGAACTCACAGTGGCTGCATTGGTGGGAGGCTTCTGGATGATTGCACTGCCTTAGCGCGCTAACCGACTGAGCCACGGAGGCCCCTTGCCATGATATGGCTGAGATATTGCGGATTAGGCATTAAAGCATAATCATTCAGTCATTCATTCTTGGAATTTGTATCTATTCCTTACATTGTACATGCGCTTGAGGCCAAGGGGTTGTAAGTGCATTGCACGGCCTTTTTCCACAGATTATGTAAATACTGCGTGGATGTACATGTAATAATAAGGTTATGAATCTTGAAAGTACAGTATGTGGTATGTTACAGATAATCGCACATTGATATCATCTGTATATATTTCACAGACTTACATGTACGTACACAATGCATGCACCTCCTGCTTTAGCAGCATACATATACAGTACATCTACACGTATGTTCATACCATAGTCCTGCTCAGTTTTAGCACAGATATTTATAGTGCTGAAAGGAAAAATATGCATTTCTTCCACGTCTTTAGGAAAAGTAGATATGAATACAGTGTATGTTCATTAAAAGTCTACATGTACATGTAAGAGTAACATTGTGAGGAAAGGAAAACTGTGTGTTCTTGTTATATTTTACATGTATGTATATTGTCTAAAAGGATATATTAGAAATGAGAAGAATTAGGGGTTTATACAAGTGTTGCATTTCTTGCTGAAAAACTGGTTTATTGGGATTTATTTCCCCTGCAATTTAGTTCAGATGTCCGGCTTGAAGTCATGTGATCTGTTATCGTAAAAGATGTGATCACCGTTTCGTGCGCATGCATGTAAAAATGCAGTGCCACGAGACTGTCATGAGGAAACAACCTCTGGATCATGTGACAGACCGTCCGGCCTCATGTGACCACTGGCTGCAGTTGCGTACTCTGTTAACTGCAATCAATAGGTTAATGAGATAGGTGCTAATGTAATCAATAAATCCCTTCTCTAATGATCAATGACCAGGGAATATGCACAGAAGAGGAAATGGACATAGACAACGAGATACTTGAACATGTGACATCTCATAGACTGTTTGATGACTGTTTCTGCTTATAGTATAACATTGGCAGCACCAGCATTGTAAAGTTACGGCACACATGTGCATGGTGACAAGGTATACAAGAGTATTGTTTTGCAAAGCACACAGTTTACATCCATCATCAAATATTAACTGATATATGGTCTTCACTGTAGAGACAACAAATTATATGTGCTCAGCTAACGATGTTAAGTATTTGCCGGAATAATTGTTTTTTTTTTGCAGGTAAACCGAGCTTTGGAGAGAGCAGAGCTAATTTCATAGATGTGACTACTATTTGAGGACATGTTAAGTCAGTGTTGTCAAGTTTTCAGTATTTGCATTGACTGATTGTATATGGACGGGAACTGAGTGGTATGTGCAGGCAAATGCAAAGTACCAGGTTGATAAAAAAAGGGATGTTGTGTTATATGTAGGCCTGCATTGGTTTGATCAGTATTGATGTACTGTGACCGAAAGGAAACTGAGTATAGTAACATTAGTAAGAGGTTAAAATTACTTAAAATTTACTTAATCTTTCCTGATTCTGGAGAGTTCTACTGACCCTAGAAAGGTCTGTGAGAAGGCTTGTTTGGAAGGTAGGATGTAATGTCTTACTTCAAAAATGTATGTTTGAGCTCCATGAGCTATTCAGGCATAGCTCATGTCGTACCCTGAGCATCGGCATTGGCGTTGGCGTCCAATAACAGGGAAAGCAATGTTAAACAAAATGTTAGGGATGGTATCTTTAAAAGTACTACATGCATTGAACTCCGAGCTTGCACACATGTAGAGCACAATGACATAAGGGGGATATTCCATCATTGATTTTGTGTGTGCATATAAAATACCGTAAATTACCAAATTCCTGACTTAGTGTACTACATGTCAGAATCAGTGTTAAACAAAATGTTGGTGGTGATACCGCAGGGTTTGCGCACAATTAGAGTACAATAACACAAGGGGGATGCTCCATCAGTCATGCCGCAGGTTCATATTAATCACAGTAAATTACAAATTTCACCCTCAGATGGGCAGGGAAAGTTCAACAAAATGTATCTTGAAAAACTACTACATGTATTGAGCTCAGCCAATTACCGGTTTTGTCTCAAAAATTGCACAATTCACAAGTTTGTTATGCACTTTTACAAGTGTATTAATTTTAATTGTCTATCTCATCACCAGCGGGGGTGGGGTGGGTGAATTTGATATGTGTTGGATATGTTTTTACCCCTCGGCCTATTTTGGCCCAAGGGTATTGTTGTGGCTGCCTGTCTGCTGTCCCCTTGTAAACACCTTATCTCTAAAACATTTTATCAGATGTTGACCAATTGTAAACCACACTTACACTTTGGCAGGAGGAAGAACCCTATTGATTTTCAGCAACCTTGACCTTTTTTTTCGCAGTCATTGGGGATATTTAACTTAAATTTTATAAAAGGCTTGTAAACACTCTATCTCTAGAACGGTTAAGCCCAAGTTTACCAATCTTACAACACACTTACACATTGGCATGAGGATGGACCCTATTGATATCCAGCAACCTTCACCTTTTTCATCAAGGTCATTAGGGTTATTTAAGTTAAATTTTGTAAAGGCTTGTAAATGCTCTATCTCCAGAACGATTTATCCCAAATTTACCAATCTTACAACACACTTACACATTGATGTGAGGATGAACCCTGTTGATATCCAGCAACCTTGACCCTTTTCTTCAAAGTCATTGGGGATATTTAAGTTGAGTTTTATGAAAGGCTTGTAAATGCTCTGTCTCTTGAATGGTTTGTCCCAGGTTCATCAAACTTATACCACATGTGCACAATTTAGTGAATGGCTGGTATTATACATAAATATCTGTTGGAATTTGTATCTATTTGTTGCGTTGTACATGTGCTTAAGACTGAGGGCTTTGAAGTGCATTGCCTGGACAAATACTTTTTTCGGATCTGCTGTGATCATAGACATACATCATAAGTTCATTTGTACATGATGTATGATAAAATGGTATTGATCTTCTTTGACTTTCATGCTTGTTTTTCTAAATTTCATGGATGGAAATTAAGGTCAACAGGAAACACTTCCTGGAAATTTGCCAGATTTGTATTTGTGTACATGTATGTGGTTGTTAGATCTAGTAAATCCCATTTAGAAAATGAATTTAAGTAAGTGCTGTCGTTACAAGAGATTACACTGTCTGGGTTATAACACAGGTTCTAGTGCGAAAAATTGTCTGAGAGCACTCTAGGTTTCGAAACAGCGACTTCAGAGTCCGGCACCAAGTCGCCAGACGCTGTATACAGTTATGGCAGTAGGTGTCAACTGTCAAGTGATTTAGGCGATACTGTATCTGTAGTTCTGTGAACCTGTTAATGTTTACATGTTGCATGTACATGTACATGCATATTCATAACCTGGAGTTAATTAAATAGGAATCTGCCATAAGAATCTTGAAATTGCAATGATGTCAAGTTTAATCGATGGACTTTTATGCATAGGGAAGCATTATGAATTTAAGACTGAATTGTTTTTTGTCCTCAAAATTGCCCAGAACCTGGCTTTAGAGAATCTTTTTAACTGTGAAAAACCTTGAAGCATGGTGTTGTGGGCATGATTGTGGCTACAGGGAGCTCTGAAGCTCTTGCACTCAGTACCCTGAGAGCATGAGAGGGAGCAGGAGAGGGTGAAGGTAGATAAATGTACGTGTATATAGAAAGCAGCCTTTCAAACTGCAACATGACTTTGATCTGGATCTACGAAGATATGTCATTTGTGTACTTTCACTGCAAATTGGAGCTCATCTGCATGCAGCTGTGTGGAGGAACTGCTGCACATCAGGCCTACTCTCTGGCGCGTAATTGGATGGTGCTGAGAAGACACTCTGTGTCAATGAAATTTGGTCACTTTTATTGTTATCAGCCATTTTTTCAACATACAAAAATAAAAAGTGAAGAATGCCATCAAAACTAAAATGCATGTAAAATTATTGTAGAATTCATATATTTAGGTCATTAGAACAGTAGTTCTGTATTCCTTGGCGTCAATTGAGATGCGTTTATGCTCCACATGTACATGTATAATGATCATATAAATATTACTTTTCAGTTGATGATGAAAATTCATTCTACAAATTTCTACATAATTATATACGATCAGTAGAGCTCTCAGAATCAGGAAAATGAGTGATTTAGTCATAGACAAAAATTCAAATCAAATACAGCCATGTTTTGTTGTGTAATGAGAGTGGAGTTCAGAAGGACAATAGGCATTGTATGGTGTAACTGTCTATTTATGCTTGTGCAGTCACACTGACAGGGTTACATGTAGACGTATACAAAGCAACCCATGTGTTCTCTTTAGATCAAACAGTTTCTGGTTCTTACACATGGCGTGTGCAGAATGCATTCATGCATCTCACCTTGTAGATTTTACTTGTTAAGAATTTACAAGTGAAAAGCTGCTTAGGACGCTGATAGTTATGAATGAGGCAAACACAGGCCGTGTTCATTTGTGTGTAAATTGTTTACTCTCCTCTGTCTATTTGTACATGTTCAGTCTGTCTCAGACTGAAGTGGTATGAATTGTTTCTGGAGCTCCCACATAGCTTGAATCACCGGTAGTTCACCCCAGATTGTTGTTTTGTCGTGGCCGGTCACATTGATCCTGAGGACATGAGTGCATTGGGTTGGTAGATTTCTGGCAAGTGTTTGTAATGTTTCTGAGAACTGACATGTTTGCTCTCAAGCAGAAAAGACTGGCCTGTATGGTAGTGTGTCATCTGAGTGCATTGGCCTGGCTCTGATTCTTATGTCAGCTAAGTTTGTCTACTCTCCTGGCTACAAAGCGCTGCCTTGACCCAGACAGAACGCGCTCATTTATTTAACAACTGTCATCAGTATGCAACAACTTTGGCGATGCTTTCAGAAAACTTACCTCTATTGTATTGTACTTGAAACGTGTCAAGGTCACCTATGGTGGATGATGGCACATGTAATAGGGAGAATGTTCATAAATCTATAGCTTTTTCAAGAGTGACTCTTTGAAGGGCAGTTAATGCATGTATCATTATTGCCTGGAACATATTCACAATGTTCTTGTAAACATGCCTTACAGTCAACAGAACGTTGAAAACAAAAGTTCACACACAAAGGTCTTATGTTCAAACAAATACCGTACATTTGTTGAGATGTATACTGCTACATGTCATTACAAGAGTAACATATGCCTGTGTACTGATTCAGTTAATACCCATGTCACTTTCTAAACTTTGACCAGTGGTCATTGGCTAGGAGTTTCAAATGCGGCTCTTGGTTTTTTTACTGTGCGTCAAGTCAGGAGGTTTATCCGATACCTGATGAGAGACCACAATGGTATTCAAGGTGCACAAGGTGCCCCTACAAATAAAGCTTTCAAACCACCGATTCGGGTTTGAATGCATTTCTTTCTGGTACCCTGATCTGGGTATCACAATTTCAGGTGTGTGTGTGCATCTGTGCTGTGGTGGAAGAAACGGGGCAGAGCCTTGAGAAAACCACATCACCTTGCTATGTACTTCCATTACCTAAATTCAAACAACAATCAAACCATTGATAAGAAAAAGCAAACCGTTCCATCAGTGTTACCAAACTTTCATCAGGTCCTATGAGACACTTTAACCAGTGAGTAGCATTTCATTTAATACATGGAACATTAATATGTGTGTGTGCTTGATTGCAGATGATGAAGACAGTGATAACAGTAGGACTCCGGTCAGCTACAAGGACAGGAGGAGAGAGGCTCATACACAGGCAGAGCAGAAACGACGTGACGCCATCAAGGTGAGTCTGCACGAGGGTGGGGCAGTACAACATTCACTCGACTTTTAATACTTTGTGTGTATGTTTGAGCAGGTTTGTGAATGAAGTATTGTTAAAAGAGTTAAGATCCAAAGATAATGAGCATGAAGAGAAATGTTTACTGGCCTTGTTAATCCAGGACAAGGTTTGTCGGGTACAAAGGGTGGAGGTTTTCTTCAGACACCATGGGTTGTAGCACCCATAAACATGGCTGTCATCCTGTCAGTGAAAAATCCTTTACACAAATGATTTATTCAGGGGTCATATGCTGAGCTTCACTTTTTTAATGATAGCTGGAGATGAGCTTGGTAAAAGCAGACCTTGTTTGCCAGGTACCTTCTTGTCAAAAGCCACAGCCATATGTCCAAAGCAGACAGAGACAGACTTGGGTCCTGACCTCATTTTACCAGATCCTGTGGTGTAGTGTGATGGATGCTAGTAAAAAGTGATGAGGCTGAGGCCTCTGGACATATATGTAAGGGCGCCTGACCATAGAAGAACTTTTCTTCTTTTTCTGAACAGAAAGGCTATGATGAGCTGCAAAACATTGTGCCGACCTGTCAGCAGGCAGAAACACTGGGCTCTCAGAAGATGAGCAAGGCAACAGTGCTTCAGAGATGTAAGCTGCAGTTCCAGTCACAGTTACCTGGGGATTGTGCAGTTGAGCTCACCATGATATCTCTGTCATATTAACAAGGGGAAGCCTATTTTGTGACTCCTGAAACAACAGTTGTTTCTGTCTACCTGAATAACAATACTACAGTGTGTTTCTTTTATTAAACCTTTTGTCTGTATTGAGCTCTCTGTAAAATCACTCATGCTTACTACCAACATTGCAATGTCACTGACATGGCTGACACACAACACCATAAGCTACACACAACGATATGTTGGATGTCCATGTTATTGCAAAGAAAATGCCACGAGAATACGCTTTTTTCTAATTCCAAATGGTACATGTACGTCATTGACAAGTAACAAGTAAAGGTACAGTTACATGTATTACATATGGATCTAGACATAGAGATTTCAAGGAGATTCTTTTGTACTTTCAGCCATTGACTACATCCAGTTTTTGGTTCAGCAGAAGAAAAAGCAAGAGGAGGAGTTAGACTCCCTGAGGAAAGAAGTAATGGCCCTGAAAATCATGAAAGCGTAAGTTGTCAGTTTACAGGGATTTGGTGGCTGGATTTTCATTATATCCCACGCGCGTACTTGGAAATGGCATGTTTTGAGTGTGGTACACTTTTCCTATTTCTGTTGAGATATTTCTGTCTAATTAGTTGTTGAATTATTTATCACATTAACCTTTACTCATATTCTCTCAACACTTTCCAGTTGTTTTGCCACAACAAGTTCTGAACAATGATTACATTGCATTCCATCTCCCAACAGACCCGTGCTTCATTTGTCTGTTTCAGAAACTATGAACACATAGTAAAAGCTCACCAGAACACTCCAGTCCATGGACAGAATCTGGTTTCTGACGAAACAAAATTTCAAGTGGTAGGTATACCTGTGTTTGGAAGTTAGTGGACAAACACCAGCTGATGAACCACCAGTCTTAGGGGCTGGTTCTGTAAGGATACCTTAATACAACAGATTAGGCTCAGACTTCAACGCTTATTTGTTTCTCAAAACAAATCTGTTCCATTGACAGGATTTAAATGTTGAGCCCACTGTGTTCAGTATAACAAAAGTTAATAGGTTAATTTGTAACCACCACTTGAAGCTATATTTCAGCATTTCCTTGGAGAACATAATCATTTTGACTTTATTTTTACAATAGCGGTATGCATATTTTAGCCTTCAAAAAGTGCTTTGTTGATTGAAAAGGTTGAACATTTACAGTATACAGAATCAGAAACATCCCTTGGAAGTGTCACATGCATGTGGGAGTTTGTCAGTTTGGACTTATCTTGGTTTGCTGCTGTACATGTAGTAAGGGAGCTAAGCCTCCTTTGATTTAAGCTTAATGTCTTGAAACCCTCCCTGCCATGGTTATAAACATTTTGATGATGTTCCAGTTTCAGCAGATAATGGATACCTTGTTCCAGTCGTTCAATGCATCCATCTCTGTGGCTAACTTTGCTGAGCTGTCGGCCTGTGTATTCAGCTGGCTGGAAGAGTACTGCAAGCCTCAGGTGAGTAGCACACATTCACAGGTATAGCTCTCCATGTTGGCTCACAGCATAGCAGAACAACTTGAATACTGTTGAATATCCATTGCAAATAAAAAGTACCGAAAATATAACCGTGAGGTTTGTTATATAAATATACATACATATATATATACCTTCAAAACACTTGGCAGGTGATCACCCACTGTAAATGGCTGTTCTGTTCACCTCGTTCTTATTCTCTTTTATGATATGCCCATTAAAATGAAGGCTTGTTCATAGCTCATCATAATCCTGTTGGGAGAGGTCACATTGTTGAAGGAGGTGATTAATACTTTGACATCTCGTGTAGGAATTGGTCCATGTATCATGTGTTTAAGTTTTAACTTTGCAGACAAATAGTTCTTAAGTACGTGTAATTCAGGTGTTCTGTAGTGTGGCTTTCTCACATTGTTTCATGATAATTATCATTAGAGGGCAGTATGAATAAAGCCATGTGAAATAACTGAGAATTAATAGACTGGCTTACATATTTTGGGGCTTAAAACAGTACATGTGTTTATTCTAAGCTGCGAAAGGTAATATGATTTCAGAGCTATGTAGAAGCCTGTAAGATTATCCACCTTAATGCCTGATTTTCACAGGTTCAATCACAGGTGCCTTGTCAACTCACAGAAATTACTATTGACCATGATATTTTACTACTGACCATGATATTTTACTTAAGTATTGCTCATGATGAAGTATTGCTGCATATAAATGGTCTCAACATTTTTATTATTTTGCAGTCTCTGCGTGAAGTAGTCCTTGGTATTCTGAGGCAACTCAACACTCAGCTCAATCCGTGAAGTAGTTGGTGAAGTGGCAACTACAAATTTCACAGATCAAGGGGCACAACTCTTCACCACTCATGCCCTAGTTGCTGTTCATTCTCTTTACTGGACACAAGTTTATGTGCCTTCACCATTTTTGACAGCTGATGCTGAAGACATTTTTTACATGCCGGAGTTGATGACATTTTTGTCTTCTTTTTTTCGGTGTCAGAGTCTTTGTGACAGAAGATTATCAGCACTTATTTGTGATGGCAGACATAGTTTTGGTATTTTGGACACTACCAGTTTTGAAATGGGCCACTGTATCACTTATCTTGTGACATAGTCTGGTCTGAAATAAATTCATTTAAATTTGTAAAAAAGACATAATTATAATTGGCATTATACTATTTTTACCGGAATGGTTGATGATTGATAGTTGTGAGACTTGTATATAATGTACGGAAAGACTGAGACTGATTTTCATTTTTTTTTTTTGGTAATCAGTGATTGAGTGTTTCAAAATGCTTTACTGTTGATCATGTATAAAAACCTAATACGCACAGAATCAAGCTGTTAGTTATAAAAGAATCTCTCTATTTTCAACAGTAATTTAGCAGTGTTTGATCTGACAGGTATATCTCTAAACTTGTAATACATTTACGTCAGTGTCCTTGATGGAAAACATCAAGTTGGGAAGCATCAAGTTAGAGTGTTCAAGGAATCCTTAGTGCTCACGCTTTTCATTTGATTGGGGGCAAGAAAAACATTTGAAATGTTTAAAATATATTCATTTGATGTTACATGTGTACCTGTGTCCTTTTCCATGAAGCTGTCAAGCCGTGTATCTAACAGAGCTTAGTGAAGTGACTGTTGAAACGATGTAAGTTATCTTGGTGTTGGAGCTGCCACAGTACTATACTTTGTGGAGCTTATTTATTAGTGGACATGGAAAATATGAGTGAATTGAACTTTTCAAGTTTTTACAGTTCTCAAGTACTGAAAGTTAATGACAACGGTCATACTGAACGACATATACAACAAACAGTGGTTACGGATTTATTGGAAATAAACAGTACATATGTATTCACATGTATACAAGCTTTACTAATATGTTACATATCACTCCACTGACCTAATACACATCTGTTGTATTTACCTTAATACTTGAATAAATCACCGGGATTGAGATTCAATTTGAGTCTTTGTTTCCTGCATTTTCAAATCAGCACCAGTAAATCTGAATCATACTTGTGCTTTGGAGTAATACAAATGTACCAAGACATTCTGAGAACCCCACCAGCTCTCCTGATATACCAGTCAACTAGACAATGCAATCAGAACAAAGACTGTACAGCAGTGACTTGGTACTTAACAGACTTGAGAATGTTTCCAGTGGCAAAAGCTGTCATTGTGGGGAGCCTGTGCACAAATTTGCCGCAGTGGTTTTGTGGACTCAGTGGTTTTGTTTGGCAACTGCAACCCTGTGAATGGCTAAGCAAATATTCAGCTGACAAGAGTCACTGTCTAATCGGGATGGTTTAAGCATTCTGTTGCGGTAGAGGAAGGCACCTGCATCTGCCTGTGTCATATTCTCCTAGTACTAATGCAGATGTGGAAAGCTTTCTACAGATAATGTGTATACCAGAGAAAATGACAACCAACAATTAAGTAAATTTTGTCACTCCATAAATCTGGTAAAGTGGCTAGAGAGACAATATGATTCTCCATACAGGTGTTTGCATAAGAAACCGTATCCCTACAAGAAAGGCTTATAGCTTTTTGTTTGTACAAGAAAACAGCGAGTACACAAAACAGAAAAATGATGACAAAACTGGTAAACTCACCGGAGGAACCTGATTATGAATACCCTTGTTCTACATGTAGGTAGTGCACAAAATCAATAAATCTGGATAAAAAAAGCCACAGAAACCCTGTGTTACAAGACAATGTAGCCCTCCACAACGTCTTTCCCGAGAAGATGTGTTGACTACAGAAATCAAAGTGAAGTTTATATAACTCGTAAATTCTTGCATTGAAAGTCTATCAAACAAAATGACTAAAACAACATTCATAAAGCCAATAAAAACTAAAACCAATAAACACAGTTCAACCTTTCATCAGTAGGTCTCGTTATAGATGTGCACGCTACCCATGACCAAGGCAACACTTTCCATTGCTTTATGTTGGAGCTATGAAAAAAGAAAAAGCTTAACATTTAATTGATGCATAAGTGCCCATTATACAGGACAAAAAAGAATCAGACAACCTACCATCCAAGTATACAAGCTTTCATACACACCATACCTTAGACTATGTAGCCCAAAACAAAAAGCTTAACCTTCAATCCATGTAACAGAGCCCAATATGCAGGAAGTAGAAATAAAATGCATTTCCCCCTCTCTAAATACCTCTTACTTTCTACAGGCGAACTTAAGGCATGCCAATAATCGTAAGTACCTGAATGATAAAAAGCATCTGACCCAAACAAAAGATGCATATGCTGTGCCTAACTGTAAACAACACAATAAAGGTTAATACGTGCATATAGGAATCTGGATTACATGAACACGCATCCTACCAAAGTAATCAAAATGGAACAGATATATGCATGTAAATTCAATAATTAATGCCATAGTGGCATATAAACATCCGTCTACTGAACATGTATGTACATGAGCCGTATGCCATGACAATACCCAGAGTTTAACCAACAATTTAACAATGGGTTATTGGTAGCACGGCACAGTGCAGAGTTTCTTGGATAAGGCAAGCCACCAGTTTGACACCAGTACACTATCTCTGCTAAGGTAAACCTGAAGTTTGAGGGCCAGTTTGTGACGTGTTCTTCTGGCCCTTCAACGTACGACTGGATAGGATGTGGTCAAATTGTGTTATGGTTCAAAACACTAAGTAAATGATAATCTTACCAGATAAAGAAAATGTCTTTTTAGTTGAAATGACTGCTCACAAGATGGCGTTAAGCTATAAGATTACCGCCCAGAGCATATGGATAAATGCTGAAAACCATGCCCCTGTGCCTGCTTTCAAAAATCTTGCATGTGTGCTCTGGTGCTTGTCATCTCACTGTGTTGAAATATTCCACCATGTTATTCTACGCCAAGAAGCAACTGACTGATACTCAGACCATGCGAGCAAATTGCTGCAGTAGTTTTGAGGTCCTAATGACCTGCAGTGTGATTTACACAAAGATGTCCAAATTACAGTCAAAAACAAAAAAAAAAAGTGTTTCATGAGTTCACACACATGTACATTGAAAAGAAAGAGCTAAAGGGTACACATATACAGTTTCAGACCATCTTGTCAAAAGTGGGACAGAGTTTTACAAATTCCACATACCGGAACTTCTTTCATCAAAGCTACAATGCACGATGCCAATCTGGAACGAGCTGAATAAGTGGTATTTGCCAAAATATGGACTGTGTCCCCCACTCTGGCTTTATTATACAAAACAAGTCTATTAGTATGTGCAAAAATTGCAGAACTGAGATGCTGTCTGTATACCTAGATATATGTACATTTCAAATGTAGTGAAATTGAAACGCATTTACTCCTTCTCACTGGCTTATCGTGTACTGAAATTACGATTCTGACTGGACGTAAATGGTTAGACTTCGCCAAACGAACAGTTCAATGAACAGGTGGAGGCTTTACCTGAATTCCAGTTCACAGCAAAAATTCATTACAAAGAACTCCAACATGGGTCTGGTTGAACTGTGTAGTGAAGCTGGAGCTGATATGATTTCAGAGCTATGTAGTAGCCTGTAAGATTATCCACCTTAATGCCTGATTATCACAGTGTCCGCGAGCTGACCTGGTCCAATGTAGAATCATACAAAAGTGTGTCCGCAGTAACCTTGGCTAATCGAGCCTTGTCAAAGTTTGTCCTGTTTTCCTGAAGATTGTCCTCCTGAGGGTAACATGTTCATGTACTTGCAGATGATTGACAGCATGACTTCATCAGCTCCTCCCCCTATGGATAAAAGGCGGGTATCTCTGTAACAGAATGAATGCATCGTTACAAATTTATCTGACTGTCATTTGTGAGCCCATAAGCCCTGTGTTCTAGAATTTTTCACCAATATGACCAGAGCCTGGTTTACGTACAAGAAACCCAAGCACCTCTGGTCTTCACAAGGTGCCTGACAAACCTCCTGACTTAAAGCTGCAACAGAAACATTAAGATCCGGTTATGAAGCTGTGATTTCCTTCAGTTAGTCAAGGGCCTGGTGGTTACAGTTGCAGTTAGCCACAGCTTCACAAAACCTACCGCAGCATAATGACCCATGTGCCACTCACCAGTGTGGCCTTGAGTTCAAGTCCAGCTCGTGCTGGCTTCCTCTTGAGCCGTAGGTGGGAAGGTCGGCCAGCAACCTGCGGATTGTTGTTGGTTTCCCCCCAGCTCTGGCTGGTTTCCTCCCACCATAATGCTGGCTGCCACCAATAAAACACCAATAAAATGAAAAAATAAAACAACAACCTACCAATAAGCCATGCAGGAGACCCCTGGTTTACATGAGAACTCACCGCTGAAGAGAGTATTAGGTGACTTTTAAGTTCCTGTTTATTTGAAATGTTTTGTAGTTTATGTTTATTTCTTGAGTTTATTACAGAGTTGTTAAGAACGTGCCTGCATTGTTAACCATTCCACTAGGACACACAAACCCAGGCATGCACAGGGAAGTTGTACATTCTCCTGCTCTTCCCGTTTGTGACACTAACATGAGTAAGCAGCTAATCTACAACACCAATGTGGCCCTTTGTGCAGTCTACTGCTTGTTTCTTCCACCCAGGTATGTGCATACATGTATCTGCACACCAGACTTGGGGAAAGTTTGATGTAACACTTTGGTTTTCTACACCAACAAAGTCTGCATGTACAGTATGTACACTACATGTGTATGTAGGTATATATTAAACATACGTATGAATATACATGTATAAGTATACATGACTGACTACCTTGCAACGGTCCCAACCAGCAGCTGTGACCAGCACGTACGGAGTATAGATGAATGAATGAATTATTATGGCTTTACGCCACGTCAGTAATTTTTCAGCCATATTGTGGCAAAAACATGATTTAATCCACGCATCAGTATATGGTCTTCAAGAAGAAGATTCGAGCATACAAAACAAATGAAAAAGACAGACATGTTTAAAACCAGGTAAAACAACTAAACCTCGGTTAAAACTTGAAAACCACAATAATTTTTAAAATTCTAATATGTAAATATAAATATGTATGTATAATGTAAAGGGAATTATCTTATGATATAATCCTATATACTTTAAGTAATCAACGACAGCATCACCAGCTATGCCGTCAAATAAGTCAAAGAGTTGACTGTGTAGGATCTTTGCCGAATACGAGCAAAGTCCACACAGTCAACAAGGATATGTTTGATGCCGTACTGCACATCACATCCAACACACTCGGGAGCACTGCTCCCATCCAGGATAAAATTGTGTGTTAGACGAGAATGCCCAACACGGCATCTTGTTAAAACTACTTGGTCTCTATGAGATATACCCAAAGTATAAGAATCAAAGCCAAAGACAGGGTGAATGGCATGCAGTTATCAACCTGCAGGTCCCATTCATCCTGCCAAAGGTGACAAATATATTTAAGAATATTAGATTTAAAATCAGTTTAAGGAATTTAAATTTCAGATATGAATTAATTAAGGGCAGCTTTTGCCTCCCTGTCTACCACTGTGTTTCCATGAATTAAGGGCGGCTTTTGCCTCCGTCTACCACTGTGTTTCCATGGATACCAATATGATTTGATATCCAATAGAATATAATTAATCTTTACCTCATTTAATTTGTTTTCTATGTATGGCTAATATTTCAAGAATTCATCAGTTTTTACATTTATTATTCACAACTGCCAAAAGGCAGGATAACGTTTCACTGCATATCACAGCTTTCCGGGCATGCCCAGAAGAAACGTATGATAAGGCCAGGAGAATAGCTCTGGCCTCGGCAGAGAATACTGAAGATGAGGATGGAAGACGAAAAGAAGTGACTCGCTGTTCTAAGACAGCCGCAGTCGCAACCCTGTCCCTATCATTTCACCTGTCAGTATATATAAATTTATAATCCGAATAATTGGCCTTAATTTCAGCAAAACTGCTGAAATATCAGAGGATTTGTATTTGCTTTGTTATGTTTACGTCGATCAAATATCAATTTAGGTTGTGAAAGAATGAATGAATGCTTATTGTTTAATGCCCTACTCAAGAATATTTCACTTATACGAAGGCGGTGTCTCCTTGGTGCAGGACGGATTTCCACCGTATCTTATCTGGTGCTGCCTCACCGAGACGACTTGCCGAAGACACCCAACAAGCCCCCTCACCCAGTCACATTATACTGACACCGGGCCGACCAGTCCACCCTCTATCCTCTTATTGCTGAGCGCCTAGCGAGGAAGCAGAATGTACCATTTTTTTTAACTCTTTGGTATGACCCGACCCAGGTTTGAACCCAGATCTCCCCGTCCGAAAGCGGACGCCCAACCAACTGCGTTATTCGAGCGGGTCGGTTGTGAAAGAAGCCATGGAGAAGAGTCCAGAAAAGAAACTGGAGGTATGCCCTCAAGCTTCATGTTGGCCTCCACAACTGTAAGCAGTTTAAAGTTTTATGCGGAGTGACAGAAACTGCCTATTCTCCAATTTTTTGAAATTTCATTAAGTTAATATACTGTTGTTTCCTAAAGCATTTTAACGACATATTCCCTGACGTCATTTTTTTAACCCGTTTTAAGGTTCCTTCATAACTCTCTAACATTTTCTGCAAAGCAAAAGGATCAATTTTCATTCGGTCTTTATTTTCATTTTTGCTGGATATCACTAAAAATGTAGGAAAGCAATTATTTCCTTCTTCTTCATTTAGTGATACCTCATTTTTCCTTTTTTTACCCATGCCTGATGAAGGTTGTGAGAAGGGCAAAGAAACATTAGAGGTATTTGAGTGTGAAGAAGACATAACAAAACGATTTGAAGATTCATAGCGCTGTGTCTCTCACCCGCCCCGGAGTGCCAATTACATGTATGACGAGACCCCTCCTGCGAGTAACCAGCAGAAGGAGAGACAAGAGTTCCACGACATCCTCGATAAGACGGATTTTTCTCTCATACTCGAGCAGGTTGAATCACGGGAGTGGATACACGGAACATCCCTAGGTTAGTCGCTTCATACAACTAGCTTGCCTAGAGAACTGGGGTCCTATTCTTTTCACTCCCAGGAACCCAACGGTTGGGGGGTGGGGGAGGGAGTTATAGATGAAACCTCCTCCACAACATACACGTACACAGACAAATGGTCAGTATTGCTGGCACCTACCTGTACATGCGACTAACATAGACATCGTGCACGAAGCCCATGCCACCCCAGAACTGAAGGCACTTGTCTGTCACCTGACGGCTCAGTCGACCAGCCTTCAGCTTGCACATAGACGCCAGTCTGGTCACATCATGACCTTGTGTGTAGAAAGCTGCAGTCACCAATGCATTTGATGATTAAATCTGTGTTATTAACAATATTGATGAAGATGGTAGAGGGTTTTCCCAGGCTCTGCGCAGCTTCCTCCCATCATAATGTTTGCTGCTGTCTAATGAGTGAAATAACAATATTTACTCAACATTAACTGTTATAAAAAGAATGACATTAGAGTTCTGGAACTCATTTCAAGAAGAAGTCTTAAGTCATCAATCTTAATCTTAAGTGCTAAGTTTTATTTACACAATAAAGCATACGTTTTGTTGTGTTCTTTTGTGAAACAGGTGCTTGTCGTAAGTTTAAACTTACAAGCTGAGTTAGGATTTCATTGTGCCAAGTTTCACTGAAATCAGAGTCAGCTTGTTGGATGAGTAGCACTTTGAGGCAAATGTTAACAAATGCTGGGCTGACATCCATAAAGAGAACAAATCATCAAACATGAATATCAGTGTACAGGAATAATGTGTATTGATGTAGCCAACACTTGTATCAAGTATTGTAATTGTACAAAATTTGTGTAACGAGTCACAAAGTGAGACCAGCCCAGAAATATTCTGCTCAGACCTGCCCATATACAGTGAAGGATCACATCTCTCTGACCGCAAGTGGTACATGTAGTTTGCAAAAAACTGTCAAGCAGTGTACATAAATGTCATCTTAAGGTTGCAAAAAGAAGTCCTCTAGTTTGCCCGTGTAATGGAAGCAAACACACCTAGTTCAGCTGTTTTTACCTGGCTAAAGTAGTGTGAATTCCTCCTTCATTAGTCATTCTGCAGGTGTCTTGAGGAACTTACCAACAGCTCTGTACAGCATAGACCTCAGACTCTCGAGCTCTGTCTCTAACTCAGCGAGTGAGAACTGAATCACCTGGTTACTCAACAATGGCCGACCAAAAGCTTTCCTTGTTTGCGTGTAATCAACCGTCTGCTGTATGACTTTCTCCAATGGCGTTAAAGCTTTGGAAAAATAGAAGTGAATATCAAACTGAAACTCATGATCTTTTTTGTCAAGTTTCATGTGCCATTTTCATGTCTTCTTCTTACTTTATATTCACCTGCATCATCTCCACTTTATCATTTTCAACTTCAGCTTCTGTATTTTTGCATACTATGTTCGTCCATTGTCATTTTGTGAGTACTGAGCTGTGCTCTACCCCACCATCAATCGATGCCCTTGTCTAATTGTACATACATTGTCATATCTTCACCTGAACCATGCTTTCACCCTAGTCATCTTGTCACCTGAAAGATGCACTTATCCTTGTTATCTTTTCTCCTGAACCATGCTCTCACCCTTGTCATCTTGTCACCAGAACCATGCTCTCACCCTTGTCATCTTGTCACCTGAACCATGCTCGTACTCTCGTCATCTTGTCACCTGAACCATGCTCGCACTCGTCATCTTGTCACCTGAACCATGCTCGCATTCGTCATCTTGTCACCTGAACCATGCTCGTACTCTTGTCATCTTGTCACCTGAACCATGCTCGCACTCGTCATCTTGTCACCTGAACCATGCTCGTACTCTTGTCATCTTGTCACCTGAACCATGCTCGCACTCGTCATCTTGTCACCTGAACCATGCTCGCACTCGTCATCTTGTCACCTGAACCATGCTCACACCCTTGTCATCTTGTCACCTGAACCATGCTGACACTCTTGTCATCTTGTCACCAGAACTATGCTCGCACTCTTGTCATCTTGTCACCTGAACCATGCTCGCACTCGTCATCTTGTCACCTGAACCATGCTCGCACTCGTCATCTTGTCACCTGAACCATGCTCGCACTCATCATCTTGTCACCTGAACCATGCTCGTACTCTTGTCATCTTGTCACCTGAACCATGCTCGTACTCTTGTCATCTTGTCACCTGAACCATGCTCGCACTCTTGTCATCTCTTCATCCAGACCATGCTTTCACCATAGTCATGTTTTCACCTGAACAATGCTCTCACCCATGTCATCTCTTCACCTGAAGCAAGCTCTCACCCTTGTCATCTTGTCACCTGAACCATGCTCGCACTCGTCATCTTGTCACCTGAACCATGCTCGCACTCGTCATCTTGTCACCTGAACCATGCTCGCACCCTTGTCATCTTGTCACCTGAACCATGCTCGTACTCTTGTCATCTTGTCACCAGAACCATGCTTGCACTCTTGTCATCTCTTCATCCAGACCATGCTTTCACCATAGTCATGTTTTCACCTGAACAATGCTCTCACCCATGTCATCTCTTCACCTGAAGCAAGCTCTCACCCTTGTCATCTTGTCACCTGAACCATGCTCGCACTCGTCATCTTGTCACCTGAACCATGCTCGCACTCGTCATCTTGTCACCTGAACCATGCTCGCACTCGTCATCTTGTCACCTGAACCATGCTCGTACTCTTGTCATCTTGTCACCTGAACCATGCTCGCACTCGTCATCTTGTCACCTGAACCATGCTCGCACTCGTCATCTTGTCACCTGAACCATGCTCGCACTCGTCATCTTGTCACCTGAACCATGCTCGCACTCGTCATCTTGTCACCTGAACCATGCTCACACCCTTGTCATCTTGTCACCTGAACCATGCTGACACTCTTGTCATCTTGTCACCAGAACTATGCTTGCACCCTTGTCATCTCTTCATCCAGACCATGCTTTCACCATAGTCATGTTTTCACCTGAACAATGCTCTCACCCATGTCATCTCTTCACCTGAACCAAGCTCTCACCCTTGTCATCTTGTCACCTGAACCATGCTCGCACTCTCGTCATCTTGTCACCTGAACCATGCTCGCACTCGTCATCTTGTCACCTGAACCATGCTCGCACTCGTCATCTTGTCACCTGAACCATGCTTGCACTCGTCATCTTGTCACCTGAACCATGCTCGTACTCTTGTCATCTTGTCATCAGAACCATGCTCGCACTCGTCATCTTGTCACCTGAACCATGCTCGCACTCGTCATCTTGTCACCTGAACCATGCTCGCACTCGTCATCTTGTCACCTGAACCATGCTCGCACTCGTCATCTTGTCACCTGAACCATGCTCGCATTCGTCATCTTGTCACCTGAACCATGCTCGCACTCGTCATCTTGTCACCTGAACCATGCTCGCACTCGTCATCTTGTCACCTGAACCATGCTCGTACTCTTGTCATCTTGTCACCTGAACCATGCTCGCACTCTTGTCATCTTGTCACCTGAACCATGCTCGCACTCGTCATCTTGTCACCTGAACCATGCTCGCACTCGTCATCTTGTCACCTGAGCCATGCTCGCACTCTTGTCATCTTGTCACCTGAACCATGCTCACACTCTTGTCATCTCTTCACCTGAACCATGCTCGCACTCGTCATCTTGTCACCTGAACCATGCTCGCACTCTTGTCATCTTGTCACCTGAACCATGCTCACACTCTTGTCATCTTGTCACCTGAACCATGCTCTCACCCTTGTCATCTCTTCACCGAACCATGCTCTCACCCTTGTCATCTTGTCACCAGAACCATGCTCGCACTCTTGTCATCTTGTCACCTGAACCATGCTCGCACTCGTCATCTTGTCACCTGAACCCTGCTCGCACTCTTGTCACCTGAACCATGCTCGCACTCGTCATCTTGTCACCTGAACCATGCTCTCACCCTTGTCATCTTGTCACCTGAACCATGCTCACACTCTTGTCATCTTGTCACCTGAACCATGCTCTCACCCTTGTCATCTCTTCACCGAACCATGCTCTCACCCTTGTCATCTTGTCACCAGAACCATGCTCGCACTCTTGTCATCTTGTCACCTGTACCATGCTTGCACTCTTGTCACCTTGTCATCAGAACCATGCTCTCACCCTTGTCATCTCTTCACCGAACCATGCTCTCACCCTTGTCATCTTGTCACCAGAACCATGCTCACACCCTTGTCATCTTGTCACCAGAACCATGCTCTCACCCTGGTCATCTTGTCACCTGAACCATGCTCGCACCCTTGTCATCTTGTCATCAGAACCATGCTCGTACTCTTTGTCATCTCTTCACCTGAACCAAGCTCTCACCCTTGTCATCTTGTCACCTGAACCATGCTCGCACTCTCGTCATCTTGTCACCTGAACCATGCTCGCACTCGTCATCTTGTCACCTGAACCATGCTCGCACTCGTCATCTTGTCACCTGAACCATGCTCGTACTCTTGTCATCTTGTCACCTGAACCATGCTCGCACTCGTCATCTTGTCACCTGAACCATGCTCGCATTCGTCATCTTGTCACCTGAATCATGCTCGCACTCGTCAACTTGTCATCTGAACCATGCTCGCACTCGTCATCTTGTCACCTGAACCATGCTCGCACTCTCGTCATCTTGTCACCTGAACCATGCTCGTACTCTTGTCATCTTGTCACCTGAACCATGCTCGCACTCTCGTCATCTTGTCACCTGAACCATGCTCGCACTCGTCATCTTGTCACCTGAGCCATGCTCGCACTCTTGTCATCTTGTCACCTGAACCATGCTCACACTCTTGTCATCTCTTCACCTGAACCATGCTCGCACTCGTCATCTCTTCACCTGAACCATGCTCGCACTCGTCATCTTGTCACCTGAACCATGCTCGCACTCTTGTCATCTTGTCGCCTGAACCATGCTCACACTCTTGTCATCTTGTCACCTGAACCATGCTCTCACCCTTGTCATCTCTTCACCTGAACCATGCTCTCACCCTTGTCATCTTGTCACCAGAACCATGCTCGCACTCGTCATCTCTTCACCTGAACCATGCTCGCACTCGTCATCTTGTCACCTGAACCCTGCTCGCACTCTTGTCACCTGAACCATGCTCGCACTCGTCATCTTGTCACCTGAACCATGCTCTCACCCTTGTCATCTTGTCACCTGAACCATGCTCACACTCTTGTCATCTTGTCACCTGAACCATGCTCTCACCCTTGTCATCTCTTCACCGAACCATGCTCTCACCCTTGTCATCTTGTCACCAGAACCATGCTCGCACTCTTGTCATCTTGTCACCTGAACCATGCTTGCACTCTTGTCACCTTGTCATCAGAACCATGCTCTCACCCTTGTCATCTCTTCACCGAACCATGCTCTCACCCTTGTCATCTTGTCACCAGAACCATGCTCGCACCCTTGTCATCTTGTCACCAGAACCATGCTCTCACCCTGGTCATCTTGTCACCTGAACCATGCTCGCACCCTTGTCATCTTGTCATCAGAACCATGCTCGTACTCTTGTCACCTTGTCACCTGAACCATGCTCGCACTCTTGTCATCTTGTCACCTGAACCATGCTTGCACTCTTGTCACCTCTTCACCAGAACTATGCTCGCACCCTTGTCATTTCTTCATATGAACCATGCTTTCACCCTTGTCATCTCTTCACCACAACCATGCAATCACCCTTGTCATCTTGTCATCTGAACCATGCTTTCATCCTTGTCATCTCTTCACCTGAACCATGTTCTCACCCTTGTCATCTCTTCACCACAACCATGCCATCACCCTTGTCATCTTGTCATCTGAACCATGCTTTCATCCTTGCCATCTCTTCACCTAAACCTTGCTCTCACCCTTGTCATCATCACCACAACCATGCTCGCATCCTTGTCATCTCTTCACCAGAACCATGCCATCACCCTTGTCATCTTATCACCAGAGCCATGCTCGCACCCTTGTCATCTTGTCACCAGAGCCATGCCATCACCCTTGTCATCTTATCACCAGAGCCATGCTCGCACCCTTGTCATCTTGTCACCAGAACCATGCCATCACCCTTGTCATCTTATCACCAGAGCCATGCTCGCACCCTTGTCATCACTTCACCAGAACCATGCCATCACCCTTGTCATCTTATCACCAGAGCCATGCTCGCACCCTTGTCATCTTGTCATCAGAACCATGCTCGTACTCTTTGTCATCTCTTCACCAGAACTATGCTTGCACCCTTGTCATCTCTTCATCCAGACCATGCTTTCACCATAGTCATGTTTTCACCTGAACAATGCTCTCACCCATGTCATCTTTTCACCTGAACCATACTCTCACCTTTGTCATCTCTTCACCTGAACCTCACTCTCTCCCTAGCTCTCTGAAGCATACTCTCACCTTCGTCATCTTTTCACCTGAACCATGCTCGCACTCTAGTCACCTCTTCCCCAGAGCCATGCTCTCACCCTTGTCATCTCTTCACCAGAATCATGTTCTCACCCTTTTTATTTCTTCACCTAAACCATGCTCTCTCAATTGTCATCTCTTTGCCTTACCCATACTCTCACCCTTGTGATGTCTTCACCTGAACCATTCTCTCACCCATGTCATCTTTTCACCTGAATCACACTCTAACCCTTGTCATCTTGTCACCTGAACCATGCTCTCACCCCTGTCATCTCTTTGCCTTACCCTTGTGATGTCTTCACCTGAACCATTCTCTCACCCATGTCATCTTTTCACCTGAACCACACTCTAACCCTTGTCATCTTTTCACCTGAACCATGCTCTCACCCTTGTCATCTCTTTGCCTTACCCTTGTGATGTCTTCGCCTGAACCATTCTCTCACCCATGTCATCTCTTCACCTGAACCATGCTTTCACCCTTGTCATCTTGTCACCTGAACCATGCTCTCACCAAAGTCGATCATATTTTTTGAATGAACCATGCTCTAACCCTTGACAGTCATATTTTCACCTGAACCATACTCTCACCTATTGCATCAGTTCACCTGTCCTAAGCACCCGCACAGCGTTTTTACCTGCAGCAACACACCAGAGCCGTTCCTCCTGGAACTGTAACATCTGGTAGGTGAAACCTTTATTCTCCTCCCCGATCAGGTGGCTCTGTGGTACACGCACATCATCAAAATAAATCTCGGTTGTGTCTGAGCAATGCAAACCTAGTTTGTCAAGTTTGCGTGCCACTTTTATACCTGTTCAGGACAAAATTATTACATTTTATTTAATTTAAATATTTATGTAACATACTGTTTTGATATTTTTAGTGTTCATTGCTTATGACCTTTTAAAAGGGCTAGCTATTTCATACACAAACCGGCATCTGGTCACATGACCAAGGCAAACACAAAGTAGAATATTACGAAAAACTTGGTAAAGATTCAATTTTATAAAACATTGTGACATACAATTTGTATAATATAACTGTGAAATGTTTGTAGTGTCCAGTTGTTTTACAAGTGTGCTGTGAAGCTGCCGTGAATTTGACCATATGGAGTGCTGTAATGGACCTCTGATCGTACCTGTTTGTTATGTAATTGTAAGGAATGACCCTTTGTACAACTTAAGCAATACCAGTGGCTGGCAGTCCTGCTTGTTTGTGATGTGTTGATCTCATGTTCTGTTGGAGTTTTGAACATATCACTTGTATAGTTGCGGATTTTTATTTTTTACTCTGCAGGCATTCGCCTTTGCGCACTGATGTGTCTACACTCTGTCCGATGCTGACGTCTGATTTGAATGGCTGCCACTGTGTTATATTAGGGGTAAATGACACATGTAGAGTAAAGGTACCACTGGTTTAGATGTTCTGGTTTCTAGGGTTGCATAATATGTTACACAGTTACAAAGTAATGGATGTACGTTATGGAGTGGTATAATAAGTGTGTTAGGGTGAATGTATGTTACACAGTTACAAAGTAGTGGATGTACGTTATGGAGTGGTATGGTAAGTGTGTTAGGGTGAATGTATGTTACACAGTTACAAAGTAGTGGATGTACGTTATGGAGTGGTATAGTAAGTGTGTTAGAGTGAATGTATGTTACACAGTTACAAAGTAGTGGATGTATGTTATGGAGTGGTATAATAAGTGTGTTAGGGTGAATGTATGTTACACAGTTACAAAGTAGTGAATGTACGTTATGGAGTGGTATAATAAGTGTGTTAGGGTGAATGTATGTTGGACCTATTGGTTACTGGACTTTATGCAATTGTTCACAGTTTCTTCCAAGTGTCGTGTTCTAGGACATATGGGCGCGTCACACGCCTTTGCTGCTGATGTCATAGTCTGTAGTAATAATTCTAGAATTTTTTTCACGTACCGTTTGGTTTCAAAGGTATTAGTTTCTTTTGATGTTAATTCTGCTATTCTCTGCCTATAGTTGTTATATGTAAGATGGTTAAGGTTGTTAGAAGCAGCGGCATCCTGTCACACTGAGAATACTCAAATTTGGAGTTCCGTCCTAGCTATCATAACATATGTACGGAACTGTGGATGTAGATGTGAAGAGAGTTGCAGTTTGTTTAAACCACTCATAACAATATAATTGTCTTGTGGTAAGCATTTGACTAACTGTAACCTGGCATTGATTGAAAAAGTCAAATGTTATAAATAAACATTCTTAAATCTGCTCACACATACGTCATGCCTGTAACCCTGCAGAAATTCTTCAACCTTTTCGCATGTTTGCAAGGTGTTTATTCAATCATATTCTAAAAGTATTATTCTGTGATGACTGATAAAATTATACTTTTTGTAAAGCTCTGAAATTGACCAATCCGACCAATGTAGTTTTGTCTCCAAAATCAAATTACAAAGGTGCATAAATTGCACTGAAATTTGCTCTTTCATATGCGAAAAGGCTGAGAAATTAGGGTAACAATGCAATGTTTCCAAATACCTTGAGAAACATCATTATCTGGCCCTGACTTAAACCATTATTATCTACCATTATTTGCATATCACTTGAGAAGCCACCAGGATGTCATACAAATTACAATTTCTCAGATAAGACGTAAAACAAGAAATGATGTTCCTTTGTGAAATGACATCATTGACTTATGGTCACATTATGATAAGTCTGCCAACATTAACATGGGGTATAGACAATATAAAAAAACAGATTAGGTAGGAGTAGATTAGCAACTTGAGGATGACTGTGAGTTTCCCTCAGGTTCTACTCGCTTTCTTCTTGCCACAATGATGGTCGCTGTCACAGAATTGAAATATTTCTGTGTATGGCATAAATCACCAATAAAGAAATAAGTAGATATTCTGCTCAAAAGGTACTCAAAAGGCTTACCATGTCATAAAGCGGTGACGTCAATTTGCATATGCACGTCTCTTTGCTGTGATACATGTGACAATCTAACTCAAAAACTACGTATTCAAAAGAATCAGTACACAATATAGTACCTGCCAAAGGAATGCATCCAATCTTGGCTCGTATCTTTGATAACTGTTAGGGCTGAAGATTCAGCAAGGCACTCAGAAGGCGAGGTGTTTGTGTTAAGCTCACCTGGGGTGGACATGGGCAGACAAATGAGGGACTTGTTCTGATGACTGGCCCCTTGGCCAGTGTTAGCCAGCAAGCACATCCAGTCAGCCTGAGCGCCATTTGTTATCCACATCTTACTGCCATTGATAATGTAATCACCTCCCTTCTTCTCTGCTGTTGTTTTAATACCTGATCAAAGTTATACATATGCAGTGTAGATATTGTCATTGCTAAACATTTCACATCGCCACATTTTATTCAAACAAACCTTTATGAAGCAAACTAAATGAAAGCTGTTTAAAATCCAACTCCGTGACAAAACCAGAGAACAAGGGGGATAACTCTTTCAGCCAATTGTACAGTTACTTGCATTGCCGTGATTTTACCTTCAGCATGGTTTCACTGCAAATGAACACAGAGATTACGCATCATACGTAGAAATGAAAGTTTCTCACCTACCATAGGTAAGATGTGTTTGAAGGGCTTGAAATCCGAGTGAGTGCATGGATAAAAACAGTCATACCCAGCGAACGTGAGGAGTTTAAGATTTTCTGAGCCAGAGCTGAAAAGATACTTGTACTTACTGGCCACATCTGATCCTGACCCTGCCTCACTGACACCTATACACGAGACAAAATCCCCGCTGATAGATGGCGCTAGGAACTCTGCTTTCAGTTTATCACTGCCAAACCTGCCAACAAGAACATGTATGTTTAAGCACAGGTACATCTATGGTACCTGACTAATTCATACAGAGTAGTCTCCATGGAAACTATCCTAAACATTCAAACTTCTCTTGTGACTGGTTTGGGGACCCTGGGCAATTCTAAATATGTAATTTTAAGAAATGTGTGATTTAGAATTTTGGCAATTTTATACATTAAAACTGTGGTACAGCTTTTCAAAATCACAACAGTCAGTCTGCCACGTAGTGTCAAAAATAAGGGCCTTCCAAGACATTCATAATAAACACAAACTGATCTTTGTCTGGCTGAATTATTACTTTTATTAAACTATTTATGTCACATCTGTCTTCAGTGACACGATGTATCTTGTTTGTACATTTTTATTGTACACATACATGTACATGCAAACACTGTATTGTGTGAAACAGATAAAGAACTGCTTTGCAGGCCTTCAGACTCCTTTAATATACCCACATCTGAGCAACTGTAATTTGGGGTGCAGAAACACATAATAAACATTCAAGATAACAAGGAACTGGCCATGAAGAGGGGCTTCAGCACTGAAACCATTTATGCATTTATAGTCAAACACAAACTGCTGTGCAAAATTCAATGCATTAGCAATCTTCGTCAGGGAACACATCAAACAGATATGATGTCTTACGCTGATATTTCAAGGCCAGCGACAATATTGGCTTCAGTAACACTCAAACTCATGACTCATGACTGCTGCTCTACCAGTATGGCTAGACACTCACAACTTAGGGTGTTACATTCCAACTGTTCTACCAGTATGGCTAGGCACTCACAACTTAGGGTGTCACATTCCAACTGCTCTACCAGTATGGCTAGGCACTCACAACTTGTGGTGTCACATTCCAGCTGCGCTACCAGTATGGCTAGGCACTCACAACTTAGGGTGTCACATTCCAACTGCTCTACCAGTATGGCTAGACACTCACAACTTAGGGTGTCACATTCCAACTGTTCTACCAGTATGGCTAGGCACTCACAACTTAGGGTGTCACATTCCAACTGTTCTACCAGTATGGCCAGGCACTCACAACTTAGGGTGTCACATTCCAACTGCTCTACCAGTATGGCCAGGCACTCACAACTTAGGGTGTCACATTCCAACTGTTCTACCAGTATGGCCAGGCACTCACAACTTAGGGTGTCACACTCCAACTGCTCTACCAGTATGGCCAGGCACTCACAACTTAGGGTGTCACAATCCAACTGCTCTACCAGTACAGCTAGGCACTCACAAATTAGGGTGTCACATTCCAACTGCTTTACCAGTATGGCTAGGCACTCACAACTTAGGGTGCCACATTCCAACTGCTCTACCAGCATGGCTGGGAACTCACAACTTAGTGTGACGAGCTCCACTGCTCTACCAGCATGGCTAGGAACTCACAACTTAGGGTGTCACATTCCAACTGCTCTACCAGCATGGCTGGGAACTCACAACTTAGTGTGACGAGCTCCATTGCTCTATCAGCATGGCTAGGAACTCACAACTTAGGGTGTCACATTCCAACTGCTCTACCAGCATGGCTGGGAACTCACAACTTAGTGTGACGAGCTCCACTGCACCTAAAGTCATGAGTGCCTAGCCATGCTGGTTTAGCAGTGTGGCTAGACACCCTAAGTCGTCAGTTAGAGTCTCATTTGAGCTGGTATTTTCGATGCTCTCGATATATCAGTGTAGGAAATATATCTATTAATTCCATGAAAGTAAAACTGAAAGTTAGTCAGACATTACATCAATGTATAATTCACCTAACCATAGGTATGGAATGTATGTTCGGGTGTGAGATATTTCCAATTCCAATCTCTCATTACACACACAGCTACATTTGTAGTTCAAATAATTTAAAGGAGCAGTTCTTAAAAAATCTTATCTTGAATTCAATACAAGAAAACTACACAACTGCTTCATCCAAGCCCAAATGAGGTAGTGCCACTGCAAAATGTAGGGCCAGCTGCTTTATTAATTTATTTACTTCTTTGATCGGTGTTTTCCGCCACTGAAGAATAGTTCACCTACACAATGACAGAGTCTGGATGAAACCCATGTCCATCTGCTTGCTGAGCACAGAACTATTTCATTTTGGATCCTTAAAAATCAGTCAAAACAAAAATATATTCAATTTCAGTTGAAAGAAAAACTCAATTTCCTTCTGAGTGTAGATGTCGTTTGAAGAAAAACTGACTTCTATGAACCCCTGATTATTGTATACTACCTTTATGGTTGCCATATTGATTTACCGGGCTAAGGCTGGCGTGGCCATGTCTGTCTGCACCCCTATGGCAGTAGGGACCCCTACACAGTTGATAGAGCCCAGTTCTTCAGCCACTGCCATGTTGTATGTGTAGTCCAGTTCCATGCCACCATAATCTGAAACATCAATTGCAACAACTGCAGTTTGCTATTTCTTTACATGTATTTGATTGATGTCCAACACGATACACAAAAATTTTCACTTGTGTAACCAGGGTCATATCTAGACAAAAAATTGCAGGTTCTAATCCCAAACCAAAACACAGTGTGACTACATTAATAAATTCATAAAATGCAAATTTTTATGTAGCTTTCTGAGGGTGTTCAAGTATGTGAATGACAGATACTTGTACGGTAACTTTACTTTTTATGGGTATACCATTATATTTGTGTTCAGTTGTGTTTTATCAACAGTTGGTGTGTATATGTGCAATTCTACTGACATCAACATGTGAGCCATACAGCTGATGTGTACACATGCCATACTGCTGACATGTACGCGTGCCATACAGCTGATGCACTCACGGTGTAATATAGCTGACATGTGAACATCCCATACTGCTGACGTGTACACGTGCCATAAATTGATGTGTACACATGCCATACTGCTGACATGTACACTAGCCATACAGCTGATGTGTGTAAGTGCCATACTGCTGTCATGAACATGTGGCAATAACCCGCAGCCTCCCACCAATGCCGTCACTGTGCGTTCAAGTCTACCTCATGCTGGCTTCCTCTCTGGCCGTACATGGGAAGGTCTGCCAGCAACCTGCGGATGGTTATAGGTTTCCCCCCGGGCTCTGCTCAGTTTCCTCCCACCATAATGCTGGCTGCCGTTGCATCAGTGAAATATTCTTGAGTACGATGTAAAACACCAATCAAATAAATAAATGAAATGCACATGTGCCATACAGCTGATGTGTATACCTGTCATACTGCTGACATGTACATGTGAAATACAGCTGATGTGTACACATGCCATAAGTTGATGTGTACATGTGCCATACTGTTGACATGTACACGTGTCATACACTTGATGTGTACACATGCCATACCCCTGATGTGTGCACATAACATACAGCTGATGTGTCCATGTGCCATACTGCTGACATCTACACGTGTCATACAGCTTATGTGTACACGTCATACTCCTGACGTGTGCATGTGTCATACAGCTGGTGTGTACACGTGCCATACTGCTACTTTGTATACATGCCATACTGCTGCTGAGTACACGTGCCATACAGCTGATGTGCACACCTGCCATACTGTTGACATCTACACGTGCCATACAGCTGATGTGCACACTTGCCATACTGCTGACATGTACATGTGCTGATATGTAAGAAAATGGTTTACATAAAACCAAAACAATGAATGATGTATCACCTTGCATTATTTGTTGGAGCTGCCACAGTACTCTTCTTTGATCATTATGTTTTTGAAGACTCTTCAGTTATAACTTATAGGGTCAAAATAGTGATATTCACCGCAATTGTAATTCCTTTTGAACCATTGTGTTAATTATGCCACATATTTTTCTTCATACTTCATTCCTTCAACCTGGATTCTGATGATGCTAAAGCAGCACTATAACCATGTTGGTCAAGGCCGTCCAGCTAGCCATTTCTCGGGAGAACCCATCATCAACTGATCTACAAAAGCCATTCAAGTGTGACACACACCAAATCAGCATGTATGTAGTACACAATAAATATTATGGTTTGGATGCACTTAGTCAAACCTAAGTATTGCCATTATGATTGTACCTGTTGGTTTGGTTACTCCAAGAAAACCTGCATCTCCAAGCTTCTTAAAGACAGTATGAGCTGGGAATTGCTTCTCTGCTTCCCACTGATCAACATTGGGATTTATTTCTTTTTCAATGATCTGGAAAAGTAAGTCAGTCCTATATACTTTCTTGCTTTACAAAGCCTTGCATGCATACATTTTAGCATTCAATTTTGACAATATTAATATTGTTGTTTTTTTTTTTGTTTTTTTTTTCTATTGAGAAGAAGTATGTTATTATGTGTGGTATGAAACTATTTATTTATTCATTTTTTAAACAGTGCCCAGAATATAACAATTATCACATTATGGCCTGATGGTGATTTATGTTATATTTTATTCAGTATAAAATGAATACCATTTGGCTGCTGTAACTTGTAAGGACTACATGAAAGCTCATCTCTCAAACTGAACAAATTTGTACTGAGCTACATTACAGGGATGTAACTCCCACCATTTCTGGTTAACCCTGCCAACAATGTGAATTAATGACAGATAACCACATAGTTTGGGTTTTGATTGTGTGATTGCTGATTAGAAAATATTTTTTTTTCAGTATTGGTATTATTGGTAATGTTGATCTTAATAGAACCACTTTATGTACTGGGATTTTATTGCTTTATTGCTGGTCCTCGACACCACATCATAACATGCGACTTCACAGCACTGTGGCCGAGAAGACACAGTGAATGACACGGCTGATTGTCAAATAAATGGAAAATAAATGCCCAGTGGTTTGTCAAGCGGTAAAAAAAAAACACAAAAAGGCTTCATAAGCTTCATATGCCACAGCTAAAGTTTTTTGAGGGGTACTGTCAGACAACTATCATAGTAGTGAACATATAATTGTTAATACGGATGGTACATGTATAATCAGAATACATCACCATATGTGTGTTATATGCACATGTTAATATTTCATTTTTGTTTATATACTGTCACATTGTTCCAGCTGTGCATGTAGTAGGACTGAGTTTGTTCAGATTGGAAGAACCTGACATTTGGACACAGTGTGTCTCGGACCATTGAGCCCTTAATACTCTGCACTTCGGTGCTCAAATCAAATCATGGACTTCGTCGAATACATTAACATTTGGTACATTTCCTGACGTATAAAGAATACACCGTGACGATACCGTCATATTTTCATTGTTCGAAGTTTTAGAGCTTCACATATTGTTTCAAAATAAAGAGAGAAAATGTGTGTTATTTTTGTGAATAAAAAGCTTTGTTATCTTATGTTGTATAGTGGTTTTTTACGTTATCATAGCTGTATATTATTGGGACGGTTGTCGACTTGCTTTAAATAATACCAAAACTTGTCCTTTATGTGTCACATTTATGTTAATGAGGGATGAGATCCGGGATAGTTTTGAGTCCACATTACTGATCAACGTTTAACGGAGTATATGTGCATTGCTGCATAACGTGTGACAAACTGACTACAGTGTACAACATTCATCTGTTTGGTGTAAAGTTAAGGAATTCTATCCCAGCTGAAATCTATTCTTTAAGAAGGAGCATTTTAAGTCTTTATTATTTAAGTCAATTAAGGCTTACAGTGAACTTGTGATAATCCTGTTAATGTTGTTTTGTTTTTTTTCAATTTACTCCACTACTGATATGTTTGTTAGTTTTACACAACTGTTTAAAGTTCTCTGATGTTTCATCTCTCCATTTAATTATGCTTTGCACAGTATTATTTAAGTACAATTAATCTTGTACTTTTATGAAAAGCAGTCACTTTCTGTACATTAATCATAGTGCGCCTAATAGCTGGGACTATTATATACATTATATATAGGCCTAACAGTTGCAGCTAAAAGTCAACATTTCCCATCCAAAGCAAAGGCCTTGTCCCTGTAACACTCTTACACATCCCATGTGAATGGCATGAACCAAACAGGGGATGGGAAAGGGTCAATCTCCCACTTAGTTGATTTGTGACTTGTACATGCCTGTAGAGGTTCCAGCCAATAGTTTGGACAGGAAGAGGCTGCTAATGGGCCATCTCCCACTACCATCCTGCCAGCTGGGACAGTCATGATGACGATGCAACTTGCATGCTTGTCTTTATTTTGCATCTGTGTTTGTGAAACTGATATATTTTGAGTATGTTTCTCTTCTCTTTCCTTCTCTTTTTTTTTTGGGGGGGGGGCAGGAAAGAAGAGTTGTATTGTTGATTGAATAACCATTCCGAAATGACATATACCAGCATACATCTATATGTATACACTGATCTGTATCTACATGCATAAGAGTAGGGTTTGTGCATGTGGAAAAATAAGCCGAAAAATAAATAAATAAATAAAAATATACGTATTTATATAATGTAACCATGATCACACATATATACTCTGATTAAAATATTAATTAAAATGCTTTTGAAAAACCGTGAAGATATCGATATACACGTTTTATTTACCATAGAATAATTCCACATTTGTACTTTGCCAGCAGACGAGTTGTGGTTTACGAGAACTTAGATTTATGAAGCACATGACTGCTAATGTTGTATAGGAGTGGGGGGGGTGGGTGAGTTATGTCCCTTTGTACTGCAGCGCAGTAAAACTGCCATGATTTTGAGTCATGAATTTTCGTGCTCACCAGGGTGACGTTCGTTGCAGAATCTCCTTTTCACAATAAACGTGGTAAGTGGCTATAGTGAGTCTGCGACCAATACTGAAATCGTCAACCTTGTCTTTACAACTCCCCTAGCAGTGTATGAGCGCTTAGCTAACCTGTCTCAGTGACCGCCTCATTTCGTTATGATCCTCCCCGTATATTACATCGCTCGTTCCCCGGCCGCTCTCTCTATCTGTTATTGCGAGCAGGTCGCTCCGCTTCGTTGTGTAAGAGCGCCTTGACCTGACAGGACTGACTGTCTTTAAGACGGACTTCTGGAGAAAGCGACGAGAAACTGACATATTTTGAACTCACACCAAATGTCACCAGCCTAGTTTGTTCCACGAGTGAGGTTGAGCATACACGCTTATCACTAAATAACTAGAACGATGTCGCACTATTACGGGTCATGTGGCTATGGCCTATCCAAGGGAGATAGCCCTGAACGGAAAACTATCTCTCGGTTTCTGTTCGATGCATACATTGGCCATACAACGGTCAGACTAGTTGCAAAAATGTAAATCTACATCCCGCTTCTTTGAGTGGCGCGTAAGCAAACTGTTTCGTGTTCTAAAATGTCGATCTTCTGATTGGGGGCTCTTATCGGTAAGTATCTTCAAAAATAAGCCACACAACCATACCAAAGTTGCTCAGTAAATCACTATAGTGTATGAATCAATCAAATACATATATTGGCCACGTTCATGTAGTTCTGGAAATATCACATGGACAAGGGTAGCCGAACTGCTACAAAGTCAAGCAGATCAACAAAGTAACCTTTAAGCAACCAAAATGAATGCGTCCTGAAGACCCTACTGTTCAAGCCGTAAGACCGCTTCAGTGGCCTAGTGCATTGTTTGAGCGTCTGCCTCGAAGTCGGGAGATCCGGGATCAATCCCTGGTCGGATCATATCAAACTAGTCCGAGATTGCTCAGACGTTAGAATTTGCATTAGAAATGCTGTCGCACAAGTAAATTTAAAGTAAATTTAAAGTAAATTTATAGCTTGTGACTGGTATCCCATGATATAACTGCCGGAAAACTACCCATGGTCACTACGCGTTCAAGATGAGTGTTTGAATTTGCTATAGGTGGACAACGGAGAACGGAATAAATTAGATAGACTAAGTATAATGGTATGTGCTCACCAACGTTTCCAGAGAGTATATTTATTAAAGTTTTAGACTTACGTTACGCATGTGTCTTGACCTAGAAGGCCGGTCTAAACGTCTGACTGCATCGCCACACGGCAGAATACAGGGCAGGTCTCATACGTGGAAATTGAGCGACCGCGTCATTTCTAAATGCAAATTCCAACGTCTGAGCAACCTCCGACTAATACCAAAGACTTTAAAACGGTACTTGTTGCTGTCTCGCTTGGTACTGAGCACTGAGAGGCTAGAGCAAGGAAACAGGGGAGGTCGGCGTGGTGTCAGTATAATGTGACTGGGTGAGTTGCCGATTGTCTGGTGTAAACCTTCGGCATGATGGTCCAGTGGTGGCAGCACTACGGTGACATGGACTCTCTCTGCTACAAGGAGACACATAATTTCTACATTCTAAGGGCTCCACGTCGTCATCATATGATTGAAACATTATTTAGTATAGTGTAAAACCCAGGCATACATACATACATACATACATGTATTTACATCCAAGTCTCAAAGTAAATTCAGATAATGACACCCAAAAGCAAGTGTAAAACGATTCGAAGATAAGTACAACGCGGGAAAATGGGACGGATTCGACTATGATTGGCAGCTATGTTAGGATACCTAGCCAGACCGGGATTATAATAATCTGGAACATTCCAAAAAGACAGTAATGAAACACAAATTTAACTTTTTTGAAACAAAAAACACTTTTGAAATAAAAATTTACCATAACTGAAAAATGTCCATTTTGGCAAAAAATGGTCAGTTTTGAAATTAGTGCATTTTTTACTTCAAATTTATATTTGAAAAGTCATCAGTAGTATTATTTCAAAACTGGTAAACTTTTATTTCAAAAATGGAAGTTATCACAAAAATAGCCAAGTTTTATTTCAAATGTTTTCATGTTTGTTACCTCTATTTCAAAAACGGAAAAACGGTTGCTACGGACCCAAGACATAGATTTAAAAAGTACATTGCATTATAAACATGCACATCTTCATTCTGAGCGAATCCCACTTTGCCTATGCCTTTTTTTTTTTTTTTTCGCCATGGGCACCCAGTATTCTAAGTTACTTCGCACAAGAGAGTAGCATAATGATATGGCAGATTTAATCGTCTTGAATCTCTTGCACGTTCTCTTGACAAAGACAAGCATTTCTAAAAATCTGCATAACATTTTTGTAGAATGCTGAATGATCCAATGATAAATTCTGGGATAACCACACACCTAGGCCCTTAATAACTTCTTTCTTTGCAATTACCTTACTGCAACTTTGTGAGTCGTACGACAATTTCTTGATTTTGTTTGTGCATTTTATGGCTTGGCATTTGTCACTATAATCAAATTCCATTTATAGCCCCGATCTTTAAAAATGTCCCAATGCTCTTGCAAGAGAAGCGAGTCTTCTACAGAAGTTATTTTCTTAAATATTTTCTCGTCGTCAGCAAACACGAAGGTGATGTTTAAAGTTTCAGTAGCTCGTTATTGTAACCAACAGCAAAACGCCTAAAACTGAGCTAACGCGGCACTCCCGATGTCACGTGACACCAGTCCGAGCTTTAGCCATTGGTTACATCACCTTGTTTCCTACCTGTAAGGTATGATTAGTCAGTGTAGGAAAAATGCACCCTGATAAAATGCGGATATCATTCACGAATTTTTGTGATGCTCGTACGCAGCGAGTACCAGCCAGTACCGATTAACATTAGGCACAATATAAGTCAGATGAGCAAGATAAGAAATGTTCTGGTCACAGCTGTTTATCTTTTGTGCATTCATTTGAACCATCTCCTATAACTCCGATCACCTCGCTGTCAATGACGACATATTCAAATTTATCAAGGTTCTCCAAAATCACCCACGAATTATCGATGACCAACCCAAGATTTCTAACGATTACCCGCGACTTTTCCATCGTATGCTGTCTTGACTATAGTCGTAAGTGATGATGTGACTGAGCCTAAATGAATAGGGTAGGCCTATGGGTCGAAGGTCAGACCTTCACGAAGGCCGCAAATTAATGTCAAAACACAATTTTCTTACGAAAATGTAGCGTAATTTTATGCCGTTTGCTCGCCAACATCAGTATCTACGCTAGCCTAGCTGTAATCACCAGAATACTCGACGTGCAAATGACTAACACCAGACTGAGTACTGTTAACGTCTTTGAAATTGAATCAATGGATAGTAAATGGACCATAGACAATTCTGGCATTTTATTTGTTACATTTCTTTACTTATTATCACAGAGATATTACAGCTCAGCGTTAATACATCTTGAACAACACGCAACACATGAGAACCATACGATGCGTTTTTGGCCAAAGAAAACATATACCAACACAAAAAAAATCGCACGACTAGCAGGACTATCGAAAACGCGTATACAGCACCCTGTGGAGGCCTATCGCATGCGGCGTACAGCATCCTGTTACCACTAGTATGAAATCAACTGGAATGCAATTGGAATACATGTAGATCGAGTACACACACTGTAGGAAAGTAACAAAAGTTTTCTTGTTCAATCCTGAATTTGATGATGTATTCTACACAGTTTCTTGTCACATGCAGTGATTAGCTAACTGGTAATTTTAGAGGAGAAATAACAAACAAATCGTGGCAACATTAGATGCACATACGAATATAAATAAATCACAGTTAACAGTATATATCTGTGTAGCCTTACCGTCCATCAAAAGAGCGAAAATGGGAATCGTTGTGTACTCTGCAGGAAGCATTGGCATGCCCTGCTTCTTTGTCATGAATATTGACCTTTCAACAAGAAACCCACATTTAATGGTGTTCACATCACCGACTTATGGTAAATTACTGACGAGCATTCATACATGTGACTGACAGACATGCACAACATATTGGTGAAAGACATGTGGTCTTAAACGAATGTATTACGGCCCATTCTGTCATAGCGACAAGGTGGACGCAATACAAGGGGGAATGAACAAACTCGCTGTCGAGGCCCAGCATTGACACCGCACCCCGAGTGTCCCAGGGATTCAATCAACTAGCGCCTCAGACACGACCCCTCTCATAAGTAAAAAAATATTTAATTTATTTTTGGTTAAATGGTTGATAAATTTTACACTCGCAGAGGATGGGTCGCGGAAGATCGGGTTACAAAGTGTTTAGCTTGGAGAATTTTAATGAAAGAAAATTTTCATCGATCCCATGATAACTTGCGTCGTCTGGTGTCCAGGGAAAAATCTTGTAGAAAAACCGATAAGCAATGTAAAATGTATGTAAAAGATAAGCCTAAACAGATGGTTCCAGTGAAATCTGATTAAATAACAAGATGAAAAAAATACACCCTAATTCTTGCATATTTTAGGAGAGATGTTTAGGCCTGCTTAGTAGTGATTAAAACAAAATAATTGGGAAAGCAATGGCTGTATTCATTACACAGAAAGTTTTAGTAAATGTACACTTTTATAAGGAAACCTTATCACTGTGTTAATAAACATTTGCAAATTTAATAAAATATTGTATAGATGTTTTCTTCGTCAGATAATAGTAATAGTACTTATTTAGATAAGATATGGCAAGGCTTTTGCAAAGTACAGTAAACCTATCTCTAAAGCCTCTCTTACGCGCATTTTAATTCGCGATATCTAGTTGTGATATAGTTTTGTGCGATTTTATTGCGATTTAGTTTATTATCGTAGTATTATCGCATATATTAAGATAAAATGCTATCATTATCACAGCTAATGTGCCATACTAGTGTTTAAAAATGAGACAGTTATTTCGCATAATGAGATAGTCATCGCACTTACTGTGTTACATAACGCAGAAATTGAGATATCAATCTCATTGTAAAAAATTGGCATGACCATTTTTTGCGACATGTATCGCGTATTGTGGGACTGTTATTTCACTAAATGAGATAAATGTCGCAAAAAATGGCAATTAAGTTGCATTTCGCAAATACTGCGATTACGAGCGATTTAGTGCAATTGTATGTAACAATAATCGCAATAACTGAGATTGTTTTCGCAACTATTTGAGACAAATAAATTTTTTCAGCATGACCAAAACTATTTCGCCACCATCTATACATCGCACGACTTTACGATATTTAGCACAGCTACTGAGATATATTGCGATTATCAGCTGCGATAATATGTGATAATATATCTCACATAAACGCAAGGTGTTAACGCCAACAATATCGTTCTTGTGGGCCCGGCGTAAGAGGGTATACGTTTGTTGAGCATTGTCCCCACTTAAAATCAGCTATTTCCGTTTAACCAGTACAGAGGGATGAGTGGAGATCTTAACCAGTCTTCACAAGGTAATATTTGATTTATTACTCCTAAGCTGTGAATATATAGCAGTTTAAATTGAAAGTCCACATGCTATACACCGTTCTAGTCTTTCAGATGATGGTAGATTGTACAGACGAGATACTAATACTGCAACCTTTGTCAGGCAAAACTGACGTCCTGCAAGTTTTATCCACATGCGTCTTTATGACAATGTAAGATAATATCAGCTAAATACCACGCCATATCCATTACATATATGTACCTATGGATAAAAGCCATTAATCGTCTATTTTTACACACCTCCACCTGTATATGTTATAAGCTCGTGAATTATTTATCTGCCCAACTATTCTTTTGGATGCCTCTTTAATTAGAGTACTAGATTAAAGTAACATAAACGATTTACCCTTTTATAGAATGGTAATCCAAACAAGTAAATGTATCCGATTATAGCACGGTTTTAGTAGTCTTACCACAGAACCCTCACTTTTTTTCATGGAATCTTTATTGATACCAAAAGGTATGAAATTAGGGAAACAGTTGCAAGCTTTATGATCCTGTTTATGACAGAGGATTTATCATTAGTTTTTCTGTAAGCCGCTGAATAAGTGGTTAAACGACAAACAAGGTCGATGACTGGCGATCCTTTGCAGCACATACCGAGTACGTTGTATCATTTGGCCCTACTTACTGAATCGAATACTGTTGGCTAATTAAGATGCATCACACTGTGTAAACCCAAAATGAGTATGCATTTGCTTACGGTTTTAAGGTTTACTTAGTGATATTTAGAAACAGTGAAGCAGGCCACGTAAACTGATAAAGGTTTACTTAAAGGAGAAGAAAACATAAACATGATGGCAAATTCAGATGAAACAGCGTCAAGACTTATTTGCAAATATGGGCTTCAATATTTTTTTGATTTTTTTTTTCAGGAGAAACCGGTATTTGTAAAAACATTTTGTGTGGTGGATATTCGCGACCACCTTTTGTTATTTATCGTCGCTGCATAATAATGTTCTAAATTGGGATGTGATGCATGTCCAGTAAATTTATGTGAACGTAAATTTATTGCTTGTATAAAAACATATGCATTTAACCTAAGTTATGATAATATTTATGAACATATTAAAACATAAAATAAGATGAAAATCCAGGTTGAACACATTTGTTAACTGAAAAGGACAAATTCTAGTGCAAAGATGTTTATTAAACATATGTTGCGTCCTCATTTATAACATTATTACACAAAGACTATATATACCAAAAGGTGGCCCCAAATACCCACCATAGAAAAATTATTTTCAAATGTCTTTTTCTCCTTAAGGAAAAGTCGAAAAAATACTGAAGACTACATGTTTTCTCCACCTTTAAATGAGCAAAAGCCATATCTAACTAAGTAATTAAACCTGACAAGGAAGTACTTGTCTTAATGCTCGTTTACTCATTTGTTTACTTAAGTGGTTGAGTGGCATCTTTATAAGCAAACATTTACTCAATCCGTGTTGCAGTGTAGATGGACTAAACATATAACAACAGAGAAATTGTGTTGGAGCAATGGAGTTACGAAGGATGCATTATTGTTTTCACAATGCGATTTTAGGTAAAGATCCACAGTTTTAATCTTCAAAAACAAAACATTGGAAGCCAAATGCTGAAACTTGTAAGAAATTGTCTTACTATAACACAGAATCAGCGGTAATATTTGAGTAATTTCATTCATTTATTTATTAAGAGTTTAATTTAGATTATAAAGCTAGGCTGTGAAATGGGCCAGTGGACTGTATCATCGACATAAATTAGTTCAAGTATGGGTAGCAAAGCATACCCACTAAGGCCACTTGGGGAGAGACATCAGTCCATACATTAACAGGCCCGCCTGGGACAGGATTGGCGCGCCTGAGGAAGACCTCGGGCAGCCGATGATCGTACCTGTTGTCATATTCTCAAGTCACTCTTAACTCATTGACAGCGGTCCATTGTTTGGCACTTGCAAGAATCCACTGCAAACCGCATTAATTTGACAGGGGACAGGCACTGTGGTTACTTGGACTGATCGATTTAACGCCTGTCAAAATCAAAATATTAAATAACAATATGAGTTGTTTATAACTGAAATTCAAAACACAACAAAGGGTTTCAGTTTTAGAATTTTATCGTAAGTGAATATTTCAACAAAAGTATTCCTGAATTATTTTATAACATATTTTGTGATATGATACACACGGACTGCAATATTACCGAAGTGGTGAAAAACCTAATCATTCATCAGTCAAATACTGAATTCTGGATTCTCCCTTTTATCAATCAAGATTTCTTCACCAAGCCCTTCGCTGTCAGTCATTTGCTAGATTGCTTAAGGGTTATTCAGGTGGCCATACAAAGGCTTATCCCCCTTTACACGCCAATCCGATTTTAACGAAGACTTCTATTAACCAGTGCCAATCAAGGAGCCAATCAGATTAACGAAAGCGTTCAGGTCAGTTTTCACGCAACACCAACTTTGAACCCAGCGAAGAGAATTCCTCACTGAAGTTTGAGACTGGGGATGCTGTTTTCTGATGCCCGGACAGAGCATCGCACGTGCGTGAAGAAGGTTAAAGCATCAGGACAGGCCCCATTTTACAAGCTCGATATCGGGCTTTAACCTAAAATTAGAATACAAATTAAACTCATAAAATGTATGCATCAAATCGATAACATGCAGGGCGTTGAATCTGTGCTGTGCACAATTTCAGTCTCATTCGCTCATCCAGATTCAAACCGTTTGCTTTGTATCAGTGTAAAACTTTTTGTGAAACAGACCCCAGAACTGACTCTGCAGCTTTTGTCTTTGAAAACAGTTCATTGTATTCAATTGAAACTGGTATATGGATTCACCATGGCAAATTTCAGATCAAATCTAAGTTCCAGGCCGTTCCGCTTATTTACGACAAAATTATGAACGCGTGTGTTCTGTTTATCTTTTTTAGACTTGAACTATGGGAGCCAGTTATATCATAGCTCCATGATATACTATCGTTCCATCGCCCGATGATAGGAGGAAGCGATGGAAAGATACGGCAAAGCGATGGCTCGGTAGTGTGTAACGGTGGAACGATGCTGGCTTTATCCCCCTCATCGCTTCGTTTCAACGGTCTATCGGTGTTACTCCCTACGACATGGCTCAGACATTGCCGATGTTGCGTTAAGACATAAGCATTCATTCATTCATTCATCGGTGAACCTGGTCGAGTGGCTCTTTGGACGGCTTGTGTTAAAGTTAGCCTTTGTAGATAAGACCTTTTGCACAAAGGTTAGAAGCACTGATACAAGTTCTGTGCAAATTGTGTTCTGGGAGGAACTTCCTAGATCAGGACCTGAAAAGGTCAAAAACTCCATGAAATTGACCGAAATATACATTGTGGAATTTTCCGTTGGTTATCAGTAACGACACCAAATTTACAAATTATATACACTTATATAATAACAGCACAAACACATATACACTTATACAGTATATGTTTTGTAATAGTAAAAATGAAAATTGTAAGAAAATCTTATTTTTCGACTAATTTAAAGAAGAAAACATAAAAATGATGGCAAAATCAGATGAAAGAGCGTGCTGATATAATCCTTAATATTTATTTTGATTTTCTCTTTCTGGAGGAAAGAGTATTTGAAAATATTTTTGCATGGTGGTTATTTGGGACCACCTGTCGGTATGAATTGCGTAATAATGTTTTATTATATGGTGATGTTACACACGTTTAATAAATATATTTGCACTAGAATTTGGTCTTTTCATCTAAAAAATGTGTTCAACCTGGATTTTCATCTTATTTTATGTTCATAAATATTATTATAATTCAGATTTAATGCATGATTATATTTGAATATAAACAGCTAAGTTACAGTCAAATACATTTATTAGATATGCATCACATCCTTATTTAGAACATTATTATGCGAAGACTATATATACCAAGAGAAGGTTCCAAATAACCACCATACAAAAATATTATCCAATACTCTTTCTCTCCTGATAGAGAAAATCAAAATAAATATCAAAGGGTAGGCCTATATCTGCGAAAAGATCTTCACCCCCTTTCATCTGATTTTGGAATCGTTTATACGTGTTTTTTTCCTTTAAAGAAGACCGGGGAAGTATTGGGTAATTTGTGGTAAAAGTGTATGGTTTGAAGATTTAAAACCTATCTACAAATTTTTTTCAGATTTTTTTAGTTGCGAGGAAAAGTATTTTGAGGTAGGTCATAGCACACACTCAATCGCGGATAATAAATACCTGCCTGTAAAAGGGATGCAACTGAAAATAATTTTGATCGATCAGAACGTAGGATTATGTAAAGCTCGATTAGCGGATATGACATGAATCGGGCCCTCAAAGCATTACCAATGTAGCTTTTGAATGTAAATAACACGATTCATACAGGTCTCAGTGATGCGAATTCAACTCGATTACTGACGGCTGTCTGCTGTCGCTTGTTTTGTCAGTGCAAAGACAACAACAAAGCGATGGCAGGATTTTTGCTGTACGAAGAACACGTCGAATATAAGAGGGCTGGATGTCGTTAGGGAGAGCAGGGCCCGATTCACGTCAATCAGCCAGTATCGACACGGTAAAATGTCGGCGTCTTCTGACAGCACTATGAACTTGCGGTGATGAAGCACATGTTCCTTAGAGAACGTCTAAAATTTATCGGATGGTGTTTGTTAAATCTTCAAACCTTACTCTTTTTCACTATAATTTACGTTACACTTCCCCGGTCTTCCCCTTTAATGCATCATCATATTCCTAAATATCTTTCACTTTGGTACTTGCGCCAGAAAAGTCTGTAGGCGTGTGTACATCAGAAAGTGTACCTATATTAAAAAAAACTTTTCTCAGCAGGTTTTGTCACTCTTTTTATGGGTCTAACGCAAACTAATCATTAAGCGTCAGCTGATGTTTAATCATCGAAGTTCCTAATTATTTATAGTCTTATTTGAGACTGCTTTGTTATCCCAGTATCTGAAATCATTGTATTGTGTGAATGGAGGTGACACAAGGTTAGGTATCACTGCTATTCTCGACTATCATTGGTCCTAAAAGATTGTAACTGTACTGAGAGCCATTAGAAACGCATCGCTCACAATATGGCATATTACTTACGCTGGTTTTGGCATCTAAGAAAGATATATATTAAGATACGACTAGTAACTAGATTTCAAGAGAAGTTGCACGGCATTTACTGACAAGGGCAGAGGAAGGGTTAAATCAAAAGATCGCACAGGTAAGATAACGAAAGATCACGTCAATATCGCGTGTTTCCGCCGTCGGCTTCAATAACTGCCGCACACCTCTTCCTGACAGAAAAGATGACCCTCCTGAAGAAATCCCGAGGATCTGTTGTCATGTCCTGCTTAAAGATGCTTCCAGTGTCTGCGCCATGTTGCCAAGTCTCTTCTCCATCTCATCGCAGACATGCTCGATAGGTGACAAATTAGGGGACAGTGATGGACATTGCATGCGATTGATGTGTCGCAGGAGGTCCATGGTGTGCCTTGCTGTGTGGGGTCTGGCGTTTTCGTGTGTGCACACGTTGTTTGTCGATAATGTGAGGGACGATAGGTCTTAAAATGTCCTGCGTGTACGTCTAGTAACGCGGCCTCGAAAGATATGCCAGGGGGGTACTGTCAAACACATTAATCCCTCCCCAGGTCATTAAACTTACCCCGTCCCAGTGATTAGCCTGCTAAACGCAGCAGTTGGCGCAACGCACACCGTGTCTACGCCACACGCCCAAACGTCCATTGGCGTGGCTGAGGTTAAATTTGGATTCATTGTTGATCAGAACTCCTTCCCACTGTCTGTGTGTCCACTTGCGATGGTTTCTGCCCCAATCCAGACGTGCCAGACGATGTATGTGTGTTAGAATTGGACGAACAAGGGATTGTCGTGCGTTCCCATAAACAGTGGCGCACAGTCTGGGGACTGATTCTCCCCATTCTCTCACGTACTGCGGAAGCTGTCCTCGGTCCTGGCTGGTATCAGTTCCTTCAATGGGTGACGTGGATGTAGCGGTCTTGTTCTGGGGTTGTTGACGGTCACGTGTGCTGTCAGGTTGTTGCAGGCGTTGGGAGAATCTAACAGTTGTGGACACATGATAATTGAACCGTTAGTCCACTCCACGAGTGGATAACCAAAAATGAAGCAAACCCACTGCTCGTTCTCTCCCAGTAGCTGATAATCGAGGCATCGTTACCAATTCAGCAATGGAATTTGAGACCAAAACCATGTGATTGTTACAGGAAAAATGTCAAAGTTTATCCATGCTTAACTTTCGAATCAGTTCTGCCACTTTTCCATGTTCTACATGACGATTCGTGGTTAGGTGACCATTATTTATCATGTGATCACACAAGTATGCATGTTCCTCACACTTTGCATAATTTTCAATTTACGTCGCTCGTTGACTCTTACAACAGTTTGGGTTTTAACTATTCACTTCACTGCAAACCCATGTCATCAGAAAGTGGATGCGTTTCCAATGGTTTTCAGTAACGTATCCAACCTACCTTGTCCACAACCACCTGCAACGGCAGGGGTTCAATCACTCTCCGAACAGGTGAAATTCCTACCACGTGATCTTTTCCTTTGTAATGACTTATTACGTAACAGCCTTCAGCCAGGTAAACACTCTCAACCTGCCTTCCAAAATTCACTTGATAACAACTAAAAATATACCTATCATGGCCCAATATACAACAATCTCTTGCAACGTGCTAAGACAACACTAAGACTTAGTACCGAGTTTTCACAATATAATTTGTAACATCTCCTGGGTTACAGCATATCGATCCGATCAAGATCAGACTGTAAATGGTCTATACTCTTTTGGCCAATTTCCATTAGAAATAAAAGTAAGGAAAATGGACGAAGTCTTTGAGTTTTAATTTAGCTTTTCCATTTGAAACTTGTGGACTGGCCCCCATTCCACTCTTTTAATTTTTGCCGAGTTGAGGCTTTCAAGGCCTTTCATTTTCTCACCGTGATATGTAAAGAAATTTTATAAACGACACACCTATACCCAGCCCCCCCCCCCAAAAAAGCTGTGTAAACAAAAATTTACGACAGCAATATTGCAATATTTCATAAATATCCGTATTTATTATTAGACAATACAGTATAAATAATTATGGTGACTAAAAACATCAGACAGTTAGGCTTTAAATATGACATGCATCTAATAATTCAAAATGCACGCCTAGTTTATGTTGTATGTAAATCTATATATATATGCCTTTGTCAGCTGCTCATTTGGTAACTCTGGATATTATATTATGTGTATGCATACCAGTATATTACTTTTGCCTTTTGCTGAGATGAATGACATTTTTATTTAGATAGATAATGGGGAATCTTTCCGACCTGACGTAAGTCGGGCCTATGTTTAAGGCGATTGAGCATATGTTTCGTAGAGAATGTCTAAACAATTATCGGATTGTGTTAAATCTTCAAACATTACTCGCTTTACCACAATGTTTACACGTTATGCTTCCCCGGTATTTCCCTTTACTTGGCTATTTGCTCTTTAAAGTTAGGACCTATCATTTTCGCTACTGGTACATATTTTTAAAGTTAAATAGTGGCAAATCATCAGTGGATATTCAGATTTATAAATTTTGATGGGAAGAACTTTTGCATCGAATTTGGTGTTTTTATAGCTTTTCTGTCTGATTTCTAGATATCACCGTCATTCCTTGTATTAAATCGTAGATGAAATTGGCAATTTTTAACTATTTATTTATTTACTAATGTTTTGTCTTATAGTTGTACGAGGTTGTAGTTTTATCGGAGCTGTAATTCGAATCTCTAAAATTGAAATTAATTTTAAAACTAACCAGGGGTACAATTTAACTTGACAACATTTTCAGCCCAGACATTTTCCCTGTAATCTGCATCCCTGTACAGTTAGTTTTGTCATACAAACTTTGCGGTTTCGACACGAGAGTTAGCAAATTTACTGCCAATTTGTTGTCATCTATTTTCACAGCAAGTGACGTTTGCGGAGATACGTTATTCCCGATGTTGTAGTTTGCAGTTGTGCTTGTGGTTGTGGCGTCTAGTGGAAGTTGACCTTTAGCCACTTTCTGGAAAAGTTACTTTAATCCAAAATAGTGGTTTTGGTGTGTTTAGACCCGCCATGGAGGTCTCCCTGTCCTCCCAAATGCAAATCAATTTGTGTAGCCTCAAAAGCCATTGTTTTCTACTGAAAGAGTTACGCCCCCTGAAAATGTGGAAATCTTGAGCGACTTGGCATCAGCCTCAATTTCGCTTCCTCACTTCCCCAAAGTTTGCAGAAGGCCGGTAACCATAAAACAACAAGTGACTGGGCAAAGTTTAGCCCGAATTTATGATGACAGAATAGACATCTGAAGTCAGATGAACTGTATAGCATAGTAAGCCCACTATTCTACATGTTTAGCCTATCGATTTCTAATTTTAACCTGATTTTTGCCAAGTCAACATAACCTCCTTTTAGTATATAACTGAAGCTGAACCCGACTTGAGGACAACAAAAGACTAAAAGCTTTTCAAACTACATGTACTCCAGCGCAGAAAGATAAAACCAACAAACACAAATGGTCTGCGGAGAACATGCGGACTAAGTACTGCGCTGTTGCCCACGTTTACTCTAGATCGCCCTTTCGCTCGTGAAGGAGGACGCTAAGCGACCGGAAAAACCGGGTGCAATTCATGTAATGCGAGATCTCGCGTCTCATCGTGAATTTGCTTCAAAATGATAGACTCGTGTCCACATGTCAGTCCTATCTGATAACCCCTAAATATCGTTCTAATGTGTGATTTCTGCTTATATGAATTTTACGCCAGATAAACCGTCTCGCAGCTGTCTCTCAAAGGGATCGCAACGTTACGCTGGCCTGGTCACCATGACAACCCATACTGACGGCATATGCCGCCTTCGTACTTGCGACCGGCCGAACATTACGACAGCTTTGAGAAACAGCCCCCTTGCATATAAACAGATGGGGGGGGGGGGCGAGGAGCAAAATCTAGTGTCAGAGACCGGACGTTGGGTGTCCGGTAAAACTATCAAAGCCAATGCATTATGAATAGGACGTTTTGCATACCAATATGATATGGCCACGCAACGACCCTATGTGTGTCTTCCACCACCAGTTACTCACTTTGAGAACCCTAAAGTGTCATAGCTACACTTACCGGGTCCTAGTTCGGGTTTGAGTGTCGAAGACAACCAAGTGTACACAACATCTTCTGATAGACATTCTGGCAATATATCCGGTTACTACTTACATGGGAGGAGTTGAGTCCGCATGATCCTTTCCTTGGCCTGAAACGTCACCATTCGTGTCATTCTGACGATTCACATGGATATGTCAAAAAAAGTATCACTCATATCTACAGGGATCATGCATATGTATGTATTTCTTTTTCCATTGGAAATGCTGTGGTTTCCGGCTCTGACAAAATTGCAGTAAAGTTGGAGCGGGCCTAGTGTATATTGCTATGGTTTATTCTTATCCAATAAATGCAACGTATATTGTGAAACAATATGTACTTATGTTGATATCATATCTGTCAGTCTAACTGCTGGCAGCCTAGATGTATGCTTTACAGCAGACCAGAAGCAGTGCCGACATATCCACAGTGCCGCCTCACTGGCGTATCATGCAGGAGACACCGAATACAGCGTGACTCGATGTTTCAGTGACCCAGTACTTTAAATATGTCGACAAATAAAACAGAAGTAACAAGATATCGGATTTCTTTTACTGCTCAGTGTATTAGTGTTCATCCACTGCATTATATAGTTATTGTCACAATTGTGACGGACTGACCACTATGTAGTACCAGAGGTCTAACGGCTACCAGACAGCACGTCGGGAGCACGATATAGTGTGCTTGAAGCCCGTGGTTCTGACAGAAAGAGCGACCATCTGAGTTCAAGTAGGTTTTCGTAGATATGTTTATCCTTTCAGGTGCCGTACATTGTATCGTTGTTTGTAGCAGGTTGTTTTTTTTTTTTTTCGCCCCTACTTTGTAAACGCCAAAGCCCCATATTTTCATATAGTCCGTGGTTATTTTGTTTATTATAACACTCCGTGTCGGCAGAAAACGTGAGTGTGCATGCCGTGGCCGGAGGTTACACTTACTGGCCATCTGTTATCAGGTATGTGACTGACGATTGCGTTGATTGTATATCATATTTACTTCTTGGCACGAGTGTGTAGGCACGATTTAGAAGTATTCGACGTAATTTAAGCCTTCTGTAGCTAGAACCCGAACTGAACAGACCTTACGTTGAAATCTGTTCTAGGGTTGATCTGCGTATTAGCCGCCCACGCCCCTCAAGTCTGTGGTTACCAACGTAAGCCTTCAACAACCATGCCCGAGGAACATCTTTGGGCGCTGGATTGCAAGCTGGCACGTTAGCCCCGTCGCAGGGTGACCAGAGTTTACAGAGACTTTGTTTTGACTTTATTTGTTTTTCCCTGTTTTTTTTTGTTTTTTTTTTGGTTCTCCCATATACCTTATTTGACACACGTGTTATGCAATCTGTATGTTATGTTTATTAAATATAAAATTTTTATACATATATATCTATGATCAGTCTTTGTCTTGCTTACTCCACGATCTAGTGCATGAAGCAAACCCTCCCTTAGTTGTGGTTTTACATGACCACAGACTTAATGCCAAAATCAACACGTGGCAGTAATTAAACGGAGGGATCTCCTATCCCGGGGTTAGTGTCAGACAAATGGCGCGAAGAAGAGAGGACAGGAGATCGTGATGGTTGTGCTCCGGGTGATGACGTTTCTGGAAACAGATGTACCTCTGGTGTAAATGTCTTTCCTTATAATCGTTTGGTGAATCGTTTAAAATCGTTCAAAATAGACGTAATGTCAACAATTTGCCAACTGAGAGATGAACAATTTACATACAAGTACATCATATACTTTTTTGGCTCTTCAGTCTTACGTATAACAATGAATCTTTACTAAAAGGGGATCTTATGATTCAATATGAAATTTTTGTAGCGTTCTCAGATGGGAGACATTCCAGGAGATGCAGCTTAACGATGATGGGTTACTTTAACACACCTGTTGCTAACGGTTACAGTTTAAAGCGAACATTGTATACATACGGTTGCGGTACACGGTGTGCGTTATGCGGCAAAAAATAAAAACCTTTAAAAGTATTTATGATTCCATACATCCCATTGCGCATGCGGAAAGTCAGTCGCTCCTTGTGTCGATCCATGTGGTGTGCGTTTTACGAAAACCGGACGGGGAGAATCCTAAAAGTGACGACACTGAAGGGGTGCATCCTACACATGGGCAACAAGTTACGAACTGAAAATGCCGAAACACTAACTTTCTGACGAGAACGTTTAAAATGCTCAGTTCGACATGTTCGTTGATCACAAATATACCCAACACGCCAACACAGTGCCGATATTGCTAACATCGTGAAAGTATTATAAATCCACTATTTACACTAAATAATCAAACATATTTTATTTTTTTACATTTCTTTGGGTGCATTATTAACTTATATATCATATCTATGGTCACTAAATATTCTTGCCGCAAAACAGAACATTGGGGCATGTTTAGCAGAGAAAAATCGGCAAACAAAGAAGAAAATGTATGCCGTATGTATGAATCACAGAAAACGCTTACCGCATGCCGCAGCCATATATGTATGGAATCTTACCTTTAAGCAGAACTCTTTCATAGCTCAAGTGGCACTGGAAAGTCACACATACCATGGTACCTTCAAATGTCAGGCATACGTGTAGGTTTACTTCTGATTTCGAGACATTACTTGGAGAAAACTTGCACTGAAGTCGACCTTATAGTCCTCGGTATACTCACCATTTTTTTTTCAGCCCGTGTGTTCGATATACACTGTGAGGAGGTCCACTTGTTTGGAAAATGTATTTTTCCGTCTGTCCATTAAGAATCGACATAAACCATGACTGTATTGATATCCGCATGTAAAATAACTAAATCAAGTTCCGTTAAATTACCATACAGACATAAATGAGTAAGCGAGACAAACGAGGATGATGCGGGGATGGTCATGGAAACTTAGTCGTGATGAATGAACTGCGTTTGGCATCCAGTCGATTGGCGCTGTGGTCAACCACCACTTCCAGGGAGTCTTTGGAGCCTCCCTTTGGGTTGTGGTATATGGTGGTTGTGTTGTTGTTGGATATGTGTTGGTATTCATTACGGGTGCGGTTGTTACAGGACCGGCTGCTCCGGGTTGGCAGGTTTTGCAACAGCTATCCCGGAGTGTAGTGTTGTACTGGGAACACTGAGTTGGGTTACAATTGGCCCACCGATCTCCATACTCACATCCTTCGAACAGAGAGAAGAAGATCTGTATGTGACCAAGTCACACCTGGAAACGCCTTGTGTACAAACTGTTATGTAACAATGGGTCATTAAACATCCGAATAATGTAATTCATGACACAATACATGAAATATTCAGAGAACTGCATTTTCGTGTGAACTACCATGACGACGTTTTTCATGATGAAATTACGTACACGTAACTACAAGTCCTAATAGTCATTAAGTGAGTCACGAACCAGTAGAACCACGTGTACCTAACTGTATGATGACGGCATGTTGCATTGAATACGTTTTGCCATGATAGCTATGGGCAGGTAAACAGATTATACCGGAGAATTTCTATATATTACTTTGTAATGTTTTGAAAGAGATTTTTACTCTTCTCGCCTTCATTCAGTCTTATGAAACATCATTCATTGTTACTACAAAAACTGCCTTCCATAAGTGACACATAATACCACAAACTCAGCACATTGATAGTTTCAAAGTCGATATTATTGAAAACAAAAATGCAATCAGAGTTACTTTTAGATTTACATGCTGTATGCTTATATAGAAATATCTGAAGACGTATCAGGTTAAAGAACATTATTTCTTTGCACTTTTCTCGGATATACTCGACGATAATATGATACCATCAAAACCTCTAAATATTAAGCCTTATAGGGCGAAAACTATTTGCAAACTGTCACTCGGTAACATGTACAGGACTAATGACTGCGTATTAGCACAACATTCCGTAATACCGAGGGTGTAAATTTCGAACCGTGCATAAATCGGCTAATGAAGGAAGAATAGAGAAAATTCAGCGTGAATTGTTTAAAAGGAAAAAAGTTATAATCATTCTCCTGAAGTAGTCTCTTTCAAGGCTCCGACAGTCCTGCCATACAGTCTCAATGTCTCATAGTGAGCCGTCTCGCTAGAAAAAAAAGCTGTACCATGATGCAAGCCTATTAACTGTTTCACGTAGCCACAGACTCAAGTTTAATCCTATACACACACAGTACTATATACATTGTTATATGTTCTCCTGATGGAAAAGTGTAGAACCCTCACATGTGTATAGATACGTCAGTTGTAGATGGCCTTAAATGATACACATCAAGTATTATAAACTGAATACGAGTGAGTGTGCATGATAACTGGTCTACACGGAATGTCGGTTTCTCCAATCAGCTCCAACTACTATAACTAACTTATATTACAAAATCGTGAGCTTTGTAAACTTCTCCCTCTCTACATAGCTTACATGCAATTCAGGCTGACATTATCGCTTTCGGTATTACTGTACTTTACACGTGCAATACTAAGCCATGATATTAAAGTTCCTGACACCCTCAACAAGAACTGATTACTTACATCAAAACTATGAGAAGGATTTTATTATTTACTACAAATTTGATAGAATATTGAAGTCTGTTATTCAGACAGCACAGATTATATAACACTAAACAGGGAGGTCTTTATTTTAAAAAAAATTCACATGCATTGTTTTCATGATATCACTCATTGATTGTCATGACAACGGAGCATATTTAGTAATTATAGACCAGGGTCAGCTGTTTCGGTTTATTCTCTTTCTGTCTTGTTTTCAACTATAATGTCGTAAATGACTCACCTGGTTCGGCATTAGGATCGAAATATGTCGGACAGGAACTACAACACACACTGGCCTCTTCGTAACACTGGCTTTTGTCCATTGTCGAGCAGAAAGATTCCTTGTCGCCATACTCGCAACCTGTAATCAGAGCCTCAAAGTAAGCGCAAAAGTATATACAAACTGGTAGGAAGCAACAGGTTTGAAATCAGGCCTTGAAGTAATGTAAAATGAAAGTGCGGTGACGGCTGATAAGCCCTTGGCTGGGTTAAAGTTAAATTTCCATCTAAAAAGTGATGGAGACCAAAGGTCAATTGAATACAGTATTACTTTCCCATTCGCATAGACAAGACTGAAGCCATCTGGGAAAAAAAGGCTCATTTAAACTCTGGAAGTGTACACACGATGTCGGTGCTGGCGGACCTCTTGAGTGTTTACCCTGCTCACCCTTTGGGGTCCGACCACACAGACATCATTGTTAGAAGTAGTCGTAGCTGAGGTTGTACTCTCCACACAAACCACCATATTTAAGGATGGAACAAACTGAGAACAAACAAAGGCTACTAAAGACTCGCCCACCATTCATGAAGGCGCTGTCAGCCTAGATGAAGCTAAGGACGAAGTTCGCCTCAACTGAAGCAGCTTCCGGCGGTCGTGCGAAAACAGGATCAGGCCCAGCTTCGTCATGTTGAGCCAGAGAAAGGGTATAATTACCTGCAGGTGTGGTATGCAGAGGCGTCGTTCGACGCGTTGAGACCACGACATCCTACAGTATAAAGCTATATTTAACGTTCCTGAAGCGGCGTGTCCAAATCATCACGCGAGAGGAAGTACACCCACGACCTACATGGGTTGACCGAAATTTCCATGGCGTAAGGTCGTTCAAAGCATGTTCGGCAACCACAGCGAAGCAACCCTCCAGACTATGGACCCACTGTCTGAAAAACCAGATCGTCGAATTTCTTCGCCAGAACACACATAGGAGCAATCCGACGCCCAGGGGCACCGGGAATGACCTTTAGACAATCTGGTTCACATCCCCGTATGCCTCCTGGAGGTTCAGATATCGGCCAGAAGCACCTTCGTGCATTCAAGTGTTCCATGAAGATAGTGACTTGGCTAAATTAAGACTGACATCACGTTTTGTCCCAAAAAGAGAGAAGTCGGCCTAAGTCGCAGAGGATTGTGGAGAATGGATTGGGTTCGTTTTGGACACTCGAGGCATGGTTTTGGGTATACTGGATAAGGATGTGTCTAAGTTCAGGGCCGATGTCAGTTACCTGTTTCGTGGGCAAGATAGATCTCTTCAGGTCTGAGAGGTAGCTTCAGTCGTGGGAGACATGCAATATATTATAAGGTCAGTATGTCAACTGGTGACGAGATCATTCAGGACAGACAGGCTAAAAGCGGCCAGTTGGTAGCAATTCATAAGACTGTCAAATCATAGTATCGCCCAGTTATAATTCTGGGGTAATAACAGCACACAATGAGATATTTATGTCAGAGTTCGGCTGCGCACAGGGTTGTTTACTCCGATGAAAGTGGGGCGGGTTACGGTGGTTACTGTGCCGACTTCGCTCAAGGCCTGTCGCACGGCCAGTGGTCAGTCAATAAAACAGTTGAAAGTTCTATGTGCTGAAAGCAGTACAGCTCGTTATGGAGAGTATTGTTTCATTGTCAGCAAGACAAAGAGTAAAGTGGTTTACCGAAAATGAAAATGTGTCGGGTATTATTCAGAAAGGTAGTATAAAGGCCAAATTGCAAAATATTGCTGTCAACATATATGAATGTTGTTTAAAGACTCTGTTGGAAGCGGAATGGAAATCTAGGGAAGACAATCAACAGGTCGATTACATTAATAAATTATCGACCGAGATGACTGGGGTATTGCACAGCATGTATCACCGGTTCGATCGTTGAAAGATTTCCAAGTTATTATAACTCCAAGCTTGCCAGATTTAATTCGCGGTTTTGCCACCCTTCATCTCAGAATGTGGACGCTTTCACAGCCTTCAGCAGGAATGACAACAATTGGCTTGTACCCTGGTGTATCTTAGCCCAATAAAAACTTGCAGTGCCAGGGGAACACTGGAAGTACCCAACTGGCCTTCTTCCAGCTCCTGGTCTAGACTATTTCCAAATGGTTTGTTCATTAGCCAGGTAACTGACTGGACTTATTTACTCCAGATAAATGTGCAAATACGTGAAGTGGAATCATTTGGAGGGTGGGTGGGATGTTTCTCCTTTTTAATATGCCAGCTGTGAATATTGTCGCAATGATATATTGGTGCCATTGCCGATGTCATAGAACAGGCGTTTATGCCAGACGTACACCACAGCCACAACAACGAGAAACACCTCGGCATATAAAAAATATTGAAATGTTGTTGTTTTGAGGCCGGGGGAAAGGGGGGGGGGCTTGGGAAGAAATGGATCTAGGGCAATTCTGTTCCCATTGACCTGCCGATTAGGGCGCTACATTTAGCAGTATATTTGATGCAAAGTGTCATGTATCTCATGAGTTTCCCGGGAGTAGTATGAATGTATTCTACAGCATTAGGTACGTTCACGTAATGTTGTGGATAGAGAATCCAACAGATAACACAATGGTTATTAGAATCAATGTTCTTGTTGTTTATGCATCATGTAACAATGCTGGAGGGGCAGGGAAGTATAATTTCATTTATTTCACCGGGAGGAATTAAAATGAAATTTCTTTTCTCTGGGGCGATAGGTCTTACCCGAAGCGGGGAAGCGAGTGGCACTAATAGCATGCATGAAGACCGTGGGGCACGCGGCGCACTGGTTATCTCGCACTGGTTATCTCGCACTGGTTGGAGCCGCCTCGCAGCTTTGTGTTTCCTGGATAGGGTTGTAATAAATGCACCTTGTTAGACGGCTGGTCCATTCTCGTATGTGGTACAGGTGGAAGCGGGACATTTGAGGTTCGCAGTATGTGAAGCAAGTGATGGAGCCTTTAGTCCAAAATTTTGGCCCAATAAAAACCAGACCTTTCTTTTTACAGACAAAGTGCGAGTGTCCTGATGTTTGAGTGATAGACGACATTTTTGCACCAGCCATAGAACTAGGGGTTTTTACCAGGTAAATGTCCAGATGTTCATATGGCTTGGAAGTCCAGATTTTCATATGCATTTGAGGTCTAGGCCCATTTGTACGAGTTGCTGGCCCAGATATTTGTACAGGTTAGAGGCTAAAATATCTGTACATATACGGGTTAGAGGCACAGGCATTCTGTAGACTTTAAAGGCCCAGACTTCCTGTACCGGTTGGAGGCCCTTCTGTTTTTCTGGGATTGGAGGCCCTTATGTTTCTTCGGGTCAGACAACCGGATACTTGTATGGATTGAAAAACCCACATGTTCGCACAGGATATCTGTAACAGCATGGAATTAAACTTCGTATCGGTTGATACCGCACAACACCAACCTGCAATTGTCGTTGTTTATTAGGGAAGAGCCATGCTGGAGGGGCGGACAAGAGCTGGGCTCAATAATTCTGGTATATTTACCCCAAGAGGCCAAATCAGCCTCGAGGCTAACTTCTGTCATTTTTCAGCGCGCTTAACCTGGCGCGGTTGTTGTTCCCGGAACGGTGGGTCTAACCAGCCTTTCTAACCAGTGAGTTGGCAGGAAACTGCAATAGAATAGTATGTCCCTACAGGCGACAGTTCTCCTACCTGTTTGTTTCAACACGATTGCTTCTTGCCAAAGAGATTTAGTGAGGGCGGAGGAGGGGGGCTGTGGGCAACTGCAGCGGTGAACTGCGCCACAGACTGAGAAATGCACCAAAACCGCCATTCCGGATACAACTTTTCCTGATAGAGAAAATTTGGCTCTCGGAATAAGGAATATAACAAAAACTAAAACAGTAGGGAAGACGGACGTCACCTTATAGAGACGACTGGAGTCTCGGGATAGAGTAGGCCGAATCTCAGGACAAAATAGACTGCAGTTCTGGAGGACTGTTATACTTAGTAGACTAGAATGTCGGAATATAACTGATGTCTCGTCCGAGAGTAAATGAGCTCAAATCGCAGCAGAGACGGGAGTGGAGCTTAACGATAGAGTGAAGGTCTAAAATGTGAAAGAGAGAAAACTGAAGTGTAAAATTTGTGACGACAATGATCTAGGGATCGAGTAGCGGTTTGCCAACTATCACACTGTCGTATTTTATATGGTATTTCTGAATCAACCGGAATTCTGTCTTCTCTATTAGCAATGTTTTCATGTGATTATTCCTTACACATTATGAGTACACAGAATTTTTTACATCCTAGAGTAGCAACGTTTGATAAATTCCGATCAACATAACAGCATTTTGTTATTAAACTAATTGTTCCTAAACCATGGTGTAAGTTGTCACTATTTAAGCATGTATACGAGTGAGGCTTCTTACAAATAAAACCCTCACATGTGTATAGGACCTTTCTGCGAGCCCTACAACTCAACAACCTACCTGTGTTCTGTGTATTTTGTATGCTCAGGCAGGAGGCACAGCACTGCTTGGCGAACCTGTAACAGGCGTTGGGCTGGGAGCTGATCAGTTGCGAGCATTTCTTACCGTCCGAGATGATTCCCGGCTCATCCCCAAAGGGACACGAATCTGAATTTTCGAAACAAAAAAAAAAAAGAGAGGGAGAAAAATAGATCGGGATGCAATTTGACTGAACCAATATTTCCAAGATAAACTCAAAACGTTATTTTTGTCAAAGATAATAATCCAATGTGTGATTCAAACGGAACTGTTTTTCATGTTGTTTAGAGATGGATGTCAAAATATACACGTATTAAAGGCAAAAACCATGTAAAAATGAAGTCGAAGTGAGTGAGAAGACCATTAAAATCTATCCATCGCTGATTTTTTCTTAGTATTTTTCCCCAAAATAAAAGCAGTCAAATGTTTTGATTGTAAGGTGGGTTTTATGGACCATATTGATAACGTAGTTCACCAGTGACGTCACAAAACTTTTTGTACACATTTGTGATTAGCATTGAAAAAAGGTCTTGAGAGATGCATTCTTGTAATGTTTGCCTGTGTGTGAAATGTGCTAATATGACATTTAATTTCTGCTTTAGGGTCAGAGAAAAGTAGTCGCCACGTCACTGGCGTACCACATTATCAGTATGGTCCACAAAACCCACCATACCATCACAACATTTTATTCCATTTAATTTGGTGAAAAAACAAATCTCTTTTCAAAACTTAGTATTCTTTAAAATACCAACATATTTGTAGTGCAGCCTGTCTGTACTGCCCTGTCGAAGGTATGAGGCCCCAATTCAGTTGTAGTACAGAGTTACAAATGAGGGTTCAGTTAGGGTGTTATAAGAACGTTATGTCTGCATTCTAAAACCTAGGGTGCTATTCTTTGTAAACTTGCTTTCTCCTCAGTGCGAAGGTTCAGTGATCGAGGATGGGGCCCTCTTGTAGAACCCTCACCGTTCAAACAAGTCAGGTAAGTTCAAGATTCTGGACATAAGGGAAGAAAAATAAAATTTTCCACACTTAAACTCCAAAACAAGTATGAAGATGAATTCATATGCAATTAATATTTAAAGTAGAAAGATAACACCTTGGTCTCTTGATCTCGTGTATCTGGTTATCACCGCTATGGAAAAGGCAGTGGTCGTGAATTCGGACATATGGTTTCATCGGAACAGCTGAATTTAAGATTAAAAACAAGTTTTCTAGAAATAATCATTGTTATGGCCAAATTACACAGCCATATATTTAGTTCATTAATAAAGCCTAAAGTCTTTTTATAGGTGTTAACTTGGTTGTGATTTTGTCTGGGTATGTATGCTGTAAGGTTATAGCGCGGCGAATTGTAATTACGCGTTTATCTTAGAAACGAACAGAAAATGAAAATTCTCTGCACATTTGGAAGGTCTACCATTAAAGATCAATATTTTGATTGTGTGGTGGGTTTTATTGACCATATTGATAATGTGGTTCTTCAGTGACGTCACACAACTTTTTCTACACCTTTATGTTCAGCTCTGAATAAAGTTCTTGTGAAGAGTACTCCTGTATTATTAGCCTGAGAACGCCAATTTGACAATAAATTTTTGCTTTAGGATCACAGAAAAGCCAGCGTGACGTCACTGGTGAACCACATCATCAGATGTGTTGACTTGGTTTTCAGTTTGAACTTTCCTAACCATTCTGACATTTGTGGATGTGTATGTCCGCTGTGTGGAGAATTTTTAAGGGTGCAGAAACAAATTAACATTTATACTGTGATATTTGCTAAAAGTGTGCATGGACAAGCCCAGAAGGTAAAAGAAATTTATCAGAACATGCCAGTCTTGTTGACATGAGAAATGTTTGAAATCCAAATATAAAATAAAAAATGACAATTTTTCATTTTCTCTCTTTTGGTGCATACTATATTTTTACGTTCACCTTTACATTAAAATCACTAAATGATTATGTCAACATTAATCAAAACTCAAACATTTACAGTGGAATATAAATTCTTTCACACCAAATTTCTTCAAGAGCTGAATGTTTTATGTGTAGTGCCTTGTTACATTTGTAGTTATATTTTCTAATTATATATAATAAAGTGTCTTGCATCCAGGATAAGTGCGATTCAGGCTTATTTATTGTACAACGCGTGTAGGGACATTGACAGTAATATGTCAAAGAAATACTACAGCAACACCTCCACAAAGCTGAGTAATACAAAGGTCCATGAAATAGAAAATATGTGTTCCTTCTCATTATTGAGGGCTGGAATGCAGTGTGCTATTTGTATTACATACTTCTGCAAAGGAATCGACATTAAAGATCATGGAATTCTTTTATGTTAAATTCAGAAGAGGCCAAAGGAAGCTTAAGAGGCTGTTCTCATTGAACTGAACCAGTGATAAAATTAACTTTATCTATCGTGGCTTATATTGTGCTGGTATGGAAGCTAAATGGAGCATTTAAAAGGCACCAATACTGAAGCCTTGAGATGCATTATGTAACCTTTTTTATGGGTGCTCGGTGCCTGTATTGAACCTTAGGGGTGCAACCTGGAACCTTCATATGGCGTGCTAAGATTCCATGTTCAGCTTTACAGGGTGCCACCACAAAGACAAGACACTGAACAGTTAAAGGTTGAATGGTTGCACCTTCTTTTCTAAGTGTGTAGGCCTATACTGTAATCGGGACGACCTCTTCATGTGACATCTTCACAATGTCAAGGTTTCATTTCGGTTTCGCCATGGAAGATCATTAGTTCAACACAGGTACAGCCTGGTTTCTAATCTATGTTGCGAGATCATGTAACCTGAAGCCTGCCTTTGCACACTTAAGATGGACATTTTAATTGGTCACAACAGCCCATTCGTATTGGTCGAACGAGTTTCACATGGATGTACTTGAACTGAATTCAAATTCAGCAAGAGTACCATAGTCTTCCCTGTAATGATGACCTCTGACATAGCAGACTGGCTGGTAGTTGACCACTTCCGCATGATACCAAATATAGAGTTCATGTATGAAAAGTTTTACTAACCTGGTACAGCAGGAGCATTTGGGTCGTTTACACATTCACCATTCATACACCACTGAAAGTCAGAACAGAAAACAAGCAAATAATGACACCTGTATTTACGGCAATATTCAATGAAACTGTATGGAACGTGGGTAACAATAACAAACACAGAAGCTGATCAAGTTCTTCAAAAGTGTAACAAGGGTTAAAATCTCGTAATACCATTTGTACTTTTTATTTATGTCCCATTCTTTCGTAAACGAGCCTGGTGTTAGAATTGACACATCTTAAACCGACTGTACCGCGGGTTTCTATGCCGTGCCATGTATATGGCTTTAATCTTAAGGCAGCTTTGGCATGTTCTATGCGTACATGTAAAAATAACAATTTAGAGATGGATTAGGTTAGAAAGCCTCGTTCCTGTCTACATAAACAGGCTATACCCCGGAATGATCGCAAATTTTAGGTTATAGCAATCCTGTTTGTATTCCGGTGTGGTTCTGGCGACATTGAATGGTCACAACTGTCAAGGTTTAATTGTTTGTGCGACACATTTACACATGTACACCTACTTCAGCGGCTCATTGAATATCACATAAGACTGACTATTTATTGTGTGTTCCTGTAGAAATCATTTACAAGTTATCTGATCTGTTCAGTTTAGGGGAAATACTGGATTATCGGTTCTCTCCTACATGTGAAGACGAGGGTTTGACCTTGAGATAACCTTGTAAAGAATTACCCACTTCTCCATTTCACACATCCAACGGCCATATGGACGGCCCTCTGGGGTAAGGCCTTAAAACCTACCCAAAAAATTAGAAGAATTACATAATTTGCTATCTGAAATGGATCAGGGAAGTTCATGCGGGCGCAGGGGTCATTCATCAAACCTTATCTCTACGTCAGTAGGTATACGTTTTGTACCTTTGCAATGAAAATACCATAAAATCTGCGACGTCCCTCTTTCTTTAAATGGATTTAAACTTTACATAGGTCAGAAATTTTACTATGGCAGCGGTATTAATTTTGTCAACACTTTTGAGAAACACCACCCAGGCTATAGTAGATCCAAAAGCAAGGATACAGTATCACCCAAGTAATGGGCTGGTAAGAAACCTCTGTATGTGATTAATTTAAACCTACCCGCTGGTTTCCACATGATGTACCCCTACTCGGGATGATCGAAGAACAGCCATTAGATCCCGGTATGTGACAGTAAAGTCCGACTGAACAGATATTACCGTACCCCGTGCTGTCATGATTTTCCTGAAATTACATATTGCATAATAAACGTTTGTGTTCACACGTAACGATTTATTTGCTGTAGCTTAATGCTCTTTCCTTACATCACAAAGCACAGAGTTAGTCGGGCTTCAAATTTCTTTGTTGCTAAGTTGGAAATTATTTTGTTTAGCTTTTTACAGTGAATTTCTATGACTTTGTAAGTAATTTATCAACCTTATAAATTTCACGATGGTTTACACCAATGAAGGAAAGAATCTGACTCAAATGGTGCCAGCCAACTGAACAGTAATCAGAGTCCCTGGTGAGACAGTAGTTTTATTGGATAGGACAAAATTATCAATGACTCGATAACAAAATCTGGATAATCAAAAACTGAAAACCACTGCTATGAAATATGTATCTTCATTCACTCATACCAAATATTTGCTGAAATTGGACAAAAATTGTAACAGTAGTAGCATTTTGAATGAAATGTCAACACATGCTGGGATGAACAGCAGGCAGACGGACAATCGATCATCGAAATGAAAAATCGATACTACCATGTCATTACACTGATGTAGTCTACACTTAAACCAATTTTCGTTGAAATCAGACAGACTCTGTAGGTGGAGTAGCGTTTTGAAAGGGACATGTATGGAAACATATACTAGATGAACAGATACAAAGACAGCCAGACGATCATTTGAAAGGAAAATTGATACTTAGAATGATGTATCATGATGTGCTCTACACTTAAACCAAGTTTCGTTGAAATCAGGAAAAAAAAAACTGTAGGAGGAGTAGCATTTTGAAAGGTATGTTAACATACATGTACACCGGACAAGTGGACAGACAGACGGACAACCGATTATCAAAATGTAAAATCGATTCTACGAATTAAGTATCTTGTGGTAGTCTGCACTTCAACCAAGTACCGTTGAAATAATACCACTACAAGGACAAGAAAGGAGGTGAAATTGAGGCATAATGTAAAGGAATCAAACAGAGATATCAAAGTTAACGGTAGTAATTTGAGATTGTATGTGGAAATAAGCTTAACCAGCACTGCTCACAATGAAACACCTTTACGGAGCTTTGTCGTCCTGTATAGACCGATTCCCTTTTTACAGACGTTACTGTTAGAACATGACAACATACATAATATATATATGCTGCACAGCTCGGAGAGTGGTGGGTCATGTTCCCAGATTAGCTTTCAAATTCGCCCCTCTGAAAAGTTACCTTTACAAACCTGGAATTCGGTCCTGTGGCCTCTGCTGTCCTCAAAGTGTCAAAGCGACGAATATGGGTGTCTGTGATCTTAAAGTCATTTTAATCTACATCACCTCATTTTGCAGGAATAACGCAGACCCCAACGTCGCAATTAACACAAGTGTAACCGACGCAACGACTCGGACGGCATCGGAAGTTCGCTAGCCGCCATTATCAAATAAGGTGTCTTTGTTGCCATAGTGGAGACGGCCGCTCTTCCGTAACTCAAGATCTTCTTTATTTTCGCAAAAGCTGCTGACTGTTCTTTCTGAATGGTAGCTGTTGATGCACCAGCTACATTTGAAATAATTGTGACCTGAGGGTCTGTATCATTCACGAATGCGTAGGTGATATTAAGCCTGGGCTTAAATGAAACATGTTTTGGAAGCATACATCTTTGACATGTTGAGGAGAGCACACTCGAAAAAAACAAGTTTCAGGTCAGTGAATGGAAGAGAAGAGACCTGTTTTTTAGAAAGCCAAAGGTGGGAAGAACGAAACAGATCACAGATCTAAATGCGGCAATGTTACTGCTACTATAAACCACATTTTTTTTAAATTTCGAAAACGGATAAAGCACGCCTTACCGAAAAACTAAATTTCTTCTGGGGAAGTATTTTAAACCTACCCAACACACAGTGGAGTCATTGCCCATGGAATAGGCGCATTGGCTGTGCCCCCCGTAGACCTGACCCGGCTCTTGAACAAGGTAAGTATCGAGGTATGTGCTTTCAGCTCCATAGTGGTGATTCGTCAGACAGCCTCCACCAGTACTGTGGAAGACAGAAAAAGGAGATCACTGATAACAAATTACTTAGCAAGTACGCCATGCAACAGCAATAACAAGTCACTGACTTCTTTCTTCCTTACTGACATATTTGATTGTAGCTTTACGCCACACTCAGGAACTTTCACCTACACGTTTCGGTCAGTTTGATTTATGGGTGACGTGAACAAGAGTGCTCGGGATGTAAACCATCGATTTTTGGTAAGTTAATTACCATCTTTCACACGCCACGCACAGATATTCACGTCATTTCGGTGCAAGACAAGTAGTCTTCGACGAACGTTAGGCTTTTAAAAGGATCACACGAGCGTCGTCGATCATTTACTCTCTGTCACCAAGGACCGATAAGCCGGGCAATCTACACATTGCCTGACCAAGGCCGAGCTTGAACCCACACAAAGTGTGCTCCGTGGATTGAAAGTTAAGTGCCTCCAACCATCAGACCACGGCCCGCTTCCATAGGTCACTGATAACAAGCTGCATATATAATACTCCTATGTTAAACGTATCATACAAATCATATTTGTAAGGCAAACGATCAGTCACTGATTTACATACCTACGTCTCCGATATGACAAAGTATACCATGCAATACCCAAAAAGTCACTGAGATTTACAAATCCGAAAAGTCTCAGATAAATCTAAGCTATATGGGCAATGCGCATGGCGCTACTGGTATTGACCACGCTTGATGCTGACTACGTGGATAATCGCACGCCTGCTGTTTTTCGTTCAAAAAAGAAAAAACTTGTTCAGTTCAACAAATCTAAAAATCGAGGGCTGATTTTAGTCGTATGGTGTAAACTATTGCTGAATGTTCTTTTGTCACTTAACATATGAAATTTTTACATTTCTTACCAGATTTTAGATAAGTCTGTCATGTAGGCTATTGTTTTACACAATACACATATACTGAAACCAAATGAAAGCCGCGCCCGGTCCAGATCCACTTACTTTAGGTTACTCCTGAAGTATTCTAGCGAGCAGGTGGAGAAGTACCAGTGGTTGTAGGCTGTAGCCTCAGACACGACACCAGGTACATGGCTCATGATGTACTGCTGGTTGGGGTCACAATCATTGCCATCGCCGTCATCCCTGGCGCCCAGACTATCACCAAGGCAAGTTCAGTTGTGAATATCATATTAGGAAATATTTATTTAAAATCAGTACTTCTTTGTCCATGACTCCATTAGAACGACCGTCCTAGGTTTCTTTCTGGTGCCACCTTTCAAATGTTAACTCGAAGAAGTATATGTAATGTAGGCTTATTCAAATTGTTTCATATCGCCGATTCAACTGTAATGGTATACCTGCATATGAGTACATTATTAGAATTAGTATTGCGTCACGTGGAATAACTCATTCAAGCAAGAAGCCCTCGTAAATAACACCCACTTTTCTCCATATAGTACACTGCCCAACAGGTGCATCATTTTTCAATAAAGAGTGAAAAACCAATGAAATAGTAGGTCAGATGAAAAGAAATACAAGACTTCTTGCGAGTGATGATGTAGAGCATGTAAATACTAATATAAACATACTAGTAGCATACAACTGATATTGCACGACGTTTTAACCGTTAATGCAACAACGATCACTGATGTTAAAAGATATCCCATATATTACTACATTATCGGTAAAACCATTCCTACAGCACAAGTTAGAGAAAAGTTACAGCATTATCGGTTAAAATTTACTATGCATTATCGAATGGAAAAATTTCAACGTTATCGGTTGTATCGGTACAGCATTGTCGGTGGTGGTAACAGTATTGGTCAATAGGTCTGACAATATCAGTGGTTACTACAGTATTGGTATTTTATCACTAAACTATTGATTGCAACGAGAGGTGTGAGTGAAATAACGAGAAAATGAACTTACTTATGGCCAAGTGCGTGACTGGCAAAAACCAGGCCTCGAAAGTCGAAGTAATTCTCTACTAGTGACGTGGTCGTATATCCGCAGATTTCATTTTGGTAAGACAAACCTGTAGAACCAGAAGCTGGGTATAATTTGTGGTGCAATCTTCATGCATAACTGTCCTCACAACACGGCTCTCCGTGGGGTGTAAAAATAGGACCTCAGCTCTCTGGTCATGCTTTTCCGTCTACAGGCTCTTCACAAACTAGAGAGATTGATATGATGGGGTCATTTGCTTATGCCAGGGATAGATGGGCTCAGTCATGTAACGGGCATTCCGGCTGTTGTGCTTGTACTAGGTAATGATGGATGTCGTCGAATGATATGGATACATGCAAATGTTTTAAAATGTGTGGACGTTACGAGCAGCACCCAGAGCTGAGCATCACGTCTTAAATGTCACTTATCTATTTCCATCACAAAGCTGTGTCAAACTGTATGTTTTTTTTTTGGTTTTGTTTTTGTTTTTGTTTTTTTTTTTGTTTTTGTATTTGTCTTCTTTTTTAAGTACCAGCGAGATAAACATTCACTTGTGATGCACTTTTTATGAGTTGTATCGTTATTATGGTGCATGTAGTTTTCGGTGCAATTATTTGACGGGGATTCCCTGAGTACACCGTTATATTTTAAGTCGCCAAATACGCGCGCCTTACATTTTGTAGGAGTTACCTCCCTGTGCGTTTCGACCTCGACGACTTCCGGCTACTATACTTTAACGTGAGGAGGGTTATGTTCTGCGCGGTCAAAGGCTGTCACAACAGCTTAAAAGTGCTAAAATGTTGGCAAAAAGGGTGATGTACATGATGTGGATGTTTCCACACTGACACCAAGTGTAAATGCCACTCTCCATTCAGGTACGAGATCTCTTCTTTTGTTTTTGTGACTCATGTCGTTAACACAACAAATACGAAACGCTATTTGGACTTATACAAAGGTTAGTTTTTAATGTTCATGTGTATTAACTGGCTGGAACACCGTTAAATTATTTCGATTTTCCGCTAAAATTGCTCTTTCATTTTCATAACTTTCTTTTTCTTAATTAAAACTAAATATCCAATAAACATTTTTGTTAGTGTGTGGCAAGCTTTGCATCCCTTGCTCTGCTACAGTATTGTATTTCAAGATTTCTACAGAGTTCAGGAGAGTGTTCTGTCATCAGTGTTAAATTCTTGGCCAATCATAACAGAGTCAACATGAACTGGATGTGAACATCTACTGAGGTTGATTAGATGATGGTCCTCAGCAGTAGAGCGTTTCGCCATGCAGTCAGTAGTGTGAGGGATACAAACTGGTGTTGTGATATGGGTTATTGTGATGTATTTATTACCTGTGCTGAGGCGTCTGTCATCAGTCTGGTAATGCAAGCAACTGTCCTAGTTACATCATGCAGTCTTCACAAAGAATCAGCCTTAAACACAATTTGGAACATGATCCTGACTAACACTATACAATCAAAATCACACCACATACTGCACCGACACTTCACACGTTCCATGCATGTAGAGTCACAGACACAGCACAAATATTCTGGCTCATGGAATCCCTTATTCTTTATCTGTTTGTTGGTTGGCTGGTCAATTAGCGTGTGCTGTAAAGAACTAGAAGTGCGCCGATGAACTGAAGCTTGCAAGTTAGTACATGTAGTGAGTTCGAATGTACTGGCTGCTTGTAAGAGGTTTTTCTGCTTGTCATGCATGTCTTCATTTTGTCATGGTTTACATCGTCAATAAATAACTCTGGCAGAATGAATTATTTGTTGATGGACATTTTATTTCACAGATACCCTGACCACAGCTTTGGCAACTGGCTTCCAGATCAGTACTGGTTGATATATGGCTCATAACCACCATAGCACAATTGAGTGCTGAAAACCTATTACATGCAGGGTTTTGCTTCTTTATATCCTTGTAAGCTCTCTTAGCATGGGGCTTACACGAAATACCGTGCTTCGTGGCTGCTGCTCTTACACTGCTGTTGCGTGAGATGTAAGTGAAGATGGTTGGTAGAGGGGTTTACTTGTAATGTTTTTGCTTCACTTTGAACATGATGAAATGAACTCGCAGTTTTTCTGTTTTTCATTTGTTCTGTTTCATTTGTTGCTGGCAGACCTTCACATGTTCAACCAGAGAGGAAGCCGCATTGATGAGAGGCTCGTGGGTTACTGTGGTGCAAAAGCAAACTAACACCCTAGGCCTCAATAGCTCCCCCCTCCCCCACACGGAGAGAAATAGCGGTTTTCCAACTTTGATTTACAGAGTGAGTACGTTTTAACTACTATCAAAAGGATAGATGGAATAACATCTAATAACTGAAATACAGGCAGCGTGCTAATTTTGTATGGGTGTATGTATAGATGCGTGTATATACTGTCAGAGATACATGTCAAACGTGACATACACACACACATATCAGTGAATGAGGAAACGTACGAAACTGAGAGAAAATGTATCCTGACTTGTTCAAAGTGCGCTAAATAATGTACAAAGGACAGTCTACACTACTACAGTACCACTTAGGCACATAGTCATAAGAATTATGGGCCATAGGTAAGGCCAACATAATCAAGCCCCTGGTTATTACAAGGTGGTGCCAAACAGCATCTCAACTCACCAGAGCAGTGCTCCTTGCTAAGGCACCCATCTTACCACACGCTAGGAATATGAATAAAAGAGCCAACAGACTTGTTGAATTCGAAAACATCATCTTTTTATGAGTATCTTTTAATTTCTTTATATTTCTGTTTTTCAAACTAGATCCAGTGCAAGCACTCAAAAAGGAGGACACCATCAACACGGTGAACTTGCTGTGGAATTTTGGAAGCTCAGTCCTAGGCCTTTCTAGATTTACCTCAGATATTATCCATGTTGGGGGAAAGGTTACTTAATACTGCCCAATCACTGTCAAAGAAGTCATGCTGGTATTTGACGATGCATGGTGTGAAACGTGTAGCTATGCATTAAGACTCTTTACTCTCACTCGTAAGGAAAAGAAGAAACTCTGAATTTAGCAAAAACATTTTAGTGTATTTGTCCAGGTTGGCCCCAATGGCATTACCAGAGGAAATCTTCTGAGAAAGGCTATGACAGTCTGTTAAATGAAATCTGCTCAATCTGCCCCCATACAGATATCATCATCTCTGGTGCCAGAATGATTCGCCAGTCCACTGGAAGCATGCCAACTTTTCAAGCCAAGCAAACACTCATGGATCTGGGTACCGTTTATGATCTGAAGTGTACCGACCCTAACTCTTCTTTCAGACTGTTAAATGCAAAAAAATCAATCGCGACCTCCTTGTGGGCGATGGAATTCATCTCTACACAAAGGGATCTTTAAAATCCGTGTGTAATATGAACAAAATGGCACCAATTCTAACACGGATGGAATCGTTCACAAAGACAATAACTGACAGGCCTAAATGTTATAAATACGGCAAAACTGGCCATCTTGAATCTTAGTGAAGGTATAAACATCCAGTTAGATGCAGGAAACGTCATCAAAATGACCATAAGCAGGAAATGCTTTCTTCCATCTAAGGTCTAGAGGTCTAGAGGTACAATGTGTCAAAATTAGAATACTCCCTAGAGGCAACAACAATCTCTGGAAGCTAGCTCTCTTACTTGTAACATAGATATTTATTTACCCAACAAAGGGTTAAGAATAGGACATGTAAATGTCTGTCATCTGCTATCTAAAATTGAACAAATGGAAATATTATTCACGAAAACCAAAGAAGAATTGGACATTTGGGGATTTTGGAGTTAAAAGAAACTTTCCTAAAGAAACATCATAGTAATATTCTTCTAGATATTTTAGGATATGTAACTGAAAGGAAAAATCGAAAGAAGAAAGCTGGAAGTAGTGTTCTAGTTTATGTCTCTGATACAGTATCGTTTATCAGAAGACATGACCTTGAAGATGAAGTTCTTGAAGTTTTGTATTATGAAAATATGTTATAAAAGGTGTACTCTGAAAACAAAGAAATCATGGGATTATGGGATTTCAACATTGCTCTAAAGGAAACCCCTTTCCTTCAATGGCAGGAATGTACTGAATTGCATAGATTGACTAAACTCATTTCAAAACCAGTTAGAATAAATAAACACACTGAAACTTTCAAAGGCCATGAATTAATGCATTACATCTCCACCTAAGTGATCATCACACCATTTTTCTTGACGGTAAATTTATGCAATTACCGTTGCAAAAACACATTCACACAAGACCATCACATATTGGCCAATCGAAAACTTCCATCTGGATAATTTCCGAAATAAGCTTCATGTTGAAGGCTTGTCATTTACTGATAACTGTACTGATCCTAACGTTGCCGTTCAGGGGTGCACTTAGTTTGACATGAATATTATAGATGCTATGGCCAAACTTAAGATTAGGCGTGTAAAAAAACCGGATTGGTTAAATGAAGTAATGGCCCACGCTAGTAATATGAAAAAAAACATGACCCATCATAACCACAATACCTCCAAAGGCAAAGAAATAAGAACTTCTGTCTACTGACATGTGCAAAAAGCCTAGACTATATTAAACGACAACCATGGCGACCTATGGTAGGTAATCAATATCCTAGTATATCCCCCCTGACCTCCTGGTCTTTGTGTTACGAACGGTCCATTTATACAAGAGGCAACTGAAAACTGCTAAGGTATTTAACAACTTCTTCATGTAAGCTGCAGCCAATCTTCTAACAGAAAACATTGATCGCACTGCCCCACTAACAAATTTAGCGGATTTTGTTTCCACACGAAAACCTTCAGGTTATACTTTTTCTGTTCTCTTTATACCCAAAATAATGTAACTACACCACGCACGTTGACGCTCCATCCTATCAGTGATTTGAAAGTCAGAAGTACATGTATAATACAACAACGGCTTTAATACACTGCAATTTTTACTATTTAGAAAAGCAGTCCAAACTATGTCGGTCCTTATTTAGCCAAGCTTGTATGACTCCGATGTTTGAGGCTTACATGTGCATGGCTCTTTTTTTCAATGGGCTAGGCCAACACGAAAGTAAAGTATACAACAGCCAGTTCATCAACCGCATCTTTCTTGTACGTTTCGCCGTAGCTTTTTCGTTTGCCGTCATGATGTGCTGAAAAAAAGTTATTTGGCCTGTACTCAGGGAAAGTTGTTCGTTGTTAACATGCATACTTACCAGTAATATCAGACTTTCCTTCACTCGTCAAGTCATATCTGAAAAATTAAGATAAATGCAAGAGGTCACTGTTTCATTCAGTCGCGAGACTTTTGTGAAATTTCAAACTACAGTTTATGGTGGCCATTTTCCAATAAAATTTATCTCGTAATAAAATGTTACTTCCGGGATCTGGAGAGGCCTTGAGTAAAACCTTCAGGAAGATTTCCCCCTGTTAACTGCGACTTTTTACCGCTCAGGTGTATATAGCCGCTTTACTTGCGGATAAGATCACATAGCGGTCCCGTGTTTCCCCAGAGATGTACCCAGTTTACTTCCACCATGAACTGATCGCCGTCGCATCAGTGACATATTTGGGTGTACCGTGTAAAACACCAATCAAATGCAGAAGTAAAATAATAGACCATACACCTACGCCAACAATCAGTCAAAACAATCCATTCGTCAATATACTCTTTGCCGCTGTTCAAACGCCATAACTGCTATTTCCTGGGAACCACTTATAGCTGAGAAAGAGGCGTTAGTCAATGAAGAAGGCTGCCAGGACAGTTTTGTTTTCCCTGAGTACGTCATATGGTAATAATAAAAACAAATAAACCAACAACTAGATGCAGTTCTCTCAACGATAATCTGGCTCTAATTCAAGATTTACTTGCCTTCAGTGTTATAACGGCGACTTGTACTTGACGAACATAATAACTGTGCTAAAAGGATTCAGTGAATTGCTTTGGACATACATGTAAGTTGATTTCAGCTCAAGATATTTCAGTAACATCTATCAATAAAAAATCATTTTTGAGGCACATTTTAAATATTTCAATAACTCCGCTAATGTGTAGTTTCCGTCAGTAGTTGGGAATCCCCCGCCTCTTCCAACTACCAAACAGAGTTGTTTTGACAGCTACTGTATGAACACTGACATGACGACTGCAAACTGCTCAATTTCTGGACTGATCGCTGAGGCCATCGGAAAATTGTAGGTTAAAGCCATTCTTTATCCCAAGAAGAAAGCTGACGAGTCTTCTTGTACTTTCACCATTTAGACACATGTTAAAAGAGGATATCGCGTGCATGAAAACAAAGCAAACATTTCATGTATTCCATAAGAAAGAACATCATCACAGCACTTCGCCAGGTGACAAACTTCGTTAGAACACGAACTAGATGTATAGGCAGAGGCATTTAAAGTGAAAGACAGCTCAAGAGTGAGGTACTGCTCTTTAAAAATATTATAAATTTCTTTCTTGAATGCAAAAAACTGTTTTAATTTATACGAATTCGTCGGAGAATTATTTTCGTTTGAAGTGAGGAGCATTTTGCTGCCGACTGGCGATCTGAAGGCACCCTTGCTTTTAAGTTTTCAAGAGTCTGACCAATCAGAGAGCGAGGAGATATCAGCTGTTTATGAGCTGTTACATTCTGAGTAGACTGCCAATGTAACATGCAATGACATAGAGACAGGACACTACTTTAATTTTGTATGTTTTAATTATCACAAGTACCGGTATGAAAAACACTGGACAGTATTTCCAGGCCATTGTATTGCGGCGGGAGTAAGTTTTTAGATTATTTTATGTTTTAAATTTACAGATATACTTAGGTTTCGAACACAACCCTACATTCTCAGGTGGAAAGAGTGTTCCGAGCGTGGAACAATTGCGTCACAACCCAAACAGAATGGAGACGTTTCATGCTACACGACGGAGTTCGGTCAAATGTCAGTTTCTACCGTCCTAGTAGCTTTTACAAAAAAAAAATACTTTTCGTTCATCAACATAATATTGTCCGGCAATTTGGGCCAAATTAACTTTGAACATGCTCTGTCTTTCACTTCAAACAACGGCCAAAAGAGCAAACGACAATTTGACAAATTATTTGTTTTGAAATATTGAACTTTGGTTAAATAACCATAACAGCGTAAGAGTGAGAAATCTACTCAAGATATACCCAGTTTTAAAACTAGAAGACGGTGAACTTCCGCAAAATACTAACGCAGTAAATGCCATGGCGTGATCGAAGGCGGGAAGACCTAGATTGAAATTCACCCAAGATGTGAAGCTTTCCAGAGCAGAGTCAGCGTCGACGAGTGGTCGTGCGGGATTCTGGGTGTTCGGTGATGTCTTTTCCTCTGTCCAGGAAGACTTGCTGCTTTTCTAGACCGAAAAAAATACGCCATTCATGAGTAATCCTCAAGGAAACAGCGAATTTCCAACACACTTCAGGCACCGTCATTATTACCTGTATATACATAATTCGTACTCAAGGTTAATTGCTGCTGCTACAAAGATGGTATTATTAAAACCCCTTCAGGAATTTCCCTTCTTGAATGACGAAGCGACCATTGCACATTCCATATAATCGTTGGAGAGCTTACCGTGGCAGAGAGCTTCAGATGCATGTCTTTTAATCACTTTATAGGTAAGATATACAAGGTCTTTCTACAGGCAAGGCTTCGGACAGGCAAATACAAACAAACAATGTGTACAATTTCTAGACCATTTTGTGATTTCAAACAAATAAGATTCATTGCTCTATTCACGCCATGGAAAGAAAGGTATCTCCGTGAAATGAACTTACATCGGCAATGTAGAGTGCAACATGGAGGAGGCTGATGGAAAAGTCGGTGTCTTTGATATTCTTGAACCTCAGGTCCATCTGCGAAATTAAAACCCAAGTATTTCTTAAAAAGAAAGGTTCTTGCTGGAATGACTTGAAATCAACACATATGATTTCAAATTGGACTTATAAATACATTTAAAGACCTAATTCAGTAGTACATCAAGCAAAACATGCCAGCTGGAACAGTGGACATTTTGATGATAAATTTTGAAATCGTGATTTTTGAGGCCCTGAAAAAATTCAACGTGTTTTGAAAATAACGTGCATGTAGTTACCGCAGCGAACACAAATCTCACCCCATTCAGGAAAAAGGCAAAATACTGGCGAATGGTTTCTAGGGTTAGGTCATGTCGCTCCTGGTCCGAACTTGCACTTGTTCGTGTATACCAGCTGGAAATAAAGAAAATACGAAAAAGTAGAAAAATCAGGTCTTGTGGGGATCAAACTTTCAATATTATACTCATCTCAATACTATTTACTCCAGGGAGCAGAATAACGGATTGATTGGTTGTGGTTAAGAATATATTACTCAGTATAGCTGGTGAACACCAACTGAAAATTAAGAGAGTACGAAGACAACTCGACAAAAGTTTTTTCAAGCGATTAATATCATTCTATCTCCATACGTATTTACTGAGGGGCGCTGGAAATAATCATATTTGAACTCTACGGAGCATAGCGGTCTAACATGCATGGGAAATGATGGCCAGTAGTTAATTGATACATGTAGATTCATTTAAGTGTTAAAAACTGTGCTTATGCAGATTTAACTCACATGACGGTCAGTTGATGAAAGGAAAAAGGAACTACAAGTAAAAGCCTATAACCCAACACCTTTTAAAAATTAACTGATTACAGTAGGAGGCCAACTATAACCACTGTACCAATGTCGACAGAGTCCATGAGCATTGTTCAACGTAAACTTACTAAGACCAAGGTCTCAAGATCAGTCGGGGATATTAAAGAAATTCCCAGTCTGAAGCTGCATGGGAGGGACTGATAGAAAAACGACAGCCACCCACCCCTCGAGAATTTTTCTTACAACAGATAAATAGAGTAATCCACAACAAGCAGGATTTCCACTTTATATTCCTTGACATTTCTCTTGGGTCGATGTAGGACTTGAGCTTCTAAATTGGTTAAACCACCTGCAAAAATCCGAGGAAAATTTACGTATAAATCAACAGACAATAAATATAAAATGTAGTATAAATTTTTTTATACATGACAAACCTGTAGTGTGAACTTAATGACCTTTCAAGGAGAGTTTACAGTCAGTGGTTAAATGTCAGAGTCTCACATTTGCTATTATAAAAAGAAGTTTGTGTCCTGTCACCTACTAACCCTTTGTATTAATCGGCCTTGTCGCCCCTGTATCATTAATGTTAACACAATGGCCGTATATGGGAAGGTCCGCCAGCAACTTGTGCATGGTCGTGGGTATCCCCCAGGATCTGCCCGGTTTCCTCCCTCCATAATGTTGGCCGCTATCGTATAAGTGAAATATTCTTGAGTACAGCGTGAAACACCAATGGAATGAACAATTAAATCAACCCGATAACCTACCTTTCTCCATAATGTCAGATTCGAGATGTTTTGTTTGATTAATTCTTCTAAGGACATGTTTCTGGAATTGGTCTTCATCCAAATACTCAGAGGATATTCTCTCCGGGTAGATAACGTAAGATTGATTGCCTCTTTGCAAAAATCCCTCCTGAAGAAAGCAGGTCGTGGGTATGTAGCTGTGTCACATGCAAATGAGCATCTGTTGTGGTATTCTGTATTTCCAACCATATTATGAAGAGCAAATACACAGATTCAAAGTGGTATGAAGTTTTCTTTACATTGTTTCGCATTTTAATAAAAGAAAACAATGATACACACCGTTCCTAACATAAACTCATAAATTTTCATTCATATATAACAACTATTACATAGAAGGCTTATGCATGCAGTTATTGGCCTGCATACAACTAATTTAATTCTTTTGCGAGCTCAATAAAATTTTCTTTTTTGCGACGAAGAAGCAAATCACACTGAAAGAGACACGAAGTAAAACTTAGAGGAGGGATGGGGCCAATTCAAGCAAGTCATTTCTGACTAACATGTAAGTCAATAGCATTTCGCCAGTTATTATCGGTTTATAAGTACTTCCAGTACTTCCAGCATTTCCAGTATATAGTTACGGGCTCGAACTGCTTTCACCTTCCCTTGCGAAGTTCACAAGTGCTTGCAATATACAGCTTTACACTTACGGGTTGGAACTGTTTCCACCATCCCTTGCGCAGTTCAAAATTGCTTCCAGTGTATGGTTTTACATACAAGCCGGAACTGTTTCCACCCTCCCCATGCAGTTTCCAATATATGGTTTCTATTATGGACTCGAAATGTTTCCACCCTCCTTTCAGCAGCTTGCAATGCACTTGCAATGCACCGTTAACTTACATACTCGAAGTGCTTCCACCCTTCCTTATACAGTAAGGAAGCGTACTTAATAAATATGCTTTTACTTACGACACCAAACTGTTTTCACCCTCCCTTCTACAGTTCGCAAGTACTTGCAGTGTAAGGTTTTACTCACGAGTATGCACTGTATCCGCCCTTCCTTCTTTCATCCACGGGCCATTCCAGTGTATGATTGTGCTACATGTAACTTCCTTCTGCAATTCCCAAGTGCTTGTAATATACAGCTTTATTCACAAGCTCGAAGCTCGAACTGTTTCCACCAACCTTCTGCAATTTGCACGTACTTACAGGATACGACTTTACTCACCAACTCGAACTGTTTCCACCCGCCTTTCCTAAGTTCACATATAATTCCAACGGAGGCGGAGCCCTCTATATCCTGGTAAAACGCCACATGCTGTCGAAAAAGGTATAACCAGCTATCTCTCAGATGGGGAGACAAATGTATATGAAAATTCCTTCATTTTCCAAACCATAGAAGACAGTGTGTTATACCAATATTGTAATGCTTTGAGCCTATACTGAAAGCTCCTTATAGCTTACATATTCTACCTTGTCCTCTTTATTACAGCCAGTTCTGTATGACCAAAAGCGTTAAGCATCTGATACATATGTTTCCTAAGATAGCCTAATCCATAATAAAGCTTTGGTGCATATCCTCTTTCCTTCGATACGTGAATTCTGCTCGTCCTCCGCGTGACCTATTATACTGGGGGCATTTACTGGAAAATTATCAACATCGACTTTCTATAGATATCAATAAATCATTTATCGATATCGATAATTGATATAGTTATATCTAAGAATGATTTATTGATTTATCCAAAGCTCTTGATCATGTATAATTAAGACGTTTCCAAATCACTGTGTTTTCAAAATCCTGTAGTTATATCTATGCCTACCTTTAAAACTGGTACATAATATGGCACGATGCGACCCTCTCTCATCACATATATTGGTCGGGACGCGTTGACGTTTCTGTTGTGTCGCAAAGATAGAGACAAAAGGGAGCCAGGTCGTTGGGGGTCGGACACTTCAAACGTCAGCCATTCTTTCAAATGACCTTGCCAAATGTTTTCTCCCTTCTCCTCGACCAATTTCAACACGACCGACTCTAAAATTAAAAGACATTTTATAAGAATAATTTCAGTCACATTAATCATTTTAACCTTATCTACAAACGCAACATTTGTCTGCCCCAGCTCTCTAAATGGGATAGACCCTGTCTGATGAGAAAGGATCTTCACCACATGTACATGTATAGTCCTACATTCACAAGGTAGTAGTATAAGTAGGGGCTAAACTTATCAGCACACTGTTGCGTGTTGTATAATTTTTATAGATCTAGCTATTATAGATTGTTTCCGTCATCAGTCCCACCCTCCATAGCCGTGGATGTGTTTCCCTGTCCGGTATATGGTGAGAAACCGCAACATACGAAATTCCAATTCTGATTTTTGGAGCGTCTCGTTTTCAGCCAATATGCAAGTTACTGTAATACGAATATCCATACTTCTCCTTTTTCTCACATGCTCTCAACAAGCGACTGTGTGCCATATGTACACAAGATGTGTACCACAGGTACACATTAATTGTAACAAATTTGTACAGGAACATCAGTCTGTACCTTCCATAGGACATCTTTGTGTAACTCCACGTTCAGTGTGTACCAAATTGTATACCTGTGGTACACATCTTGCTTACCTCGCGAACTACACAAACAGATGTGTACAAAACAACATATTTGCTTTTTGACAGAGCTTAGTCCATCTCATGAACAATACATCCAAATCTTTACTTTTCCAAAAAGCTGGGACATTAGTGTAATTTTTGGCTTTGGCAGCTCTAATGCCTGTTCCAAAAGTTAGAAGAATTGGGCCTTGTTCCATCCCTATACCATGTATACAGCATCGACTGTCATATGTAGAATAGGCACCCCAGGCTTTGTTCACTCAAGCATAGGCCCATACGTGCTTATGTTCTGATCTTACCTTCCGGGGAATCAAAGGTGTCTGTGTTGGCAAGTTGCCGTAACAGTCCGTGAACATCAAATAATAGAAAAGAAATGCTTAGAAAACTTCTATATAAAATCATGTTACATGTGAAATAGATTAAGATGGCTGACGTTTGGGGCTTTCGTGAGTACGCAAGTACAAAACAGCGGTCACACATCGCGTTTGTGATTCTCCATTCGGTTTGGATTTTGATGTCATAAAATCCCATGCGTTCTACAGGGTGTGAGAAGGTTACGTCATAAAAACGTTTTCAATAAATGCAGATTGTTTGACGTAGTGCCGTTTTCGTATTCCGAACTGTCACTCAAGAACATGCAGATGACGTCAACATTGTTCCAAAACCTCAATCGGATGACATTAACATTGGTTACATACGTTCATCCCTTCCGTGACATGAGGGACACCACCATGGGAACTCGTCAAACGCTTGACAGCAGGACTTTGACATTACTTAATGACGTAAAATTTTCTTTTAAAGGCTCATCACAGTAACATTAAAGACGTCACAGCACGACGTTTCAATACAAAATCATACAGTGTGACACTGAAGACGTTGCGCTACGATCAAATTTGACATAACAATGGCTCACGGTCCTGAGCCACACTAGCGCCACCACACGGTATTAAAAAATATGCCAGCTTGCCATTGTTTTCGCGCAGAATGGAAAAAAATGTAAGCGTCTACTTTGCACGAAGTTTGCCGAGCGGCCTTTTGCAACCATATACGGTAATACTCATGACTTTTCGTGCGTACATTAACTTTCGTAGTTCAGGTCGAAATGGAAGGTTTTGCAAAATTTATTATTGTTTACAAACAAAAAAATCGCAAGATACCGCTGGTGACATTTTCAGAAAGTACAATTATAGTCGGCTAAAGACCCTTCCGGCAAAGCTCTAATACATGCCCAGTGGATCAAGTCTATTGGAGGTAATATACAAAAAGTTCAATTTGAATTGATTGAACCAAAAATTTGCGATAATTCTCCGGTATAGTCTCTTTAATGTATGCACAAAAAGTAATGAGTATTACCATATATGGATGTAGAATCTTCGTGCAAAATAGACGCATTAATTTCATTCCATAGGTAAACATCGGTTACATAGGTTCATTCTTTCTTTGACGTCCGTGCGTCACAATTACTTTCGCGGAGAAAGGAATGAAACCTAAGCGTCTATTGTGCACGAAGTTTGCCGGGCGACCTTCTACATCCATATATAGTAATACTCATAATACTTTTCGTGCATACATTAACTTTGGTAGTTCGGGGCAAAATGGAACGTTTTGCAAAATTTATCATTGCTTAAAAACAAAAAATCGCAAGATATCGTGGGTGACATTTTCTGAAAATTCATAAATCTGCTATTGAAGGAAAAATACAAAAAGTTCAACTTAAATTGGAAGACAAGAAAAATTTGAGATAAATATCCGGTCTAGTCCGGTCTAAAAAAAACCCTACACAATAGGCCGAGCTCTCAGGTTTAGCGATTTTTTACGTCACTCTGAGGTCACATAGTATAATCTAAAGTGAGATGTAGCGCATGTTCAAAGAGGTTGGACAATATTATGTTCATTTCATTAAAGCATTTTTTCTAGCAGCTAATTACGACAGTAAAAATCGGCGCTTGACTATGCTCCGTCGGCTAACATGAAACGCAGCCATTGTGTGTGAGCCGTGACGTAATTGAGAATTCTGTACTTCTGTACAAAACACATTAGTGTCAGTCATGTAAAGCTAGAACAGAAAATCGCCTCTTGGTTATCTCCCCTGTATTAATAGTTCCTCATGTTATGAGGCGTATGCATTTTAAACATGGCGGTTAGACTTGGAATCAGCTTCAGGTTCGTGTGGCTTTAACAATGATGACACGTCGGGTCATCTACCTGGAATTAACCGCTGAGGCATCAGTAAATATGGACAGGCGCTTTTTCATGGACGCGGATTCGATGTATTGAGGACAGAATGGGAAGTACAAAGGTATTTAGGTGCATGGAACACGACAGGGCTGTGAGGGTGTCCATAATCCGAATGACGAATGAAACTTCATTACGAATGACAACACTATATTTATATGATCTAGTTCAACAAGTCAATCGTTCCACTGTTATGCTTCAGTCATTTAGATCGACAATATAACAGACCTACAGAGCTACTTCCAAACCTGAATGTAAGTTGACTGTAACGGAAAACCAACACCCTGTCAGGCACCATTTCACTGAGTCTGACAGTAATTGTGCACACACTTTCAACTGTACAGTACAATGTACCGTGTGCAGAAAATGACCACACCAGATATAAGGTGCATGTACAGGGACGATGTATATTAAATCAAATATCACAGTCAGGCACTGTTCAAACTATTTTATTTATTCAGAGCTAAATGCATTAATTTGCTGAAACAAATATGACTTCTTCTCTTTAAGTCAGGAACTTCATAGACATTCCCATCATTACCGAATTTTGGCAGAACTTACCACTGTGAGGTGATGAGGTTCACAAATTTCCCTTGCTCATTTTCCACAAAGGACGATGATTCGCAGTCTTAATGAACTGCCTGTCCCTGATGATATAAAATGGACATTTGTTTGGAGGCTGTGGGAGAAATCTTTCGACACCCGGCCTAGTGAATGGCACAGCTACTGCTTCTAACTGTGCCACCGGGCACAGGATGATCTTTCAACAAGGACACTACACAAGTAATCACATGGCCTTTCCACTATGCTACAACGCTATGGGAAGGTCGTATCGAACACTAATGACGCATACTCGGCCTCCTATGGTCCGCTTTTCATCAGGTTCCTCGCTTTGCATCCGCTACCATTTCCGACCTCCACTGTGAAATCATAATAAAACTGGAGCAAATTCTGTCTCTCTCGGTACCCACGATGGTTCGCCATGTTTGATGAATCAAAGCACACCGATCTAGGGACCGTTAAATTTTATCCTATGCTCAGCTATTTAACATCAACCTTCACAGCCGTAGCTGCTAACATGCAGATGTGAAATACTTTAGGTGTTTAAGAGGATCAAATGTCGCCATCGTCAAGATATTGTTCCAAAGAATAAACAACTTGCTATAACAGAGTATATATCCTAGGATAATATTTACTGAGCTCGAGACGGTGAACAGACAGAGTTGTACCCATAATGCTTTGCGTCATTAAGCATGGCGCCTTTATGCGTTACAGAGGTCTAGGTGGAGTTAGCGCGAGTTTAAAATAATTTAACAGTGGCCGCTAGGGGTCCGGAATTGTACCGGATGCAATGCGTCCAACCTAATGAGAAAAATACAACACAGAAGCAAAGCCGAACTGCTCGGGTGAAAGTCGGACGGTAGATGGCCAAGGAGGCGTCATTAGTGTTCAAAGGGACCCTCCCATGGCGTTGTAGCGCAGTGGAAAGGTCATGTGATTACTTGGCTACAACGACACCTGAGCACAAATACAGGAACGCTCATGTCTCGTTCAGGGCAAAAATGTCGATATATTCTGATTACATACCTCGTCGGATTTTCAGCCATCTTTGACCTGTCTGTGCACAAATATGTGTCTAGTTCTGTAGATATTTTGCTGCTGTTTCTGCCACCGGTTACGCTGTCAGTTGTTGCCTGAAACAGCGCCACGGCAAACACAGCGCCAGGGAAGGTAACTTCATAACCGTAATGGCCCCAATGTACTAATGTATCATTAATATATCTGTTATGCTTTTACAGTATAAAGCAATAGTGTGGTTTTATCAGTATACTGAATGCACTACAGTTACGTATTTAACTTTGTTTTCTGATATACCTGGTATGAGATAGATATTTGTAAACATTATTTTAGACATTTTGTGAATTAACTTTTCTTGTATCTTTCTCTTATTAAGCGACAGTATGTCTCTTGATGTTTATGTAGGCCTAGATTAGAAAATAATTTACAACACATTTAGCAAAAGGGTATAAGAAGATACAAAAAAGAGATAGTTATTATATTAAAAACGGATTTACACAACTCCATTTAAAAACTGATGCTTTGTTGTGATTTATTTATGATGATTTATTTTATGATATGTTTCTGCCGGACAATTATTAATAAAATATTTATAAAAATAATTATTATATTTCTGAAAAATACATAATAAATTGGGGCCTCCGTGACTCACGGGGTTAGCGCGCTAGCGCAGCGTAATGGCCCAGGTGGCTTTGCCCGGTTTTCCTCTCATCGCCGTCGTACAAGTGAAATATTTTTGAGTACAGCGTAAAACAATAATGAAATAAATAAATAATTTAACACACTTACAGTGGGCAATGACTTTTTAAGTATTTATAGAATTGATTTAAAATACAGTTTCCTCAAAAATGCTATAAAAATAATTTTTGAAAGCAGCCTTGTAGGAACATTGTTAAATCATTTTGAACCACGGTGTTAGCTTTGTTTCATGTGATTTCCCTCACGTCATTTCACTACTTCTACCTTGTTTCTATCGGCGCGAGATAGGCACTGTGATTCCCAGAGATAAAGAGATATTTATTATGAAGTGATCAGCCGTAAGTAAGTGAGTTCATTAATGAAATATATTATATGAACCTATCCGCTACAAGCGATTCTTGACTAAACATCGATAAAAAGTATGATATTATAACGTAATTCCAGAAATTACACTGTTTGCAAGTAAATCTTTACATCAGTTTTCGTACATTTTAGTAAACTCTCGTGAGGACATACGTTTGACCCTCAGAAGGGTCCTCCTCCCTGAATAACCACTTGCACCCTACCTTCAAAGTCTACAGACTTGTGTCACTATCACGATAGCATAGTGCCAACAGCTTTATTTTCTTCAAATAACCTTTAGCGTAAAGATGAAATTGATGCCGATTGATTGACCCAAAGCTTGCCTGTACCGCGTAGGTGTACTATAAGACACCGTTGTAATGTCTAAGTCTGACTTCTCCTTTTTTTCTTTTTTTGTCTTTTGTTCACAACAAACAAAAAAATAGTGCGGCGAGCAGTTGTGCCTTGTCATTGGATAGAGAGTCAATGAAAGATTAGGTGTCATCTCCAAAAAATCGGATCACCTATATAACGCGTGGGATATCGATCACTATTGTTACATCATTGACAAGAGCAACTTATGGGATAACCAGAGGATCTCGCACAAATGGTCATAGCATATGAAAATTATGAAACGAGTCAGTTTTGGGTTTGTTGCGAGCTATAGGCAGCATTACTTTCGCATCTCTCATAACTTTCAAATGCGATGACCACAAGACTCTGTTTATCATCTAACTGGGTAGGAAAATGTACGATAAAACAATAACAATAAAGAAAGATTCGTTTTAAATGGCAAATTAGACGAATTATTCGCATCTCTGTGTCTCTCGCCACGTCTCGCATGAAACAGCCTTGCCCTAAAAAGGTTCCAGTCACATGTGGTGGTTTGCGGTTGTTTCAAACGATGAATTTGAAACTTTTCGGCAGAAAGGAGAATATTTTGTGAATTCAAACGTGCACATATATGGCATAGGACTGTTTCAACATCTGGTTGATCTTGTTTTCAAGTTGGCTATGTTGTTGTGATTGTCTTAATACAGTTCGAGTAAGCTCACTGTATTTTACTGACAGGCTGCGGTTTCACTTTTATCTCGAAGTTGATGGAGAATTAGGATTCAGTTACTGACAACCCTTTGTGCTGATGGCTGTTTATGTTGCTGTAAGTACCGGGTATGACGTTTTTGTCGCCTGAAATTTGCATTTTTTGTCTCGGAGTAACAACGCTCTAATTCAGTACACGAACGAGATCGGAGATGATGACAAAAACTTTGCCTGTAATGTTATATGGCCAGTGAGACGTTTGTTTCATAAGAAAACAACAGACGTAATGGCCGATTCATCATTGTGGGCCTCTCATTCTAACCGTGCAACAGACCGCCGAACATAAGATAAAGGCGTTGTGTTTGATGCTAAATAAAACACCCGTCGTCTGCTTTTTTCCCCACGAACTAAAACTTAAATATTGTTCAACTCTTCTCAAGCGGAGCCGGTCGAGTAGTAAAATCGACGTGACAGAGGCGTCCATAACTTTGGTGTATATTTCACCGACGGCTTTCTCTTAAAAGCTGCTCTCTCCAGTTTATCAGTTTCAACAATGTTGTCTTTAAAAAAGTAAAAAGTGCATGTATAGGTTGACGTGACCTAACGCGTAGAATTTTGTTTTACCCACGCGCTCAGCCAATTAAAGTTTTCCAAATGTGTATTTTTAGGGTAATAGGCCCTTTCGGTAGAAGTTCTGAGACATGAGCAGTTCCTTACGTTGTTTGGAAAAAAAGATGGCAACACTAACCAGTATTGCTTTTCTCTACCTTTGTTTTGGTGACATTGTATCAAAATAAGGGTTCTGTCCACTCTGACGTTACCTCATCATAGCGCAACACGACAATGAAGTGACTTCAGTGCCAGCCAAAATCGAATAAAGTCATATTTCTTGGTTGCTATCCGAACTGGTCTATATGAAAAATTCGTCTTGGGATGGCTTGAATGAAAACTGTGTTAGTTAAGTGATAAAATAGTATACTGGTACGCTTGTAATAGGTTATACTTCGGAGCACTAGTACAGTCAGTTTAAACTTCGGCAAGACGACCACGCCACAAAGCAAAATTTTAACCTAAAATATCGCTCTCCTTTCAACTGTTTACTCTTTGACAGTCAGAAAAAACAAGATCGGTTCAGTTCCATTGCATCCCATTAGCATAAATTTGTTACATGCGCATGTGCAAAACATTGACAAGGGTGCTAAGTTTTATGTGGTGTTGTCTCCACGGCACTAGCATTCAAGTAATCTGCACCGTAGGCCTTCTTCTCTGTTTGTTAAACCGCGACCAAGCGAGATGTTAGTATAAAATATGGCTTTGTCACGTTGTCAATCCAGTACGCGGTAAAACTCCACTTAAACGCCAATAATCATGACGTCATCTCCTTAAAACGTCTTTACGACGTAACCCTTTGAAACCCTGTAGGCCGCATGAGATGATTTTACTAATAACGTCTGTAGAACGTCACAGTTGAAGAGAAATATGTGACGTTGAAATCCAAGCCGCGAAGGGAAAATCACAAACGCGATATGTCATCGCTGTTCTGCACTTATTTACTCAAAAATGTCCGAACGTCGGCCATCAGAGTCTATTTCACAACATGATATTATGTAGTTTTCTGAGCATTTGTTTTCTATTATTTGATGTTCACGGACTGTTACGGCAACTTGCCAACACAGACACCTTTGATTCACCGGAAGGTAAGATCAGAACATAGGGCCTTATAGGCCTATGCTTCTATCCTGTATATAGCAGTCGAGTTATATGTTACATACGCCGTATGGTAAAGGAACGTAGCGTACATATCCACTGCTACACAGAGTCTGCCTGAGGACGAAAACATTTATAGGATCTAGCCTGTAAAATTTTAACACACCAAACTGTGCTCGTTTGTTTAGCTCATTCCTATGCCAAACTTACACATGTGCATATGTGGTAAGGATTGACTCTTATCAGATGTGCCTTTTGGGCGTTTAAATGGGGCAGCCAAATGAAGCATGTACACCTGTGCATTATACATGATTGCATATAACAAGCGCATTCAGGAATCTGCCTTCTGAATGTCCATTAGATATTGTTATTGAGAGTAAAGCTCTATGTATAGACCTGTAAGTCCCAGTGTGTCCCAACAAATGTCAGACATCTAGAAGATATCATTTTGTCTACTTTTCGTTTGTTCATGTCTTATGTTTATGTCAGGTAAGGTTCAAAGGAGAGAAATTAGCGTTTCATTAAATGTCTTTGAATTTTTAGAGCCGGTCGTATTGAAATTAATAAAGGAGAAGGGGGAAGAGATTTGGCCCGGTCATATGAAGGAATGGTTGACGTTTGAAGTGTCCGACCCTCAACGACCTGGCGAGAATTTTTCTATACATTTGCGACACAACAGAAACGTCAACGTGTCCCAACCAGTGTATGTGATGAGAGAGGGGCGCATCGTCCCATATTATGTACCCGCCCTCCAGGTAATTATAGAAAAAACTACACGGATATGAAAACGAATGGATTTGATTTTGAATAGAGGATCAGTTGTAGTTGCCACCGCATGGCACAGGTAGATGCTTCAAGATTTCAAATTCAATATATTTCTAAAAACTATAAAAGGCCAATTTAACATTTAATCGAGAATTATCAATATCAATAAATCATTTAGCCAGATTGACAAATCAGTTATATTTTTCGATAACATTCGTTTATTGATATCGATGTTTTTTTTGGTCCCCTGTGGAAGGCACATACGGGACGGGCAGTGTTCCCGGTAATGAGAAAATAGGATATACATTAACGCTCTTCTATTGATTATGCTGTCTCATGAGACACATGTAACAGATGCTTAACCCTTTTGCGTAAAAATACGGTGCCCCATACAGAATAAATGAACCCCCGAAGATCTAAGCTACAATTACACAGGCTTTTGGGCACAAGGGTCAAAATCCATTTTACAGCTTATTTGATACTTTACTAGATTTTGAAACTGTGTCAGCTGTTCTTCCCGCAATACATACATGCACGATCCTTGATCTTATTTTAAAATTTCAACAATGTTCAATTTTAGTTAAATTTTAAAAGTTTTAGTTACGTACAAAATTGCTTTGTGAAATTGGGCCCTGGTTTATGGCCTCGCTATGTCCATACATGTATACAATACACTATTGTGTGTAATGTCCATGAGCATTCGTTTCCCAATCTGAAACATATCTCCTTAAACTTTATTCGACAGCATGTGGAGTTTTACCAGGATACAGGTGGCTCTGGCTCCATTGGAATTACCTGTGAACTGCTGAAGGGAGGGTGGAAACAGTTCGAGCTGGTAAGTAAAAACGTATTTTGGAACTGCGTATGATGTGCATACGGAAGGCTGAAATCCATTCGAGCTCGTAAGTAAAAGCCAACTGTTGGAATTAATTGTGGTCTGCAGAAATTCGCCTGGAATAAATAAAACCTTATAGGCCTACTGAAAGTACTGTGAACTGCAGAATGGGAAAGCATAAATAAATCCTATATTGGAATTACTGCAGAAGAGTGTACGTAAAATAATTTCTTAACTGTAAAAGGGAGTAAAGGTGTATGTTTGGAATAACTTGTTAACTGTAGAACGGGGAAAGCATAAAGTTGCGGTCACATAAGTATCCATATAGTTCAATTTAACTGTAGCGAAACGTGTTCACTTCGAAGTATAGCCTGGCATAGAGAAGCGGTCAAATTTTTTTTATGTACATGTATAAGGTAAGAAATATATTATAACATCAAAAAAAAAAACCCAAAACAGAAAAAACAACAACAACAACAATAAATCATATCCTTCACCCCGTAAATTCGTAGTAGTCTCTGTGTTGCCTACTACATCCATTGTTTGTAAGCAAACTAGGTCAGGTGATTCTTGCCACCTGACTTTTCAACGGCACTCGAAACGACCTGTTCAAACCTTTTCGAGATCGATTAATACAACATCACGATCTAGATTGCCCTCTGTGAGCCAAACTAGCATGGTTTAATATCGTACGATTTGTACGCCTAGTGTGATCGCAGCTTATAGCAGTATATTGGTCTGGAATTACTTGTAAACTGTAGAAGGGAGCTAACTAAGTTGTATAGCCGAAAACTGGAATTAAATGTGAACCGTAGCAATGCGTAAATAAAAGCGGTAAATAGAATGGAATTACTTGTGACCTATAGAAGAGAGTAAGTACAGACGTATATTGGAGATACTCGTGACCTGTAGGGAGGAGTATATACAGTCGTGTAGTGAATTTGCTCGTGGACTGGTGAAGGAGGTAAGTAGAGTCGTGTATTGGAATTTACTGTGTACTGAAAAAAGGAGTAGGTACAACTTAACTTTTTAAGTTTTGGGACATCAGTTAGTAATGCTGAAAGCAAGGAAGTGCATTTTTCCACGTTTTGGGGGGAAAGGCAAGACATGAATATGTTGTTCATTAGAAGAACGAAGCATGTGAGGAGAAGGAAACTGTTTATTCTTGTTATACATTTACATGTATATTGGCTATTAGAGCAGAGCAGAAGAGCAGTTTACTATGCGTAAACATAGTAAACATAGTCGTATATAATAGGAATAACATGTACTTGTGAACTGCCGGCTGGATGTTAGAAACAGTTTGAACTTGCAATCAAAACCGCATCTTGGAGTTTAGATGTTAAAGTGTATGTCGGAACCATTTGTGAACTGCAGAAGGGCGTAAGTATAAATCAGTATGTTGGAATTATTTGCGAACTTGTTTCATCGTCGTATTCTGTGGCAAATACATTACTAAAAATGTTATTAAAGTCACATCAAAATAATCCTCAAAATGCATGTATGAGACTATTATGTATAATTTGTTTTATGTAAATGTACAATCATAAATTATGAGGCACGTGTATGTACCATTGTTTCTTTTTTAGGAAATGTTAAACAATTAGGAAGGTTTTACTTCAGACCAGTTCCAGTCAGTGTATGTGGTGTTCATAATATATTTGGGAACACAGACTACCACAACAGATACTCATTTGCATGTGACACAGCTACATAATCACGATACACTGTTATGCTTTCTTCAGGAGGGAGTGTTACAAAGAGGCAATCAGTCATACGTTATCTACCCGGAGAGAACATCCTCGGACGATTTGGGTGAAGCCCAATTCCACAAACATGTCCTTAGAAGAATTAATGAAACAGAAGATTTCGAAACTGACTATATAGAGGCAGGTGGGTCATTCGGTTTAGTAGTTTACATGTACCGTGGCCAGCGAGGGCCTTTAGATACCGAGGTATTTAGTACTGTACATGGCCCGCACAAGAGAAAACAACCTTTTAGAGAACCGTTTCATAGTTAGCAAGTATCAGATCGTGGCATTTAACCATTGACTTTAAACTCTCCTTGAAAAATGAGAAGCCAAACAAAAAAAACCTAGCTCATACAAAAAGTGTATCGTTCCTGATTGTAGGGTTGTAATATTGTAACCTTTTCCCCGATTTTTACAGATAATGTAAGCATTTTAGAAGCTCAAGTCCCACATCGACTCAAGAGGCAAGGATTCAAGGCTTACAAAGTGGAACTCCTGTTTGTTGTGGATTACGCCATTTATCAGTTGTAAGAACATTGTAATTTTGTCGAGGATGTATCTTGCTGGTCTTGAGACCTTGGTGGCAATAAGCTCTGAACAATGGTCCCGAACATTGTCAACGTAAGTTTGCTGGAAATCGTTTGCCTCCCACCTTGATCAGTGAATTGCCAAAGGGCTGTCGGTAAGATATCAAACTGACCATAGTATGAGTGAAATCTGAAACACAGCATCGGCATCATTTGCTGTATTTTAAGCTGCTATACCTTGCAGAGCTCAAAATGGTTATTTTCTGAACCCTGCATATACGTGGTGAGATGTGAATGATAATGAACGATTGCTCTTCACAAGACTTCTGTCAAATTGAGATTATTTTCTCGCTTTCTTCGTTTCGTTTCTAGGTGATATTCACAAACTATATTAAATGCGTAATATATTCTTGATGACAACTTTAAACAACAACCAAACAATCCGTGATTCCTCTCTGAACCAAATACGTGTTGAGGTTAGTATGATATTGAACGTTTGAGACTCATAAGACTTCTGCCAAACACAGATTTCTCAATGCTTTATTTGTTTCCAGTTGGTATGCACGAATACATGCCAATTCCAATCAGACGCGACATGATTTAACCTTACAGTCCATTCGCCAGTACCTAGCCTTTTTCCTAAATGGTGTAAGTATATGCGTCTTCCATGGTACTTCCTGCACCCTAGTTTTAAGACGTATGTGAATATTAAATTGCCTAATGACCTTAACTGTCACAATTTCAAAATATATCGTTAAAATGTCCACTATACCGTAATTGTTACTTTGCATAAAATCTTAATGAATTTGGCCTGTTAAGTGCATTTATATGCGTATTTTGAGATTCTATGTTTTGTTTTCTTTTGATACTAAAACTGCTTTAAACATTGCGTACATTTATTTAGAAAAAATTCCACTTACAATCTTCCTTGTAAAAAACTTGAATCATGGTTTTGAAGATGGATCTGAGGTACAAGAACATCAAAGAGAGCGATTTCTCCATCAGCCTCCTCCATGCTGGCCTCTATATTGCCGATGTAAGTACGTATTACAGAAGTACCTTACTTTCCAAAGTGTGAATAGAACAGAGGACATTTTTCATTTGAACTCACGAATTTCTCCCCATTTTTGCCTGTCCGAAACTTGGATCGTACGTGGACCCTGTATATTCTTCATGTATAGTGACACTCGAGACCCTCAAACACCGCCTGGCCCCTAAGAATTGTATAGAAGATGTCTGATTAAAAAAGTGAAGGCCCTAAGCAGCTTCATTAATTCCGTCATTATACATACATCCCGTATTCTAGCCTTGAACACAAATTTGTGTATATCTATGTACAAAGAACTGAATTAAGCACCTACCTGGTTTTCACTGTGGCGATTTTGTACATATGCAATTAATGTTCTTCTGCCACAGAAAGATTTAAGATGTGATTGGTTGTGCACCGTGTGACCTTTTGGCTAACGAAAAACGACAAAGCGATTGGTTTCATGAAATGCGTTGGAAATTAGAATCCTTGAGTACCACATGTTCTCGTCAGTTTTCTGTGTTTTGGGTTTAGACCAGCAGTGCGTCGCCGTGGACCCATGGGAAGACGACACCTAACCATGATAAACCGGAGCGTCCACTTATAGATGGTATCCCTGCTCTGAGTGCCTTGACATCCTGGGTCGATTCCCGCTCAGACCTACCCAAACACGACCACGCTCTGGCATTTACTGGGTTAGTATTCTCCGAAATTTCACTGTTCTAGCTTTTCAAAGAGTGGATGTCTTTACATTGCTCTGATGTGAAGGATTACTTGGTCATACCTATTTCAACCCAAACTTAATATTCGAAAACCAGTAACTCATCAAATGGGACCATCAATTGCTCATTCCCGTAAAATACATGTAGTGGATTTTTTTTCTTCTCTCTGAATCGCCCATCCTCTAGTTCCGATTCCTCAAGGAGCTGAGGAATATGGGGATTATCAATCTTTAGGATACACAAAACGTTTGCTTTATATTTCTGAATATCTGCTTCAGTATGTGTCACAACGTACAACGGGTCGGGGCCTCCGTGGCTTAGTCGCTTAGCCTCCTGCCGCTGTGAGTTTAAGTCCAGCTCATGTTGGATTCCTCTCCAGACGTACGTGGGAAGATCTGCCAGCAACCTGCGGATGGTTGTGGGTTTCCCCCGGGCTCTTCCCGGTTTCCCCCCACCATAGTGCTGACCGCTGTCGTATAAAAGAAATATCCTTGAGTACGGCGTAAAACACCATTCAAATAAATAACTAAATAAATAAATAAATGACGTACAAGTTGACAGGTAAGCTTCTCAGCTTTATTCTTGTGACGACGAATGGCTTTAAGCTACAGGGCATACTGTCACAAAACTTCCTAAATCAATATTTCAAAACATTTCTCGTCAATCACGTCGTCTTATGGCGCTATAAGCCAGCTGACACCTTTTACAACAAAAATTTCGAAAAATGTGATTGACAAAGTTTTGTGAAAGTTACAACCCCAGCGGTCAGTCCTGATATCAAGCAGCCCGCAGAAGTGACGTCAGTACTTACAACTGTCAAAGCAATTCTGTTTGGGAAGTACCCGAAATACATGTAAGCGGGTATCGCCTTCTCAGTAAACTAATCGTCATTTGCGTAAATTTCCGAAGATTAACGGAAGATAAACATAAAATACAGGAAACATTAAAAGACCTTGGCTCAAAATTGGCCTCAAAAATAAAAATGAAACGATTGTGTTTTTTTTCCGTAAGTTTGGTTAGTTTCCTACAAGCCATTATCTTCAGTTTAGATTTCCTTCTCATGTATTGTTTAGAACTGAAAGTGTGGGGGAAGGAAACCGAAAAATCGGACTCTTCCTGTTTTCTTCACCCACAACTGGAAATCTTACGCCATCGTGTACAATATTGAAATAATCTTGATCTCAGATCAGCTTGTAATTAAACCAATGTACTGCCCCTCTTAACACAGCCATTATGTTCATAAAAACACCTGATCCTTGCAGAAAAGAAGGCAAGTAAATCTTAAATTTCAGAGCCTGATTATAATAGGGTATTTTCGTCTGAGAGAATTGCATCTGGTTGTTGGTTTATTTGTTGAATTATGACTAGGTGACTTACGGAAAAATAAACCTGTTCTGGCAGCCTTCTTCATCGACTAACCCAGGATATCACTGAAGATTTTATATAGTTGCTTCCTCAGTCAAGTAGTCCCTGTCAGAAATTATGACGTTTTGAATATAGCAAAGAGTGTATATATGGGCGACTGGATTTCATGTCGGCTTTATGGTTTATTTATTTATTGGTCGATTTGTTTCTGAATTTGATTAGTGTTTTATGCCATACTAAAAATGCTTCACTTATTCGAGGGCGACCAGGTAGGAGGAAAACGGAGAAAGCCGATGATCACTGTGTGGTCTATTCGCAAATAAAGCTTAAGATATACAATTGTGTTGAAAAAGCGTCGCAATTAACACAGAAAATCTTCGTGAAAATTTTGTTGAAGGCCACTCCCATCGAAGAAAGACGAGGCCAATCGGGTTCTCGAACCGCGCCTTTTAAAAACCATGAGGAACGAGAACGCAAGAATGCGAAAATAGTCAAAACCGAATGAGACCTCACTTCTCGGGCTGTTTTTTAAATGGTGCGGCTCGAGAAAATCAGAAAGCGAGGTTATCCCTAAACCAGTTCTTGTGAAAGTTTTGTGATATTAACACTAATCTAGGGCGGATTTCACTGGATTCCGGAAATAGATAAATCATATGGGAAATAACCAACAAATAGAACAGTTTGAAAAATGTCTATGCCCTGAATAGAACTGTAACTTACTAAGCAAGGCTTCATTGTACATGTAACAATAAACCTACAAAATTTTAGTTTCCTTCTGTTTAGCGTAAAATATTCGTCAGTGCTAGTTAAGAATTTGAACTTGATCTGCTGTGTGCTGCTGTCACCTATTTAAGGTGTATAACCTGACTGTAAGATCGTGGTTCTTATCCAAACTCAGTGTCCATGATCGGCTTCTGATCTCAGGTTGGTTCAGTTTATCAAGTACATTTCAAAGTTGGGCAAAAACTGAAATTCCATTTAAGTTTGATTTGAGGTATATTCGTTTTTCAGATATGACATGACTGGTGAGGGCAAGACCTCGATTGCTGGTAAGCATACATGTAAACAACCAAGGAATTTCCCAGAATACACGTCAGATAATTTTTAGGAAAAAAATCCAGAAAACAAAGAGAAAAGCTATCGAGACAGATCCTTTACATTGAACTGGTTGTTATATGGAACTTACATGTAATCTAATAAGGAACTAAATAGGTAGGCAGCATAATTTTTAATCTTGTACCATTGTTTCGTCAAAAAAGGATTGTAGCGCAACATCTACAATGTTACCGTGTATCACTTTCTATTGTAACGTCGTCCTGTCTTTAATTTGACCTCATTATGATGAGTCGGGGAAAGGAACATTTGACGTCAATAAAATAAGATCAAGGTGCTGCTGTCGGGCGTTTGACGGGTCCTCATTGGTGATAAGAACTGATATAGTCTGGATTTTATTTTTCCAAATTTCACTAAAAAAACCCTGCTTTTCTATTATGCACCGGGCTGCACAATAAATAAAGGTTTGAGCGTCAGCTTTCTAAATTGACACATACATGCAACGAACGAAACACACCCGCGTCACAACACTCGACTTTGAACGACACCATTTCTCAGTAGGGATTATCACACATTTTCATTCCATCATTCTAAAACAGAACTAATCCTACTTCCTTCGTCAGGCCTATGTCGAGATATCAGCTCTAAGATTCATACGAGCAATTTTGTTCCGCCGTACTCCTTTAGAGGTTCAACAATTAGGATAGCTCAATGACGTGCGGGTATCATGCTTGGATGCTCCCATGTTGTGACTACGATGTGTAAATTGCAATCGTTTTCCTTCGGTGATATATTGTTCACGTTTGTTCCACGTGCAATTCTAAGAATGCTTTCAAGAAAAAACAGGATTATTCATTTTTATTGGCATTTTATTTCATAAATGCTGCCCCATTTTTGTGGCTAACATCAGTTTGCCCCTGGCTCGTAACTGCCCACGAGAGCTATCTTAATTTCCTTTATAGGAGTTCTCGCCAGAATGCGGTGGTCATACCATTTGTCAATCAAATCCAGTAACATAGACGACAACACTGCGTGCACATTTATACGAAAACTGTTAAGAAATTTGTCAAAGAAATGAACAAAAATTGATTTCTGCGAAAATGGCATACCCCTGATATTGTGAGTGAGGAGTTTTCTAGGGGCTCGCTCGATTGTCGATAGTGAACGTAGCGAAGGAGGGAAGAAGGTTGTTGCGTTTGTCCACTTTCAGTTCAAAACAAATGAGTAGATGTTTTGAGAATGTAGAATAGAATAAAAACAATGATTTTGTTATGTTTTCTTTTTTATTATTAGTAGTAAATTTTAGAACTCGGTCAACTCACCTACATTTATTTGGCTTGGCAATGGGCAGGTCAGCACATCATCGCTGACATCATTCGCATGGTATTATATTCACGCTGCGAAAAAAAAAAGACCTCGTCGAGTGTTGGCGTCTACATAATGCTTGTTAAAAGAACATTTAGTAGTCGATGTCGTGTTTTGACCTGACATCGAGTTTTAAATGGAGCACCAACATGCTAAAACTTCGCGTCTACCCGGACTTTAAAGAGCTTGCATCCACATTTACACTAAAAATGAACGGACTAAAATGTCGACGTTGCATTTCTAAAGTCGACCTCAACTTTATAGGTCGAATTTTGCCCGCGGATAATGACTCTTTTAGATGTTCGAGCGCGGTAAGTGGGTAAGGGCGTTTTGAAAGAGAAGACAACATTAGTTATTTCGGAAGAGGGGTGGAAATAGGCCCAATTAAGCGACCACTGTTGCACAGGGTATGAGATACGCCATGTTCGAGACACCGAATACTCGATGTCGCGTCAGTGCACCGCACGTACATATGGCTAAAAGGTAACACTGTTCGCTTGACGCAAGCGGAAACAGTTGAGTTCTCGAACTACAGAAGTAATTTGAGCCTGATTGGTTGAAATTGTTAAAATGGCGGCGCTGTCGATATTCGAAGTGTGTGCGGTTTTCCTGAATTTGTATACTGCGATGTATCGGTTATGCTACATCACAAAAATAAGAAGGTAAGGTTTTAAGACTTCATGTGTTGCACTTTATCCGTAGATTTATACATTTGGCCTAGTGTTCTGTTTTCTACAGCATAATGTCCTCGAAATCACATGTCAACGACATATTTCCTGAACGAGACTAAAACAAATCTACGTTAATCTTTTAAGACGTGACCGTTCTGGCCGTAGCCCTAAAATTGTTTAATGTCCTGCATAACCACCATTAGACTCCCACAGAAGTATCACTGCATTGTGATACCGCTCTTGTTAATAAAAGCAATGTTGTCGCTATGCTGTGAGTGACTTTGTAGGACTCGCGCTAACTATGCAAGGCCAACGCAATGTTGTAAAAGTGATGACCTGACTCAATATTTTTTTTTCTTATTTGAGGCTTTTTAAATGCAGTAAAGCTTTTGCGGAGGCTTATAGAATGGACGGAATTTTTGTGGAGTGGGTGTCTGACGGCAGTTTTACAGTCAACTGATGGAAAGGTGATGGATCCCCTGGAAAGTAATACTGACGTCATTTGACAGTATTTACCATCAAATCTGGGACATTTGGTTGACATAAATTTTGTTCGTAACTATTACTGTTACATTAACATCCAGTTTATAAGTAGCCTTAAGAATGCAGAATACCCTGCCCAGTGGATCCCAGGGAAATCTTGTGTTGAACCCAGTTACATATATGTATATTGCATCACTGTTGCTGCGTAACTAACGTTCTTATTCCTGGTTCTGCAGGTTTGGCCTACAGAGCTAGAGTCTGCACATATCAGGCCACATCAATATCGGAGAATTACTTCAACTTTCGAGGTTTGATTGTAGCGACTCATGAGCTTGGACATAAGTAAGTAATATTTCGTAGTTAAGACCAGTTTCTTTCATACCAAGACAGGTCACCATAAGGGTGACAATACCCATGCGGACGACCTGCCATGCTTGGCATACAGGCATATTCTTCATGCGAAATGGCCTGAAACAACATTTATTAATGTGTTTTTCATTTAATATCATCCCGTTTTGAAAAGAAATATGCGCTAGAGAAATTTGTAAGTAAGTAGCTTTCATGCTTAACTAGGAATCGGGGATCTGATAGAAAGCACCATAAGGTCCTTCTTGTACGTACACCACTCAGCTATAATTTTTCAGCATTTCATAAAAGCAAAGTATAAAACATGCAACCTTTGTGTGCAGAATAAAGAGCTGAATCAATTTAATCAGACTCAGTCGGTTTTTTCCTGATGATATTCACCTTTTATAAACTGAATTCCTGCCTAGCTCAGTTTGTCTGAAGTGTTACTCATATTGTAAGATACCTTTAACTCATACTGTGTGGAGGAATATTTTATTGTACTGCAACTCACACTTATCTTACTTTGTGACAGGCATTTGTGACATGCAAAGACCCTGCACGTCTCTATTGCTTGACCCTGTTGGCCTACTTTACCATAGGTCACACAGAAACTGCTCACATTGTGTCGAAATCCGTAGCATCTTCTTCTCGCCTCTGATTGTAACAAATTGCATGTCCAGCCTAGACTCAAGCACACACCCTGTACGGAAAATCGCACTAAAACTTATTAATGCCGGCGATCTTTTCTTTTCTTTTTTTTTCTAATGGATTATGCGCCCGTCATTTTCTTAGTAGTGACATCCGGGTATTAGCCGCCCTTGTACATGGAAGTTATCTCCTGGATGTAATTTTCTAATAGTGGCAGACTACTGTAATATTTTAATTCCATTCATGGTACCCAGGACGCTCGCGTCCCTGTCCTGTGAAATGTGTCTAGTCAGGATATACAGACTTGAGTGAAGCATTTGTTACCGTTAGAAGCGGAAGACAAAAAGCTACGGACAAGCGAGAAAGTGTGTCTAATCTGAGTAAACGAAGCAATCCGAAGCAGTAACCACATGCAAGATCTTGAGACGGATGTCTGGATGTGACACGCATTATCAGCTCTGTCTTGTCTTGCTAATAGTCTAGGTGCTGCGCACGATGGTGACCAGAATAGCTGTGATACAAATCATCAGTATATTATGAGCAGCGTGTCTGGCCTCGTGAATGAAACTACAGAACTCAACCCATGGTATTTCTCCAGCTGCTCGATAGACTACTTCAGAACTCATTTGTCACAACTTGACAGGTAAGTGGACCTGGGGCGGTTTTCATTTTATTTTATTTCATTTTATTATAATAAAATATTATAATAATATTATATATGTAAGGGTATCACTATCGGAGAGGAAAAATGCTAAATAAATGGCTTGCTCAACTCTCAGACAGCGATGGACCTTACACGAGATCAAACAAAGAAACACGAAGACGTTTGAATAAATTCAATACGTATATTTTAGCGAAATAGACAAATAGTACAATTGACAATAATGTACAAAAACAATACAAATGATTACAAAACATATAGTTTTGACTGATGGAAGCTTCCAAACCCGGATGGGATATTCCGGCATCCAGGCAAATCAATCCACGAAAATATCGAATCCACAGCTCATGAGAATTTTCGAATCAAAGGATGACCATCTTATAGATGATAAACAGCAGTGGGCACGGTACGGCGACGATGGTATATATTCAACTTACCGACAAGTTCAACTTTCCAGGGAGGACGAGTTGACAATAGCATCCATGATGCCGATCTGACGATGCACGTTTCAGTCCTCGAAAATATACACAAAGTGACTTTCGGGGAGAAGTGGGATTACATGTACGTAATCGCACAAAGAGACAACGAGCGGCACAAAAAGAACGTCTCAGAACATCTTCAAAAGAACATCTCATAAAAATAGCAACTGGCGAAGCACAAGCTCACAAAGTGCTACGTACCGAAAAATGGAGTACAAAATGACGTATGCTGAAAGGCACGAAAACCAAGCTCCAACGATACCCCAGCAAAATCCTCAAGTGGACGTAAATATAACAGCTCTCAAATGAACATGAGTAAATGACTGGTCTCAAGTGGACATAAGTAAAATGACTGCGAGCTTAACAACTTTTTCCCTCATATTTGTAAACTGACGTAAAGAAAATTCTGGATAGTTTGATTTATTTATTTATTTATTTGATTGGTGTTTTACGCCCTACTCAAGAATATTTCACCTATACGACGGCAGCCAGCATTATGGTGGGAGGAAACCGGGAAGAGCCCGGGGGAAACCCACGACCATCCGCAGGTTGCTGGCAGACCTTCCCATGTTCGGCCGGAGAGCAAGCCATCATGAGCTGGACTTCAACTCACAGCGACTAAATTGGTGGGTCCTTAGGTTAGTGGATTGTTTGACCGTAAACATGTTTACAAGATGGGTACATCTTTCCATAATGTACGCTATATGTACAATGACACGGAACTCATAAACACAGAAGCTTCGAGAACGGGCGACTGAATTCCAGTGCAGGTCACAACGTACACCTGCAGATTACAAAGTGCTTAACTGTTCACAAAACTAAATACACCATACCGAAACACAGAGGGAAAAATGTAGGTTAGACACTGATCCGCTTAGCGTAAATAAGGTCAAACTAATACGTTACTCAATAAGGTAAAACTAATATAAACTACAATGCAACATTTTAGTCACCTGCTCGTAACAGGTTCTATAATATTTTTATAATTGTATTATGTTAAAAAATATGTAATTTTTTTATTGTGTCAAAAAGTAGCTGAGGATCTCTCTGCGAGTTCCGGCTTCGGAACAAAATATACAAGTTTCAAATGTTAACCGACAAAACACCAATCTACTGACAAATAGAAAAGGCTATTGGTAAATCAACTCAACGCCAAAAGAATTGCGTTGAAAACATCTGACATTGGGTCAAAAGTTCTTATATGTGACTAGTCCAACGAAAATTACACCATATCTTTTTTTACACCATTGGAATGAAACCTATTTTAAACCATCGAACCGTACACACGTATTAGTTTAATTGAATTCCACAGGCTTTGTTTTATTTTTCATTTTTTGACACCTTAAAACATCAAGCATGGTCAAACCAAATAACAGCAGTTGCCCTTGTGCACCACTCAGATTCATTGTAATATCAATGACTTATTACACTTCGTCATATCAGGGACATGTTACTGGTACAGGCACTGCACAAATGTAGTTTGTAACCAATGGCCGGCTGTTTGTATGACAAATACGATTGGTATACTGCGTTTATCAGTGATAACATAGGAGTGACCATTTTCGTCGTCTAACCTTCGCTGGAGGCCACTTGTCTACCACAAATACCATGCACATATCTGTGCGTCACAGAAAAGCTCTTCAGTAACTAGCCAGAGGTTAGTGGTTTTCGCCGGGCACTCCTGTTCCATCAACTTATGGCATTAAGCAACAGTAAAGAAAGAAAGAAATCAGTGACTTCTCTTCTTGCATGACGTTGTTTGCAAGTCATTTGGTATCAGCGTTATCTCTTTTTTTCTCTTTTTTCTCTTTTTCCTCACAGCACAGGTACAAATTGTTTGACGACTGAAAATCCCGGATATAATCCCAATTACCTTAATCCTTACCTTAGTCAAGAACCGGGTCAATTCTACGGGGCGGACAACCAGTGCGTCTATTCCGTTGCCGAAGGCTCCAAAATATGTAGGGTAAGTTTGACATACATTCCCACAACAAAACTAATTACCCAATGAGGTAAGGAATAGTCCATCTCTTTACTTGTTAATTGTTTATTATTTGAATAAAGAGTAAATTTGAGATAATATCTGCTTACTTCCTATGATAATGCTGGCCGCCTTCTTGTAAGTGAAATATTCTTGAGTGCGATATATAACAATTATCAAATAGTTGAATAAATTGACAATTAACTCCAACTTTAAAAACTTACAAAACCCATTAGTCTTGCCCGTACCTTCGTCATAGTGGCTTTTATTATTAGTGTGTGATTTGTTTGTTGAGGTGATTAAATTACTTCTGATCGGTCAACAAACATTCCGTTACTTTATTCAAGATCTTTTTTGTTGACAGTGGTTGATATTGGCTACATTGGAGAAAACTTAGAAAGTGGTACAACTTGGTAGTCGCTATACTTTTTGCTCTTGAAATTCCGTTCAGATAACGGTGCATGCCTATGCAGCCTATTTTCTAGATATTTACGAATTCAAATGTTACTGCAGAAGAGTACATGGTTAATCATTTATTTTTTACCGTTTACGTGACATTTGACATGTAGCGTTCAAATATTTACATTTACCATTGATATTTATATTTAACACTAAAGGTTTTACTTTTAACTTCGCCGGCGTCAATGGAGCTCACATTATTTCCTTTGTTGGCGTACACCATTGTGCAGTTTGGAAGTCTTATATATCAAAAATAATTTCGTTCCACAAAACTTCCCCAAATCATTGCCAAGTGGCCAGCTGAGAAATTGAGGCCCAGATTTTTGCCATTTATAGATAAACAAGATTAAGCCAAAGGAAACAAAATTGCAACGTAAGAACACAACTGGGATATAATGTAATTAGAGTTTGTCAAAAGTGTCTAAAATAACACGGACAAGGAGTTTGTCATCTGATGTTTATTACACTCTGTGTAATTTCAGCAAATCTACGACAGCACGGGATACGGTAAGATCTGTACAGGACTGTATTGCTTAATACCGGGTGCTAACAGCTGCTCAAGGATCTTGCCCAGCAGGGGTACGTCATGTGGAAAGAACAAGGTAGGTATAAAGTGATCAGGTAGCGTACAGATGTTTCTCACCAGTCCATTTCCTGGAGTGCTTTTGTACACTGAGCATCGCTTTACATGTAATAGAACAGGGTCCTTCACGGCGTCACAGATACATTGCATACATTTATATATATACATTGTATGTGTTCATTCTGAGTGACATTCGGTTGATTTACATGCAGTTATATCCATTTGGACTTCTTGAGTGCATATCGCAGAAAAGTTCCGAGAAACAAGATTTCGTAACCTAGTCCATCGTTACATACTTATATTGATGCCTAGAGCGTGCAAACCTTCCTTATTGTTACAAAATACATACAAGTCACGATATAGACGTACTCCAAATAGTCTGTTCTAGTTATAAGCTTTTAAGGCATTAACATTTACACCTGTTTACCAAAGAAAGGGATATAAGCAAAACTGAAGTGATATTACGAGGATTTAATTTTTGTTACAATTTTGAACAACTGGCCTAGCTCCTTAAATTTCTGCTATTCTTTCCAACTTGGCACACCTTTTCTTTGAGTCTAACAGGTATCCTTATTTGCTTGCTTTCTGTTCTGGCTTTCAGTGGTGTATGAATGGTCAATGTGCATACGACCCAAATGCCCCTGCTGTATCGGGTTAGTAAAACTGTTCATACATCAACCATATCTTTTGGTCTCATACCTTGGCGAAGGGTGAAGAACCCATTAGTCTCGGGACATTACAGGAATGACACTGGCATCTTTGGTGGGTAATTCAAGTTCAGTTCAAATGCATGCTAGTCGTTTCCATCAGTGAGGTACCAAAGCGAGGGAGCTGTTTTGACCAATAAGAATGTCCACCTAAAGTGTAGAAGGCAGGCTTAAAGTCATATGATCACACTACGGCTATTAAAAACAGATCGTAACTGCGTCAAACTAGTTGTAGTGTTGAAAGAAGTCAAAGGATAGTGAATAGGATAGTCTTGTATAGAGAAGGAAAGAATAAACCATGGAATTGTGAAGTTGGTACCTGTCGAACCGATACCAATTCGGACGTCACTTCTTCGACAAGGATGTTACCCCAACCCCACCCCTCTCCTCAGCAAAGAGACAGTTTAACGAAATCCTATACTTCGTCATGTGCAGACTATATCAATTTCAAAAAGTGATTTACATACTACTATGCTTGATAAACCTGGCACTTGTGTGATACTATATATAGACCTTGCTGTTCATGCTTCTATTGTTTCGTACACTATAATCGTTTAATACATGCACATTTTGTTGTCCTCTCCAAATAACAAAACCCACAGTCGTCGGTCGTAATCTGATCCATGCCTTGGATGAGCATTTTTGACAAAATGCCATTTTAAGTTTTAGGAAATAGCATCAGTTTGCCGTGTAATATATGCGTTTTGGCTTCGTCCTACAAAACAAAGGGTATTTTTCACCAATTCAGATTCGTGCCCGTTTGGGGATGAACCGGGCATTATCACCAGCGGAAAGACCTGCTCTCAGCTGATCAGCTCGCAGTCCAATGCCTGCTACACATACGCCAAGCAATGCTGTGCCTCCTGCTCGAGCACACAGAACAACCAGAACACGCAGAACACAAGTAAGTTGTTGAGTTGTGCGCTGGTAGAGAGGCCGATTGGGACGCGGATTTATCACTTGACGGATTTTATTGATTTTTTTTTATTTATTTGATTGGTGTTTCACGCCGTACTCAAGATTATTCCACTTATACGACGGCCACCAGCAATATGGTGGAAGGAAACCGGTTAGAGCCTCGTTGGAAACCCACCACCATCCGCAGGTTGCTGGCAGACCTTCCCACGCACGGCCGGAGAAGAAGCCAGTATGAACTGGACTCGAACTCACTGCGACCGGGTAATTGCGCTGCGCTAGCGCGCTAACCGACTGGATTTAATTGAAGTTTTCTGGTTTCTGTGGAGCCATTTATATAAGTTCTGTTCTGGTGGTGTCAGTGCAAGATGAACTGAGCAGATCCTAGTGGCTGAGAACAAAACAAACGCAGTTATTACATGTCAACGCGTTGTTGACCTTGAATTCCTCAGGGTCAAATGAGCTGAGGTGGGATTTTGGCAAAATGTGTGCCTTCTTCAAACCCTGACCGATAAAGGTCAAATAGAGGACAACCATATTTATTTTATTTGGTTGAATATTTCACTTATACGACATTATACAATATTCGAAATTCACAAGCTTTTCCTGGTAGTCAATATCATCTTCGTTTGTCAGGTGTACTCAAGAGTAATTGAATAAAAAGAGACGCTATAGTGATCCGTGGCTCAGAACACGAAATAGCTCCGTTGTTGTATTTATCTGATCGCACTTCAAAGAGGGTATACCGGAGAATTATCGCAAATTTTCGGTTCAATCAATTCAAGATGAACTTTTCGTATTTTTCCTCCAATAGACGAATTATGCACTTTCAGAAAATGTCATCCTCGGTGTCTTGCGATTTTTTCTTTTTAAACTTTAATTAATTAATTTTTCAAAACGTAGCATTTCGGACTGAACTTTGAAAGTTAATATATGCACAAAAAGTAATGAGTATCATGGTATATGGATGTAGACGGCCGCTTGGCAAACTTTGCGCAAAATACACGCTTACATTTCATTCCATTCTCGGCGAAAGCAATTGTGGCGTCATGGCGTCACCGCGAGATTGAACACGTGTAACTAGTGTTTGCGTTATTCGCTTGACTCTTTGGAACAGCCTTGTGCGTGTTCTTGAGTGACAGTTCGGAATACGGGCCGCCCTAAAGCTGAATATTCATGAGTTTATGCATATTGCAAAAAAGTACAGAAAAACGCGATTTTCCAACCCAGTTGGTCACCAAGTGCTTATATTTAAGGCTACAGCAAACAAAGCTACTTCATTAATTCAAGATATACACAAGTCGCGATACAGAAATTCTGCGATATAGTCTATTTATAGCCGTAGTCAAACATCTTTTGACTTTGTCGAGGGAGGCCAGGGACCCTTTTCATTAAACGTCGTAAGGCCTAAAAAAACTTATTACTTAGAACTAAAGATTAAGATTTACTATTTAAGGCTTCTTAGTGAAATGAGTGCGAGGGTTGTGTGTAGAGAAAATCGGAATACTGTCTGCTAGGTGTCTAACCAGCCTGCTGATTTCCAATCTTACTCAAGGCAAAGAATATAGGCCCTATCAGCCATAACCTCATCTTCAATCTACATGACCTAGTCGTGATGTCAGCCCCTGTGTTCAGTCATACTCCCTAACGAAAATTGCCTGTAGCCAGTGATATCTAACTCCTAAAGTTCTACACACTAATCTTTTGGAGTTATGAAAACTCTTCATAATTCATGGTGTTCGACTCCATTAGTTTGTTTCCGTAGTAAGGACTTATTGCCAAGGTTGACGTGATCGTTTTAAGAGAAACAGTGGCATGCATGAGGTTAGAACACACTTCACACAGTAATAACCTTTTTCTACTGTCTCCGAGAATATACTCCATTGTTTTCTTTTTTTTGTTTTTTTTTTTATATAACAGTATTTCGAACATTCACATCTAAAGTCATACTGTCACGAGATCATATAACTACAAGAGCTAAAATTAACTTCATTTATCAGGTCTTTTATTATAATAAAACTGGAAAATAATTTCGAACATGTCAGTATTAGAAACAGGTTTTGGGGTGAAGTCGATCACAGATTAGGTAACTGGTGTTGCTCTCTCTCTATTGTCCAGCATGTCATATGTTTTTGAATAATCATGTTGTCACCCAAGGCAATGAAATCTTCCGCCTGAATTAGAAGTTTAAAGTTAATAACATTACACTCCATAAGTTAACTTATGGAGTTTAATATCATTAACTTTAAACTTCTAATCTTCACAAAAATATGGAAGTACAACATTTCATTTTGTAGAGCTTGTGTTGTTACCTGTTAAAAAATTTGGTACTGGCCTTTTTACGAAGAGATATATATATAGGCCGCAAACAGTAGACTATAGTCCGTGTGTATTTTCTGGCGTGTATATTAATTTGAGCTTCTGATTACAGGTTGCCAGTACGGCGACACACAATCCTTCTGTTCGACGATGCACCCTGGCCAGTGTTACGAGTACGCCACAGAGTGTTGTAGTACGTGTCCAAAATATTACGACCGTGATGCCGAAGCAGGTGAGCCATTTACCATAGTGTAATACAAAGGAATATATCGTAGAGGGTAATGCCATGCACTGAATAAACACTAAAATTACCCGTCCTCGATGTGGCTTAACCCAACAGCAGAGTTCTGGTCTGCTTAGGAATACAATATAAAAGGCTACAGCACTGTGGGTAAAAAGCAGAGCAGCGATGACAGTGTGATATTTAACAATGGTTGGACGTAAGTCTTGAAATCTGACCTCTTCAGTTGATCCCACTTAGGGTTTCATTCTAAGAACCCCGAACTCCTGTACATCAAAGAATAGTATCAAGGTTAAATACCTGCCTCTAATAACATGGCTTTAACAGAATAAGGTAAAAAAAAAAAAAGAATCCAGTGAATGTTGAATGCAATTTTTTGAATGTCATTGGTCTAAGATACATTAAAAATGTCATCACATTTAATAAACATCGAGAAAAGAGAGGAAAGGAACCTAGCCTCGGATTACAATAGTCTACGAACAGAATCCAGGTCGATGTAGGAATACCGGATAAAAGACTGCAACATATAAAAGGGTAAACTACGCACCCGTATAAGTAACATCGTAACAAAAAAAATAGGAAGAGAAGAAGAAAACATTTTGGGGCGAAGAAATGAAAAAATATGGATAGTCGGGCCCCGAGTTTTATAGTCGGGGCCTCTTCACAATTGACCAACCATATGCAGTACTAGAGGTTACGCTAGGTCCTCTCTGTACAGGCTACCGCAAGTACCTAGTCCGCGTACGGAGCCGTAAAGTGACATGGTGAAGTTAGGGTCTTTGACAAAATAGGCCCGGCATTTTAAACGACCTTAGCCCCACCCGAGCTGGATGAAGTTTTCTAATATTGCTTCTCACATCTGGCTTTCATTCTTGCTCTGAATACTTTATGTAGGTTTTTATAGCACGCCCTACATTATTCGGGAGCAGTTTAGCTGCATATGAGCTTAAAGGAAGTGGACTATATTTTTTGACAGTCAGTGTCTCTTGAATAATGCTTATTTATAAGCTCCCTCGTTAACAATGAGAAATATAAATTGCCTGCCTAAAGCAACCTGTTCTGTGCCGTGTACTTCTTCTCGCCTTTATTATGCCTACGTCACTCTTTCTTTATAGCTGTGCGCGTAAAGCGAAAACGTCGTTGAGAATAATGCGTTTATAAACACTTTGGAATTGATTTGTGCAGGCGCCCAAGCCTATATTCTAATTTATGTTCTTGATTTTAAATCAAGTTATTTCTCTTATGCTAAGACCCTACTCAAAATATTTGTTTATCAGTGGGTGACGCTTGTCTGTGGCTGCCCTATTGGCTGATAGAGGGCAAACAATCCTTTACTGATCAATTGTGTCTGGGCCCCGACCTGATTCGTCTTTAGACGCTTCTGTATACCTCTACAGAATGCAAAGCCACTTTATTAGTTCAAGATAGATGCAAGTCACGATATAGGAATTCTTGCCATGATAGTTAACTTAAAAGTATTTGTCATGATATTGTGCCCTAAGTTACTCGGGTACCTAATTATCCATTCATACAAATTAGTTTGTACACAATACGTGTGAAAGGGTTCCATATAGATGGTGTTGTTTTTGTTTGAAGGCTGTGAATATGGGGACTTGTGGGGGGAGTGTGCCGCAAGCGAATGTGACCAGTACAGCGACACAGTCCGGGGTCACTGTTGCAAAACCTGCTGCGAGGACTGCCAGAGCGTGGGGGGTTTCAATCCGAATCAACCCACGACGGGATCATCTTGGAATGCCAACCCGTATCCAACCACTACACAACGCTGGACTCCGACAACGACTACGTCGAAATGGTGGATGACCACACCACGGTCAAGCTCAGTCCATTCAATACAACTAAGCAGACATGATCACCACTGCATCATCCTCCTTTGTTCCTTTGTATCTATATTGTCAACAATTAGGAGAATTTAACTAAAATTAATATAGATATTTTACAACCAGTCATGAATGCAATCATAGTTGGTATGGAATTTTAATTGTTTGACCGGTATATATATATTTTGTCCACGTCTTTACAAAATATGTTTTACTTGGCGGAGAATAAATCGTGACAAATTACAGTTCTGTAACGCCCATTTCGCTCCAGTTTGGTTCAAGCCAGAATAATAGAGTATTCAAATCGAGGTATAAACATATGCTTGACGTCTAAAGGTGAATCATTCTATATTTGTGGCTATCAGGGAAAGTGTCGACACAAATGATCACGATTGCCCAAAGTTGAGGCCTGTGAGAGTGGAACTTTGGAGACAAAGTCGTAACTTAATAAACAGGCACGATAAGATGGTCAGAAAATGTTGTGTAGACTTCTTTGACGGTCCCATAGAAGCCATCGGCAATGTTCATCTTTTTATTACTTATACATCAGTGAAATCCCAGTATTTCCTTCACTGACAAAAGTGATATTTTCATTGGTGAGATATCACTTTTCTAATTACATTTTGCTACCACACACCCAGACGACGTGACGTCGAAAATGAAACACTTTGTTTTCATGACATTTCAATCTGAGCTCACTGGGATGACGTCACAATACAAAGGCTAATCAACTGATATATTTGTATATCCTGTATGTGACGTCACGCTATTGACGGGTCTTTGTAAACCTTCAGCTAAAAAACATTTCCTAAAACTTCGCACAAAATCATGACATTGTTAAAGTATTTGACTGATGTAAATCCGCCTAGAACACTCCTTGCCTGTCTGTCATCGTTGAAAACTGTTGGAATCGCATTTTTGCGGTCGACGGCTGGTATACGAAGTAAAGTTTCGACCACTATACCTTGCAAGTCCTGATACTTAGGTTTATAAGTGTGCTACAATGACACCTAACGTGCCCAAATCAAGTTAGTCCAAGGGTAACACTTGTATTTTCTATTCCGTAATACGCTACTCTTTCAATATAGCTGTACTCGTATATAATCGTATTACACGAGCACTGCTGTGTAACAGCGGAGATGATGTGCTCGATGTGAATATACATGAAGTTAGCCACTAAACGTAATTCCCAAAGAAGTTTCCCACAAAACTGAAAATATTTATTAAGAAACTCCTCAAATTTTATCAACAGATCAAATTGCAAATGGTCATCAGATCCTAGCCGCTCATTTGGTGACGCCATTTTGAAATCTGAAGTGACGTCACATTGCCTCGGAGATCTCCTGCGCCACTGCCAATACACTTGGAGAACGTCTTGGGCACTGCGTTGTGCTTTCGTAGCTTCGTCTTCGCCGGCGTGGGTGTCAGCATTAGCTGACAGTGGACATTAAGGAAAATCCCGAACATAGAAGTTTATCTGGAACAGAATTCTTCCTGCCGATATTACGACGACATTTCGCTATCGGGTAGAGAAAAACCGTGCCAAGAAATCTCATTCTCAAGCAATCTCTATCGGTCCCGTATCTGCCTTACTTTCGACGTTGTAGTGTGTGTAATTAGGGCATAATGAAGTGGTAGGAATACAGCATTACTTTTCGATGAAGGAACGCCTGTTTTTGTCGGCTACAGCCATGACACTTTGAAGACAGCTGGTACTATAGGTGTATTCATGGTGGTATAAACAATGTCATGTATAAACATCTTTGAGAGGCATGTAGAAGTTGAGTTGGATAATATAATATATGGATATTATGTGGATAACAACTTAGATTCTAATTCTGTTGCTTGAAAACTCTATTAGTGTCTTTACCAGTATTTGTCTCTATACCGAAGCGTCGCTTCAAAATAAACAGAGATGTTCTTCATATAGTCTCGTTATGTTAATGTCGTATAAAGTTGTGAAATGTGGCTGGCGGCACAGGAAGGTACCGGCCGCTTCTGGACGATATCGGACGCTGGGTATTACTCACACCTGGTTGGTCTAGCTGAATAGTTTAAACACCCTTTTCATTCCCAAATTTGTCATTTTTATCGTCTATGTATGAAAATTTTATCGCTTGGGTTCCCAAACTTGTGAACTCAACCCTTTTGGTGGGTTCAAAATTGCCCTGATGAGGCCGGCTAACCATCGCAGCTATTGCCGTAAAAGACTGCTGGACCATCCAGCTTCCACTTTCATTCAAGCCGTGACATATTATAGCCATTGCGCAGGTCAACAACTTTGTTGACGGGACGATTTCTGAATAAATGAATGAATGGAGCTTTTGGCACTAGCTCAGTCCAGCTTGACTGGTCATGGGTCAACCTTTGAAAGATCATGTCTAAAAAAATTTATTTATTCAAGACTAGGGTCTTACGCCGTACTCAAGAATACTTCACTTATACGACGGCGGCCAGCAGAGCCCGAGGGAAACCCACAACTATCTGTAGGTCACTGGAGAGGAAGCCAGCGTAAGATGAAACTTTAACACTTATCCATGTATATCCAAAAATCATCCTAATATCGTCATATAACAGGTTGGTAGGGGTCTTATCCAAACGGTTTCACTTTTTTTACAATATTCATCGTGCTTATTGCATCACAAAAAATCGCGACAATATGAAAGCAATGCATAAAAGCCCACTTCACTGCTATTTTGGCCAAGATAAAAATAGCAGTGTTTCGGTATTAGAGTTAATTATATAAGTGGGAATGACGAATCTCTCTAAGCGAGTGACCCTTTTTGACTTGTTAGAAAACCGGTTAGACTGGTAGATGTATTTTATCGGCTGAAATTAAATGATGATAATATATAGAACTGTACGGTCCATTTAACTGCAATTCTTTCTAAGCCGGACTAGCTGTGTTTGCAATCAGAGGACAACATATACATGACGTCTGAAAGGTAAATGATTCTACGTTTTTCCACCCAGGAAAATCTCGATCGGTATGGCACGAATGGTCGCGATTGCTCATAGGCTAAGCGTGTGAAAGCAGATCTGTTGAGGCCTGTTCCCCGATGTAAGTGGTAACCTGATAAACGGGCACAGTCGGATAGCGAGAGAATGTTGTGTAAGCTTTTCGTCCAGCATCATGGTGGGAAGAAACCGGTCAGAGCCCGGGGAAAACCGCGCGCTAACCCGCTCGGCCACGGAGGCCCTCCTGTACAGACGTAGTTGATCCCAGAATATGCGATTTGATCAATTTCTGCCACAGGAAGGATGAAAGCGTTTCAGTCTGTGCTGCAACCGTTTTTGATAGCATTATTTTATCGTCAGGAGCACGCACCCCCGCCCCCCTGCCCCCGAGTCTGGTGATTTGACGCCCTGACCTGACCATGGGATAATTGGGAGTGAGATAAATTTTTGTGAACTTTTTGTGTGTCGTAGCGTATATTTTATTTTGTGTATAGATGTTGCACTTTGGTCTGAAAACGAATGACTGATATCGAATTCTTAAATTACTCCGGACTACTACAAATCTTTGTATAAACAGAGAGTAAATCAGCATAATCTCGTTCATATGAGGCACAGTTTTGTACTTTTATTCCGACTTTAAACGTATTAGGATTAACAGAATCTCCAATTCGTGATCCTGCATTAACGAAAGGCCCTTGCAACTTGATGGGAAATCGTCAACCGGTGTTGCAGTTGTAATTCCTTTCGTGCAGAAAAAGAGAGGAAATCTGCTTGAATGTAAAGTACATTTATTCTGCAATTTATCTGTGAAACATTTGAGGGGTATGGTTCATACTTTATGTTTTATCAGATGACAATAGTAAGATCAGCGCAATGTTTCGTTATTTTAGGGCGTTTTGCTGAGGAATCAACATCATAATAAAAACATATTAATGTGAACCAAAATCATTTGTGCATGTTTAATGTCAAATTGTGGCGTTCTAACATATTGCGAAGTACATGTATAGTCCAAGGTTGCTGAGACGTTGGAATTCGCATTATAAATGACGAGGGGGCTCTAATTCCCCGTCTGAAACCTGTCCTATATTCCTGTGTCATGCAGTCTGACTTTTAGACCGGCCTTCTAAGAAACATGCCTAACAGAAGTCGAAAACTGTACTAAAACTACTCCCTGGAAACCTAGATGACTACATACCATTTTATTTAGCCTTCCTATATAATTTCAGAATTCATTGTTCCCCTAAAGCGAACCCAAAACGACTCGAGGTTCCCTCAAAACCAGGCAGCCACGTCATTTGTAATGCAAATTCCAACGTCTGAGCAACCTTCGGACTAATTACGAAGCATGATGTTGGTTCAGACAATCACACTTTTGTAAATCGAAAAATAAAAAAAAAGAAAGAAATATCTTCTGGGTGAGGTAACTCAGGCCGCTAACCCTAGAATTCACCAGTCAGATACCTATCTTTGTTTACAATTTTTAGTTACGAGTTAGGGAGAAAATGATTAAACCAGACAAGAGACGAATCTTATTTTGCAAATCTACATATTAGATATGTTTCCAACTATAATAAATAGGTATGGATGATACATTTCAATTGATAGCCCAATGAAGCCCAAAATATGTCAGTGGTGGGACGTTATCAGTTCGCTTCAACGCGCTACGTGTTAGATGTCAGCATACATCAAAATTTTACATGTTTTGGGAGAGGCACATTAATGTATTAAGCAGTTCAGCTCAATAAATGCCCGACAAAGTCCCAGTCATATATCCACGTTATAATTCGTAAGACAAATCTTGTTTTAAATCCAACTTTTATAGATCTGATCGGAATAAATATTAACGGACGAATCAGTGTAAAGAAATTCTCATGGTTAATAATGAACATTTATATCATTGCTGGCCTATTGCACTGCAAAACCTGTTATGTTATTTGCGTCATTGTGATGTAGATCTGGCACTGTGAGTAGGTTGGTAATCTACCAGATCGAGAACTTCCCATGTTGTTGCAAGGCGTCCTTTATTAAAATGAAGCCCACATCCACAGATCGTTTTGGCCAGTACTGAAAATTTGTCATTTTGTACGAATCTGGGCCGATATTACGATTTCTATCTTATAAAATTGCCATCCTTTTATAATCCTCGACGTTACGCCATATACAAGCTCATGTGTCTTAGGTGTGGTGGACAGTATATTGGTAAAACAGAAAGATGTCGTACACAATTCTGATTGAACACAGAAGTAATATTAATAATAACAGTATTGAAATTTATGTACATCTAATGCAAGGCCACAATTTTCAACACATAACTGACACTAACCATTCCTGGTAGGCTTATCAATCCTATCTTCACTCAGGAGAAAGTACCTGTCACCATGCTACTGAATAACACTAATGTCACACTTAACATCCTTATCCATATGTGTAGCGCTGTCACTATGCGAGTATCCCTACCGATAGTGCTGCCACTATGCGAGTATCCCTACCGAGAGTGCTGTCAGTGCGAGTATCCTTAATCTTCAGCTATGCGAATAACGCACAGCACTGTGAATATGCCTAATCTAAAACACCGTCACTATGAGAGTACCCTTAACCTATACTACTGTCTTTATGTGAGTATCCGTAGCCTCTACACTATCGCGAGTACCTTTACCCATATCGTCACTATGCGAATACCCTTGACCCATACCACTGTCTTTATGAGAGTATCCCTAACACTGTCACTATACGAGTACTCCTCACAAATACCACTGTCTATGCTAGTAACCCTACACCTAGCACTGTCACTGTGTGAGTATCTTTAAACCACAGCGCTGTCCCTATGCGGTTATCCTTACCCCAACACCGCCATCATGAGAGTACATTGTCACTATGCAAGTACTCCTCAAATATACAACTGTCTCAACGCTAAAGTAACCCTAACCCTAGCACCGTCACTGCAAGTACCAACCGAACGTGTCAAGATGTATACACATGTAACACATGACTTCGGTACCTGGGACGTAGCCCCTAACTTTGCATAACTGGACATAAAACACAGAAAAATATTCCAGTCTCAACCAAACAACGTTCGTTCGAAAGCTGACACACTATGCTTTATGCAGGTGTACGAATCAAAAAATCAAACATGCTTTCTCTTTGCTACACGAAGCCCGAAACCCGTAAGTTTTTAAGTTGTTTCTTTCCTCTGACAAATCCGCTATCGGGAAAATCAAGTCACAGCGAAAACATTTGTTGTGATTGGTCGCACACAAGCAAAGCATAGTGTGTGACCAATCAGAGCGAAGCTTTAGATGGCTAAAGCGTCATGGTTGCTAGATAATTTGACAGCTCTGCCCGTATGGAGCGAAGAGCAAAGGAAGTCGTATAACTTCCGTAGAGTGCAACGAATTAAAGTATTTAAAAAATATGAAATATGGTGGCACCAGTAGCTTTCATTTTGTCGTGGACAATGTAACGCCCACGGCGTCGTATTGCCTTCCTCGCCCTTACAAGTTAACCACTAAATTTTAATTATTTCTGAATGAATACTAAATTTTATTGTGAATATTTATACAATTCTACAACGTTTATGAATATCATCAGTAGCAAATGATCGTAACTATCTGCATACTTATTTAGTGACGCCATTTTACCACGTAAACCGTTTGCAGAGACCTCACCTCAGCAAGGCGCTTTCTTGTACCATACATATTATTAAAAATGTCGCATGCTTCCAAAATTAAGTCAACGTAATGCTGCATGAAAATTTATATAGTAACAAACGTCAGATACCCAACTCCGAATTTGGCAGTTTCTCAGCTTGAGCTTCGTGGCACATCGGTCGTTTCTTCTTCGCCTTCGTGGTATCAGCATTAGCTGACGAAACCTTTATGGAATACACCGAACACAGCACGGCTGTCTCGTATTGAACAGTATTTCCTGAAAAAATCTGAATTCGCTGCGGGAGAAGGACGTGTTATGCAACGAAATATTTTTTTTGTCGGGAAATGGATGTGCGGTTTACGTGTCAGCTACGTGTTAGCCATGACAACTGTAGCCTCTTGCCCTGCGCGAAAGGATTGTAACACATGTAGCTCTTCCCAGCTCGGCATAGACGTATGACGGTCCATTTAGGCCAAACGGGACCAAATTTTAAATAACCTCCAAAATCGACATATTGCACCGATGTCTGTCTCACAAGCAACCAATAGCTGATAGATAATGTGACGTTACAGCCAAGGTATCACCTGAGGCTATCAAGGCTGATAATTGGTCAAACAATTAACGACTTTCACAACTTGGCTACTCGGAGTGAATTGCCTGTCAATGCCATTTCCCCATGTTGACTTCCGTCCTCTCAGCTTTTAAGATTGAGTTTTTAAATTATTATTCTTTGATACCTGCGGCATGCTTCTATTTTTCCATGCATATATATATATTTATATGCGGCAACGAGCAATTAAGAGTTCTGGGGAAAAAAGGAACTGTTTCATGTGTGACGAATGCAACAAAATTTAAAACATATCTGCAACACTTGTGCACACTTTCTCTTTATGAGCATTTGCCTTCCCCGATTCAACGACGAAGTAGCAACCGTGCATGTTTTTCAATTATTCAGCATCATCCGGATTGTGTAGACAAGATTTAGGAAGAAGTCAGCGATAGGTAACCCAGACATGACGTGCCTATACTACCGTGGCCTAACTGAATAGCCTCTCGGATAGAGTTATGTGTCACAGTCGTTAAGTACCGAACGGTACTGACGTTGAGATTCTAGTACTCGATATAACAAAACTGGTAAGTAGGACATCAAAATAAATGGTTCTGAAATGTAACTGAGAATACGAGGATCTGTAGCCCATTTTATCATAAAATTTGTATTGCCTTCTATCGGTATCACTTTTCCCCATTTCTACGATTGCTATAGAAACAATGTTGCCAGTTTTGCTGCATGTAATATTTATATTTGGTACGACTTTGGTACAATTCCACAAAGTTTTTGACTTATGTCAAAAACTTTAGGCTCAATTTTACAGCTTATTGGATATTTACTGGTTTTGAAATTTGTGTCATTTGTGCTGCAGTATGATATACATGCACCCTCTATGCCTTTATTTTAATGTACCAGAAATGTTTAATTTCAGTTAAATTTTAAAAGTTTGGCTGAAGTACAAAGTGGCTACGTGGAATCGGTCCCAGGTGCCGACTAAAAACACTGGTTTTAATGTCTTCTTGACACACATATGTCAAGGTGATTATGTCTTTCGGAGTTAGCCATGATAACCAGATTACCAGTATCCTCTCTATATATCCGCCACATAAATAGGAACGTATTTGTTACTTACAGTGTGTTCGAGTAAATTTAGCTCGAAAATATGTTAGTCAATAAGTCAGATCCCGAAGATAATCGCACTGACTACCGTTGATAGGTATGAAAAGGTTGGTTTAGAACAGCCTATGCCTGGAAGCCGGGAAAGTTGAGCAAGAAAACGTGCATGCGTCAATACAACATTGCTTAACTACACAGTTTTTTAAAAACTAAAGCGGGATACTGGCAGACGTTCGAACTCGGACGTATGTTATTTTAGTGACGCTAAAAATTCTTGTAAAGCAATCCGCCTTCCATGCAACAATTGCTCATAGCTGAAGCAGTAATATAATTTCAGATTAGTTACAGTAAGAAAAGAACCCTGATTTGAGCACAATGATTTTCCAGGTCTCATTGCTGATCGTGTCTTGTGGACAATAAACTTTCGAAAACGTTCATGTTAGCGCAGTTTAACATTCGTAAGAGTCCACATCTTCACTGGTACGCTGATATGTACTTAACCGTCAAAACGCCTCAATGGAACGGGTCTAATCCTGATAAGTCTACCTCTGATTCACCCTTGAGAGGCACAAAACGGACTTGATGTGTTCTGCGGGTCTGCACTGCCAGGAGGTATACGTTTCCCGCACAGCAGATGCAGCTACAATAGCAGTTCAAGAATAGCGTATTGCACCATATCCAGTCCAGGCCTGATCGCCAGGACTCAATCAATTTCTCACGGCTGGTGGGTACAACTAATTCCTCTTGCTATCTCCACACTGCCGATTATATTGTCTAAAAATAACTTTCCCGCCTCCCCCTTAGCACATTACAAACGGTGATATTTGCATGTCGCAACCCTCCAGTCTCCAACATGTAACAAGACGTGAAATTTACAAAAACACACGTCGTAAGAGTTCATTTGTCTTCACTGGTTTCTTAATCCTGAACATTTAAAACAGGTGAATAAGATATTAGCATATCCTCACACTCTAACTTCTAACAAAGAAAACAAATCTGTCATCTATATCAACCTGACAAGTGTTATACTTGACACACCAATATGGTGAGCATACTTGTACGTCACATGTGGGTAAGATCGTCAAGAACAAAAGCTCGATGGCTTGTGTCGGTCACTCAAGTTTTCTCAGCCATTACTATAAGTAAAAGCTTCTATGGTATGACGTTAAAGAACAACCTTGTAAACCAGATACAATAGGAGGTATGAGGAAATGTGACGCAATGCATGAGAGAACAACCGCGAAGGGGATTTACGAGTTGAACATTAAGTAACTAAAACACTGAATTTTTTTCTTCTTACAGATAAAGATTGACTGAAGATGGACAAAGAAGTAGCCAATGACCATTTACAAGAAAACCACAAAGCAGATTTTGTCTATGTGTACGCCCCGAACTTCTGCGGACTAGTGCCATCGATCTCTCCTTTCGCCCTCAAGCTCGAGACATGGCTCCGTATGGTGGATATTCCATACAAGGTAATGACAAATTCATATAGTTCGATCGGACACAATCGCAAATGTATCCCGCACAACGTAATGGGCGTGGCTTCGCTTGATGGATACCTCATGCTAGGTAATGACAAGTTTGTACGACTCCCCATGATCGATAGAAAGTAATGGATGAGGTCCCAAATGGGGGATATCCCATTCAAAATAATGACATATTTATATGGCGCCGAAAGGTTGATGTTTCATTCTATGGTTTCAACCAGGAGATATCAAAGACAATGACAAGTTTAACCTATGATCATGGTTGGTATGATATGGCTCAGCAAGGTCCACATTTTATATGGCTATAACTAAATTTACGTTCAATCGAAAACGTGCAGTCTGATTATTCACTTTTTTGCGTTCACACCTCGATAAACTACTTTCACCAAAATAAACAAACTACAGTCATCGAATTATTTGAGTAAATATTTATGCAAGGTGAAGACTGGTTTGCTTGGAAAAGAATTTTGTGTTGGAACTCCGCTTATGGCAGCTTGGAAATGCATGTTTTATGGCTGTGACTATACCACATCCAACACAAGGCTTTGACAAGTTTATAAGGTTGTGACTAGACCATGTCCAACATAAGGTTTTGACAACTTTGCTTGAGTGTGCATAGGCAATATCCAATACAAGGTAATGACAAGTTAATATGACTGTTACTAGACCATATTCAACCCAAGGTAATGCCAAGTTTTTATGGCTGTGACTAGGCCATATCCAACACAAGGTAATGACAAGTTTTTATGGCTGTGACTAGGTCATATCCAACCCATGGTAATAACAACTTTTTGTGGCTGTGACTAGACCATATCTAACACAAGGTAATGACAAGTTTTTATAGTTTCAACTAGGCCATATCCAACACAAGGTAATGACAAGTTTTTATACCTGTGACTAGGCCATATCCAACCCAAGGTAATGACAAGATTTTTTATGTCTGTGACTAGACCATATCCAACCCAAGGTAATGACAAGTTTTTTATGGCTCTGACTAGACCATATCCAACCCATGGTAATGACAATGTTTTGTGGTTGTGACTAGACCATATCTAACACAAGGTAATGACAAGTTTTTATAGTTTCAACTAGGCCATATCCAACACAAGGTAATGACAAGTTTTTATACCTGTGACTAGGCCATATCCAACCCAAGGTAATGACAAGATTTTTTATGTCTGTGACTAGACCATATCCAACCCAAGGTAATGACAAGTTTTTTTATGGCTCTGACTAGACCATATCCAACCCAAGGTAATGACAAGTTTTTTTATGGCTCTGACTAGACCATATCCAACACAAGGTAATGGCAAGTTTTATGGCTGCAACTGGGCCGTATCTAACCCAAAATAATGATAAGTTTTTATGCCTGTGACTAGGCCATATCCAACCCAAGGTAATGACAAGTTTTATGGCTGTGACTATACCATATCCAAGACAAGGTACTGACACGTTATGTGGCGGTGACTACACTATATCCAATACAAGATAATGACAAGTTATATAGCTCCTACAAGACCATATAAAACACAAGGTACTGACAAGATATATGGCTGTGACTAGGCCATATCCAGCGCAAAGTAAGGACAAGTATTTATGGCTGTGACTAGACCATATCCAACACAAGGAAATGACAGGTTTGCTTGGGGGTGACAAGGCAATATCCTCCAACACAATGAAATGAAAAATTTGTTTGGGTGTGACTAGGCAATATCCAGCACCAGGTAATGAGAAATTTATGTGACTAGACCATACCCAACCGATGGTGACGACAAGTTTATACGGATGTGACTTGGGGATATTCAAGCCAACATACTGACCAGTTTATATGGCTCTAACAACAACGTCACGATACGTTTATACGGCTCGGACTGGGGTATACATCATACAAAAAAATGGTATGGCTTCAATTTGGCTATATCTCGTACAATGACATGCTTATATCGTCCCCAATGGTTTAGTACATACACACACTGTAGTGCCATATTTATGCGGAGTCCAGATTGCGCGATATCTCATACAAAGTGATGACGTTTACATTGTTTCGAATTATCACCTTTTATAACGCATAGAAGGTAACCAAATATTTGGCTGATTCCCGCAACATGAAAATCTAGTATTGCGTACTGGTATGTTTGTATGGTTCCACACGGTCGATAATTTACAAAAGGCAATTGCACGTAATGAATTAAAGTGATAATAATTATATTCATAATATATTTCTCCAAAGTATCCGTCTACTGTGATAAGCACACATGATGAAATAAATGTATTTGTGTATGTAAGTTGACCCCATAACCAAAACACTATTCGGGTGCCAGTACCCCTGAATGTGCCTCAGTACGAAACGGGTAAAACTTTGAGTTGTTAACGTTTTCGCAGAGTTCTGTCATACGAAGTATGCCTTATGAAGGAATCCAAGTCTGCTCTGGGCACCGAACTGATTTTGTAACAATTTCGGGGTACTGTCGTGGTTAAGGACCTATCACTATCGCACCTTCGCACTGGACACTATGCTTCCGAAAGTTTGAACTGAAAAAGTAAATATCTCACTTTCACTGACTGATTGAAGATGTTATTTCCTTGTAGATTATACCAAGCAGGACACCTTCTACCAAAACCAAACAGTTTCCATTTGTACATCTGAATGGTGAAGAGATTTGTGACAGTAATCTTATCATACGGAAGTTGTCTGATCACTTCTCACGACCAGTAGACAGCCATTTATCAGCAGGGGAGAAGGCCATATCTCTGTCATTCATCAGGATGCTAGAAGAGCATACATTTCAGTACGTACACGTCTCAATGTGAAAAAGACCGATTACACGAAAAGTGTTATGGACATTTCAGGTTTTTTAAATTAGGAGAACTACCATGTAACTGGCGAAGGCCTGCCGCTTCATTTTTTTGGTTTCTGTGGCGATTGTTTTACGCCGCACTCATAAACATTTCACTAATACAACGGAGGCCCTCATTATGGTGGGAGGAAATCGGGCAGAGCCCGGCGGAACCCCACGATCATCCGGTTGCTGGTAGACATTCATATGTACGACCCGAGAGAAATCCAGCATGAGCTGGACTTAAACTCACACCCTCGGCCACGGACTCCCCACCTGTGGTTCTAATATACGCGTACATTCAGTTTCCGCCATTCACAAAACCTTAAGGATGTCGTATTCATTTATTTATTAATTTGATTGGTGTTATACGCCGTATTCAAGAATATTTCACTTATACGACGCCGACCAGCATTATGGTGGGAGGAAACCGGGCAGAGCCCGGGGGAATCCCACGACCATCCGCAGGCTGCGGAGGCGGACCTCCCCAAATACGGCCGGAACTCACAGCGAACGCTCGGGTTCACAACGCCGAGCTGGCGCCCTAATCCCCTCTGCCACAGCGCCCCTTCAGTCCCTACCTCCACCCCCACCTTTCACAATAACAATCTACACAAGGACCCGGTTGAGTGCACGATCTTCAATATATGGGGGCCTTCTGTTCCGATTCGGTATATATTTAACCAGTGGCGATACATCTTAGCGAGCTAATGGAACGTTATCTCCAGTAACATGTGATAACCTGTGTCCATTTTTAGACTAACTAAATGTAGGTTGTCAAACTCTAGTTTGACTACATTCGGATCACGTGGAAAAGGTATAATTAGACATTGTTTTTAAATACATGTACATCGTTAGATCGAAATAAGCCATGTTACATATAGCCACTGTGATGAAGGTCAGAGAGGCTTTCTTACATGACCTCATTTATTGCGCTCAGGGACCCATGTGGCAAAACCGAGGTTGGATTAGTGCCTACCTGACCCAGTGAGTTCATCTCACGCTGGCTGTACGTGCGGAAGTCCGCTGGCAACCTGTGGACTGTCAAGGGTTTCGCCAGAGCTTTGTCCGATTTTTTGTTGTTTTTTTTTTGTTTTGTTTTTTTTTTTTTGGACGTTTTTTTTATCTCTCACTGTAATGCTGATTGCAGTCGTATAAGTGAAATATTTTTGAGTACCGCGTAAAACGCTATTAAAATGAATAAATGAATTGCAAAAGGTGAGCATACGGCTAGCCTTTAATGTGCTGACGGCATGATTCATTATTATTCATTTGTAGCCTGTCTCAAGAATACATCTGTTATACAAATGGGTAGGCTAGAGCAGTGAAGAGCTCTTTCTGTACTAACGTGGCGTAAAGCCTAAGACCTTGACATTGTGAAGATTTTCGCTCAGAAAGAATGATTTTTACCAAGTTTGCAAAAAAATAGTAACGAGAAGATGGATTCACAGAGGTGTAGCAGAGTTGATTTGTAGACGATACATCCTGTATTTGTTAGGTGTATCAGTAACGCTTATTGCAATATGCTGTTAATAGGGTCCATGCTTATGCCAATATGAATGACTAGATATGTATTTGCATGCGTTTTACGGGATTCGGGGAACCAGGATTTTGTCTTGAATGATAGCACCTTCACTGTAGTCGAAAAGAACGCGAATAAGTCACATATCACGGATTCTTTGTGTGAATTTAGACACCAATGCTAATTTTTTGCAGAGCCTATATATGGTACCGTTATGTCCACGCATCCAGTGATTTTTGGGGATGTTTTAACTTCAGCGAGCAAGGACCCGATGTTGTCAAGAGATACAGCTTTGTTGAGAATGTCGTTAAGGATAACGTAAGTAGACTAAGACACTCCATATTTGCATGCATATCTACAAGACATGTGCAGGGCAGGGCTCCGAACCCCAAAGTGTCCGTTCAATTCCTGACATGGACAAAGGCTGTTTGGATTTGCCCTCTCACGGCGTTTGTGGGACCTTGGTGATAATAAACATTCAACGCCGTCGGTGGCAAAGTTGGTACATTTTAACTTGTGCGTAAGATCCCTTCTCCTTCACCGGAGTAAATGTGCAAGTCTGTCCGCAAAACGTTGGAAAGTTTGTCATTTACGTGACAAAAGTCGAGGGATTGTAAACCGGCAACTAATCTCCAATAATCTTGGCTTCGGTTAAATATATAACCGATGTGTTTTACATTATCGCCCAAGCATTCAGTATGCTTTAACTTTGCGTGCATGGTACGGTTTCCCTGCGTGCATTTAAGACACTTCGCCATATTTCGCTGTGTATCAGTTCACAAACCCTGCGGAGTGAAGTCCATATCATACCAACGAACTAGTATTTACGATAAATAAATCTTCCTTGCCTACAGTAATTGAGGTCGAAGTTGTGTAGCCTTTCGTTCAGTTCTGCCACAGCAATTTGTCGGTAATCTCGTAACGTTGCACCATTGTGCGGGAAAAGGTACCCCAAAAAGACATATATATTTCTGACAACCACTTTTTTTATTAAAAAAGTTCTGAGACGTAACAACTGTTTCCTTATTTCATTTTCGCATTGTAGGTAACACAGAAATCTTGGCATCACGGGATCGGCAGAAAGTCCCCAGACGATATTTATGCGCTGGCAGAAGCAGATCTTCAAGCTATGTCCACCTTCCTGGCTGACAAAGACTTCATGATGGGCGATAAACCATCTTTGGTATATGTAGCCATCTTAAATCATTCTGAACATGCCATCATTACTCCCGAATATACTAGTAGAGTTAAAATAAACTGTCCCACTATATATTGCACATATAATAAAACAGAAGTAGGCCCCAGGCATGAAGTAAAAATATATTTTTAAAATGTCAGTATTCTTCTACAAGCCTAGAAGATGGAATTCTACGAGCATAGGTCATAAACGAACAATTCACTCCAAGTTTTAAAAGCCCTTCAGGTTACACATGCGCAATTCGAGGAGTTTTGTCAAAGATTTTGCCTCTGAATTGAAGAGAGCCGGAGCAGTGATTGAATAATATTGTCATGCAGACAGCCTTGGTTGTTGATACACTACAAATTTCTATACAGTCATTTTACATATAGTTAAATATATCAAAATTTTTTTCTGCTTTGAATACAACTGAAAACATTTGGCCAGGGTCACTACCGCCCACCTCCCCTCGGAGGTTACCAAAGATTCAATGTGCTATTACATCACTTCCAGGGGCAATAACTCAAAAAATGGTGGTCATGCTGTGTGATTTTTTGATATGATGTAGAGAAATGTCCAAGTCGTGTGTGATGGTGTGGCATATGGCATGGGATAAATATTTTGGGAGTTGAAGTTGACATACTTACTACATAAATAGTAAGACAAATTCGTGTAACCTTAAGGACTTGATTAATCACTACCCATGAGAGTTTCACATGATGCCTTGGCTTTGACGTCACATCACCTGTCAACTCTTGAAGGTTACTGGTTTTTTATAGTGAATAGAGAGTCATTGGTGTATTGAATCGGAGTTTGCCTGTTAAATTAGTTTACTTTTTGTGTTAAGTTAAAGTATTTTAGTCCCGTTGGCCAGCCTTACGTTTATGTGGAAGTGAGAATATCTGCCTGTCTCACAATATCTACATTCTTAGCGGGAGCCTGCGATAATTTGACTGGGCGAGTTGGCAACAAAGCCGCCTAGGAACAGTCATTTCCTGAGTATAAACACATTTCGTTGCATAATATTTCCTTACACGGTAACGAAATCAGATTTATTTAAGAAATGTTCCGAATGTCCATACCTCAGCTGACAGCTGAGTGAGAGCGCTGTGCCGCGAAGCTCTCCCTGACAATCTGACAAACTCAACGAAGTTTGACAGGGAACAATGTTGGTTATCTGGCGTTTTTCATGTTTTTATCAAATTTTCTTACACGTGATAGCGCATCAAAATGCCCGATCATTTACATTTAGTTTTGGAATCGTTGGACGTCGATTAGTACCAATGGTGCAGTAGAAAAGAGCGGGCGAGTGGTCGCAGAGGTCGTCAGTGATAACCAGAGCTAAATCTGTTGAAGAAAGGTCGATGGTCGTGCTCAAAACTTCTAATGAATCCGAAGATATCGAAATCGATCGCAAGATTGTCGGTGAAGTCGCGGGTGAATTCGTGTATGCACAAAAAAAAGATCATCTTTGATGAAACGTTTTGCCACATTAATTTTGATTGGTCTTAATTAGTCTGGCTTTGTCGTGCGAGCTCCACCCAAGAATCGCAACCGATCTTCATGAATCGTATGCATATATTTGTCACAGAATTGTTCTGACTTCCTGCATTCTGGTGATTTCTGAGGATAAGCTGGAGTCCTGCAAGAGTCGCAGGATCAGTTTAAGGGTGACTTCGAAGAATTTCTTGGATTTAATTGGTTGGAATTGGTCGCCATTGACCACGATCGACTGATCCCGATCATTTGCTAATGTCGTACGTATTCCTTCATCTGGTGTAATTTTTACCTGTTTAGCTCCAGCAGTGTTATTTAGTAAATCATAACTGCTCGATATGAAATCATTTGGTGACTATATAGATTTTCACTGTATCTCTTTCAGGTGGATTGTGCCATGTTCGGACATTTTGTTCAGATGTTTTACATCCCATTTAGTTTCCCGCCAAAGATCCATGCAGAGACACACTGTCCAAACCTCGTCCGTTTCACAAACCGGATGCGTGACCGGTTCTTTCCGGATTGGGAAGAGCGTTGTCAGTCAAGGGCTAAGCCTCAGTAAGTTCCCCACAGACGTTCACCCGGATCAGTATGCAGAGCGAAAAGTATTCAACACTTTATACCGTACATTAGACTGGCCTGTCTCGTGTTTCATCCAGGAAAATATTCAAATGATCAGATATATTTAGTATTTATACTGCGTACTGTCTTTGATCCCCATTTACCATAGCGGTTATTCACTCAAATAATGTACTGTTCTCTCCCCAAGTGTCTGTATGTTGAACAACATATTTTGACATAAGTTGCAATGTATTTCTAGTCTTGATTCTTATCACTTGAATATGAAGAGGGACCCTCCGTGGCTCAGTCGTTTAGCGCGCTAGCCTCCTACCAATGCGGTCGCTGTGAGTTCAAGTACAGTTCATGCTGGCTTCCTCTCCGGCGTGGGATGGTCTGCCAGCAACCTGCGGATGGTCGACGGTTTTCTCCAACCGTAATGCTGGCCGCCGTCGTATACGTGAAAGATTGTTGAGTACAGCGTAAAACACCAATCAAATAAATAAATTTATTAAATATGTAGATTCCATCGTTCTCATTTTCCATGGAGCTTTGGTGACAATATGTGGGCGACACCGCCTGGGTTGCCGCTTCCTCAGTATCATGTCGTCCGCCAGTATGATCTGCATGTCGACATGTAAGTGACATGCTTATGAGAAAGTTCCTCAGCAATTTGCCAAAGCCACGGTGTCGAATACACCAGCTCTCTCCACTTAAACAACTGATTGCCATCATATAAGTGGCATATTCTTGAATACGGCGTTAAAAAATATTGAAGTAAATACAGGAAATATTATGGTCCAGATATTTTGTAACTGTGCGAACTTTCAAGTTTCACCAGCAATACCGGACCTGTACTGAAACCTATTCCCTTGGTAGCGCCTGGGAATTACCCGGCTAGACAATATACATATCCAGCTAAGATAACTTTCCAATCCATCACTCTGAAAACCTTACAGTGGCCATATCAAATCATTTTGCAACGGATCTAACTCGCCCTATATGATGGTAACATACAGTGCAGTCCACTATCAACTATTTCAATACGATAACCTGTGACGTGTATTTATTGTCCACTACATGAAACGTTCAGACCTGTTGCCTATTTCACACAGCTTGTTAAATTTATGTACATTGTAAATAGGATGTTAACGTACAGTTAGTTGTTCTTGACAAATGTTCTTTGTCAAACCAGCATCTTGGCCATGATTGAGAAAGAAAACTAGAAATAGTCTTCTCTGGTGATGTGAAAACCATTAGTGGCGTACCGGTCGGACACTGCTCACAGGGACAAAGCTTCAGTGGAGCAGCGGTCGGTATTGCTCACGGTAATAAAGCCTCTGTGGAGTAACGGTCGGGACTGCTCATAGTGACAAAGCTTCAGTAACAGGCGGCGGGCTGTGTGATATGTCCAAGCAGAAACTTTCGAGGCGCCCTGGAATTCTTCATGACGAGTAATACCCTACAGCACTGTACATATGCATCACGCAGATGGCATGTCCTTCGCGTCACACAATAGCCTGCAGTTATGATCATCAAATGCCCAGTAAGCTACATGTAAAGATAACTGTATCCCATGCGCACGGCCGAGATTCCGTCGTTAGGGAACAAACCAACCCATGTGGCTACGTCAAACCCTTGCAACACCAGGCAGATACATACAATTTAGCAAATTGCATGCATTTTTGTAAGAGCCTTTTTGACATCGCAGGAGAGTTCACAGAAGCTTGAACACATGTATATGTAGCTTAAAAACGAAAACCTAGAAATATGAGAGACTAGAGCTGATGTGAGCGATGGGTTGTCGCCAAAGGCTATAAAGTTATGTAGTATATAAGAATAAATGACCAAGGTCTTCCCTTCACTCGACGTATAACTCGAAATCGCAATCTGGTTCATCCATACAGAGTCGTAAAACTGATATGATGAAAAAAAGTTTGGAAAGGAATAAGAAATAGATCTCGAGGCCATCAGCAATGATAGACAATGTCAGGAGTTACGCTAGACCCTATATGTAGAGCCTATTACCTGGTCGTCAATACCATTATGCCATATATGAACGTTGCAGCTTGACAATTATTACGTTCACGGTTCCTAAATTGTCACAACAATCTCAGATTACAGTAACATCCAATAATCTTGGATTATTAGTAATAAAATGAATATTCAACAGTACAGTACACCCATGGATACATACCGTACATAACCCTTCATTATCCGTCACTCAGAAGCTTTGGCAAAAATACATGTAAGCCCTGCAGGCATATTTAACGCCTACATATCTTGTCTTATTTCCACCAGAACTGGATGAAGTGTTCGAATAATTTATTTCTTACATTTGGCTTTAACTCTGCCTTTATACCTTCTACCAGTTTCTATCGTAGGCCCTATGTTATTCGGGAGCCGTTTAAATGCATTCGCATTTGAAGTTGAGCTGGAAAGAAGTCAACTATATATTTTTGACAGTCAAGAAGAAATATGCAATGCCCGCCTAAAAAAATTGGTCTATGTCGTGTACTCTTGTGTTCCTTGAGTACGTCCGTTATTCTTTTTTCAGTTTCTTTCCCATTGTTCTCAAAAAAGCAAAGAGGTACTCCACAAGCACTGCCGCGTATAACACCTGAAAATAAGGTGTTTTTAAACGACTTTGAATCGATTTGTGTGTGCGATCACTCCCATATCTAATCGATGTTCTTGATTTAAAATGAAACTTATTTCACTCTTTCCTAAGACTCTCCACAAAATATTGATTTATCAGTGAAAGACACTCATCTGTGGCTGCCATATTGGTTGCACGTTTAAAGGCAAACAATCCACAATTGGTCACGTTAGTCGGGGCCCCGACTTTTAAACTTGAATCCTTGACTTTTAAGCTCGGGGCCCCGGCTTTTGAATATTGGGCCTTGACTTATTATTATTATTATTTTTATTTTTTTCTTCACTTCCCAAAATTGTCTTCACCATGTCAATTTTACGACTCCCTATAATACAACGATCAGTTTGCAGCGATATGTTGAAGGCAAGCGGCGATTATAGAAACAGTCAATAAAGCATACATATCACAACGAGTTGAATATATTGTAAAGGATAGATTTGTAAATGAATGAAAAAGGTAACATTTCCCAAGTTAAAAAGGTACAACCGACAAAGTATCTGCGATGTCTGTGACCGTGTGGTGATATTTTGTTTACTGGTTTATACACCTGTGTAATCTTTCCTGCCACTAAAAGTGAAATATACTTTAATCGGACAACCATCAGCGGAACTGTTGGTCTGTTTGACCCGAAAGGTGGCGATTCAGGCCTGTGAAACCGGATCTGTGGACAAAACTCCGCCGATGTAAGTGGTAACTTCATAAATAGGCACGATCAGATGGCCAGAGAATGTTGTGTAGACTTGGTTGTATTTGTTGAACAAACCCGCGTTAGAATCCGTTAGTTGCACGTAGATCTCGTCCCCTGCTTTTAACTGAGCCAAGACGGTGTTGCTTCCAGATCCATAGCTGTTTCCACTTTCGTAAGTCGAGACAAGGTAATCCGTGTTTTTGTAGAGACTCAGGTATAAATTATGTTTGTCCTTGCCCTCGACATAATTAAGCCCAGAGAATGTAATCTGGTAAACCCCAGCCACAGGAGCTATAAAAGCGTTGTTGTCAGTGCTGTAACCGTTACCAATGTTTAGTGTCACTTTGTCGTAAGTAACCCGCCCAGCTTCAGTCTGATGCTTTGTCTTCCCAACTGAGAAGGCCACGAAAACTGGGGAGTTGACATGTCCTGAAACATAATATTCATTTGAAAGGAAACACAACAGCAGACCATCTGTATATATGTATCTACAAAGAACTCCATTTAAAGTTAATAAAATGTCATTTTTTGTGACAGGGTAACCGAAATATTGCAGTTCAAAGTAAGCAAACACCTCAATGAAGAGAAAATCGAATTTTAACCAATCTACCACCCGAGAAGGCATCTGCTTCTGCTGTGATGTCACCCGTTCTTAGTTCACCGTTTTGCTATGCAGTAGTGTTAGATCAAGCTGTTTTCCTTCTGATTACGAGAACATTTTAATATACTTCAGAGCCGTTTAAAGCGGTAGTGGAATACGCCTGGGGTTGTTCCGTAAGATCTCAACCAGGATACCATAATGCGTGGCTTTCGGTTGTACTTCGCACGACATAGGAGTGTCTCGCCTCTAATAGTGAATAGTGTACGGTAGAACTGACGCGACATCGTGTTCCGGTTTGTCTAAAATGGTGTATCGTAAAGCCTCACAGAAATTCCACAATAAAAGTTGACTTATAGAGTTACAAAGTACTTTAAAAGAAAATACCTATGCGCGTTTAACCTTGGTTATATTTTTTGTTGTCCTCTCTTTTAATTGAATATCAAATGCCTTCTCAACATGCATTCATATGACTGAACAGGCAGCTAAATCATGCTCCATATCATATATATGCCACTTATTACCAGTGCCTGTAATAACAGGTTGAAGCAGACTTTTCATTTCAACTGTTGAAACTTTTCACCTCAGTATATTGATGGACATTATATTCACAACAAGAAACAATTCAACTTCAGGTGCCCAGGAACTACAGACAGGTTTATTAGTTGGTTATACGACAATGTACAATCTGTATTGAGGAACCACCGTACTAACCTGCCTCGGATGACCACCGTGATAGACAGCACACCGTAAGAACGAGGAGAAACAGATTCTTCATCACGCTCCAACAATAATCAGTTCCAAACAGGAATATGACCTGAATCTGCTGTGTTCGCTTTAGGACCTCAACCGTCACTCAAGAACAAAATTTTGACGTATCATAAAGAATTCTAGTTCAGTTATGTCAGCTATGCAGATATCCCTCACATTGGTTATGTATGTTCGGGTCGTCGGATGCGAGAACGGTTCTTTTCGGTCTGGGACGAGCGTTTTCACTCACCGGCTAAGCCTCGGTAAGTTCTCCAAAGACACTGACACGGATATTATGAAACTCGGATGATATTCTACTCCTTATACATCAGGCCCTTCTCGTGTTTCTTCCAAGAGATTACTTTGTAACCTCTACGGTCTGTTGGCCTTGATATACATTTACGATTGCGGTTATTCACCAAGATAATATAATATTGTTTCCTAAAATGTCTTTATGTTAACAGTATATTTTTCACAAAAGAGTGTATTTCTAGTGTTAACTTAATATGGCCTCATGGAGAGCGGACCATGGCCGAATGGTTATGGTCTATGCAGGGGGACTGGGGTCTTAGGCGGGGGACGAGGGGGTGCGGATTCTATTTGCTGTCCGCTGTTCTTGGGGCCTCGCTGACTCAAAGTTGTCGACATCGCTGGTGTGGCCATTTCCGCAGTTTAACGGTGGTTGGTCTACATATCTGTAAGTGACATGCTGAAGTGAAAGTTCGTCAGTAATTTTTCAAAGGTCAGTTACTTGATTAGCTTCACTTAAAAACTGGTTACCTTCTGCTTGGTTACCTTACTTAAACAACTGAGCGCCATCGTATAAGTGGCAAATTACTGAGTATGGCATTAAATAACGATCAAATAAAAATGAATAAAATTCTATGGTCCAAATGTTTTTGCCAATGTACGACGTCTCGTTTTCACCAGCAATACGGGGCCTAATCCACTAACTAGGCCCTCGGCTGTGCCTTGGCTTTACCATTGACATGTCCAGGGAGATAACTCGCCATTACATCACTCTGTGAACAAGTATCACTGGCCATTTCAAATCATTCTGCAACAAAGCTAACTAACCTCGTATGATGAAAGCATACAGTGCATCCCGCTATCATGTAATTCCCATACGATAGCCTGTAACATGTATTTTATTGCCCTCCACATGGTACGTTCAGATCTACCGCCTATATCACAAAGCTTGTTAAGTTAAAGTACAGTGTAAATAGAATGTTAATGTACAGTAAGTTACATGCACATGAGTAACTTGAACACAATAGTACTTATATGTAAGATGCTAAGATTCCAACCCGACCTTGGACAGGGAATTTGAACATTCCTTTCTCTCACTCCTGGTGGAGCCGTGGTGACAGTCAGCGGCCCAGGCTGCTCGTGTGGGTGTTCCTACAGTCTATTGCTCGTTGAATACAACTTGTCACATATCAATATGATGTGCATATCTGTATGACACAAGTGTGAAAGTTTAATTAACTTTCATTCATTTATTCAACAACTCATAAATATTACCATCATCGTATAAGTGAAAAAAGAAACCTTTGGCGTGGCGTTAAAAATTAATCCAGTAAACACATTTCCCTGTCCTCGTTTCACTCTGATCGACAAGGCCCTGGTTAGAAAATAAGAATGTATCAGTTCTTAGATTTTATGGTGACTTAATTTGTTAACCGTCACTTTTAGCTAAAACTATATTTGAAATCAAAATTCATACAGTTACTTCTAGGAATTTTTTCTCTGATTATTAAATCTTAGAGAAGAGGGTAAAAATAAGCATTCTTCCCGTTGAATAGTTGCCATCAGATTAATATGTTACGTCATTTTAGGGGACAAGAAGACAGTAAGAAGATATCTACAGATACAGCTGTATTTATGGAATTTCTGTCATCTGCTCAACAAAACAACGAAACATGTGCATGTGATACAAGCAGGAAGAAACATGGAGCCCACGTATCCAAATCTAGAACGAAACTACATCATTGACTGATGTACAAGTAATAGTGATTTAGGTGGTACAATGAGGTTAGTTGTGATATGTCCAAGCACAAACTGCTAAAGTTTACCTGCCCTGGAGGCTGTGGTGTGGTACGATAAAGGGATAAATGGCCATGTGCTTTTGTTTTCCCCAGGTATAACTCCTGTGTATGCGTACTGCTGCAATGCTCAAAGCAGCTGTCTTGTTTAAACTAGTGCCTTTGACGACAGACATAAAAACGACTTGAATGACTCTTAGTTAACCTTTCAAACCAAGACAGCGCTTAACCGGACGGTGTAACAAAAAGGTGTCCTTTTATTACAATACACATTTGATCTTACTAACTGACTTGTAAAGTTAATATGTACGGAAAATAGAAGAGGAAACACGAAGAAAACGTGCTATAAAACAGCCATTTTATTTTCGGACATTACATCGTCAGATAGGTTTGACTGCGGGAAGGAAGTAAACCATTTGTGTGGTCAGACGGAGTTTAATATTCTTCGGCTTCATCTTCTCCCTCGTCTTCCACGGAGTCAACGCCCACCTCTTCGTAGTCCTTTTCCAGAGCTGCCAGATCCTCCCGAGCCTCGGAGAACTCTCCCTCTTCCATACCCTCTCCCACGTACCAGTGGACGAAGGCACGCTTGGCGTACATCAGGTCGAACTTGTGATCAAGACGAGCCCAGGCCTCAGCAATGGCAGTTGTGTTGCTCAACATACACACAGCTCTCTGGACTTTGGCCAAGTCACCACCAGGCACAACAGTTGGGGGTTGGTAGTTGATGCCAACCTTGAAGCCAGTGGGACACCAATCGACGAACTGGATGGTTCTCTTGGTCTTGATGGTAGCAATGGCGGCGTTGACGTCTTTGGGCACGACGTCACCTCTGTACAGCATGCAACAGGCCATATATTTTCCGTGACGTGGATCGCATTTCACCATCTGGTTGGCAGGTTCGAAGGTGGCGTTGGTGATTTCAGCCACCGACAACTGCTCGTGGTAAGCCTTCTCGGCAGAGATGACTGGGGCATAGGTAGCCAGAGGGAAGTGAATTCGAGGATAGGGCACCAAGTTGGTCTGGAACTCGGTCAAATCGACGTTAAGGGCACCATCGAATCGCAGGGAAGCTGTAATAGAACTGACGATCTGACCAAGCAGACGGTTCAAGTTGGTGTATGTCGGACGCTCGATGTCCAGGTTACGGCGGCAGATGTCGTAGATGGCCTCGTTATCAACCATGAAGGCGCAGTCAGAGTGTTCCAGGGTGGTATGGGTGGTCAGGATGGAGTTGTAGGGCTCCACCACAGCCGTGGACACCTGGGGTGCTGGATAAACAGAGAACTCCAGTTTGGATTTCTTGCCGTAATCCACGCTGAGACGCTCCATAAGCAGTGAGGTGAATCCAGAACCGGTGCCTCCTCCAAAACTGTGGAAGATGAGGAAGCCCTGAAGACCGGTACACTGGTCTGCCAGTTTACGGATGCGGTCAAGGACAAGATCGACGATCTCCTTACCGATGGTGTAGTGACCACGTGCGTAGTTGTTGGCGGCATCTTCCTTGCCGGTCACCAGTTGCTCGGGATGGAAGAGCTGTCGGTAAGTCCCGGTGCGCACCTCGTCTGCCAAGGCACAACAAATACATTCTATATTAGAGACGAAATGTCTTTGATTATTGTTACTGATATAAGAGTAGAAAAATATACAGTAGATATTATCTGATTATTATCTGATTACACCAGGAAACCTTGTATCCCATCACTGAATTCCAGTGAACAAAAACAGTAACAACACTAAACGCTATATTAAACGTTAAGCTTCCTAGTGAGCTATACATGTGATATGTCTCTTTAAGCGGTTGACCACGTCAGCATTTCCAACCGGTAGAAAACACTGGACCAAGTTGTGCGTAGTTTTTAATGTGTTATTACATCAGTTAGATATTTGGCAATAGTAGGCCCACTTGTATGCGGCGGTGTCTCTCACCAGGTTTATGTGCCCAGATTCATGAAACGTCCTAAAATCAGTAAATTACCTTGGCCTCTAGTCCAAGGAGGAGTGTTTATCGAAAAAACTTAAGTCAAACACTGCGTAAGTAAAGTATTACGTTGCTTAAGCAAAAAACTTTAAAAGTTTCGTAAAACAAGGCCCATCGTGTGCTGCACATATCTGAAATACATTCCGACTTTACAATGTGGTATCAGATAAGCCGGCCTCTGGGTGGTGTATGTGTGCCGTTACCTGGCGACCGATGTAAACAAACGGCGAAAGTTTCGGCTGACCTTTGTTTGCCGGCCATAAATTACATCGATGCAGGATAAAACCTGAATAGCTTCTCCTTCTTTGTGCATTAAGAGTGAGTTGATTAATTCGGCAGTTTTATTGATCGGACGTATAAAGTAAACCTTGTATGACTCTATTAATGGACTCTGTCAATAAACTTTATAACTGCGCTGCCTCATTACACGCCAGATCCTTAAGATCAGGAACCACGAAGTAGTGATGGTTTACATACATTATTATGAACTTTGGGTAACATTACTGTTAAATGACTTGCGTCAAGCTGCCACGTGTTTTCACGGTAAAATAACGCTCATAGTGGCCGTGATATCATCATGTGAAATAATATGTGACCTCGACACCTATCACGTGTTTGTCGCGTGTCTTACAACTAAAGCGACTGTAATGGTAAAGCCCTCGTAAAAATACCGGAGTTAGTGTGATAAAACACGGACTTTTCTAACCCTGTGTGCAGCGTTAATTCCAAGACACTGAGCTTCGGAATTCAGCAAATTAACCTGGAACAGGCGGATCTGACACAGGTCAGTGTGTATCCCTCGTTCAGGTTAAAATAAAGTACTTTGTGAGCTGTGGAAATACCCTGAGTGATTTGCACATTTGAAAACCGTTTATGCAGTTCATGACATTTTCACTAAATACCACGATGGCATATTTCTTGTTTTACCTGCTGATCGAAAGAGAAAATCAGGTCAAAAATGCAGGGTAAATCAACACTTTATATATTGGTGCACTTTAAGATGTGAAAGGCTATTTCCAGCACACATAGGCTTCCAGAGATATTGTGTAACTCTGGTGCATTGCTACACAAGCGTGGCTAACGAAGGCCCACAACACAAGTCTTTGTCTGGATTCCCGCCGAAAAAAAAGTAGGTTATCTTACCGACAACGGTGGGCTCCAGGTCAACAAAGACCGCCCGGGGGACGTGTTTCCCTGCTCCAGTCTCGCTGAAGAAAGTGTTGAAGGAGTCGTCCCCACCCCCGATGGTTTTGTCGGAGGGCATCTGCCCGTCCGGCTGGATTCCGTGTTCCAGACAGTACAGTTCCCAGCAGGCATTTCCGATCTGGACACCGGCTTGACCAACATGGATGCTGATACATTCACGCTGGGGATAAAAACCAAGATTTGCACAAAATTAACTTGTATTACCTGATTATTTCAACCATGCAAAAGGAAAGAATAATAATTTGCCAATTCGAGCACCTACCAAGAAAATATATCCCACAGACTGAAATTAGCGGTTAACTCTCACGATAAATTATTAGGCCATGACAAAGGTATGAAATTAAAACCATTTCAGACCTAGTTAGACAATCGAAGGTAGTGATGCTACTTACCATGATGGGTAGATAGTTGAATCACAATTGACTCACAAGACTGTAAAGTTGTCGGTGTGAGAAGCAAAAGTGAGCTTAACCGCCTGTTGTACTGGCTTATATAGCGGCGCAGCGGGCGCTTGTCGCCAGGCGTCGTCTGTTACTCACACAAATACAAAGAAAGTGAGCCGATCCGTGATTGGTTTAGCATACGTGTTGATTTCATACCACGGTTTAGATTGGTTATCAGTTTCCAAGGCGACTCCCGACACTTGTGAAGTATTGACCCAGTTATATCCACCTGTATGCGCATATTCCGAATAGATTGCACGTTAGTTATTATATAAAGGATTTGATGAAAAGTCGGTTGCGGTTAAGAATGGGTGAATAGAAAAGAGACCCTCTTCTTGCTTCATCGGGACTTTACCAGGTGTTATTCTCATAGGCTGATACAGTACCAGTTTCCACAGTATTGTACCGATATAAGCGTTTATTTCACAATCGCACCACTATCGGTTTAACGTATGACTAATCCACACACTACAATATAGAGACTCGATTACTGTAGGCGTGGCGCGCAGTATGCCATTTCTGCAGCCTATCCAGGTCATGTGCGTCTCTTGACAACTTGTATCATAAATGGAGTTTAATTGGTATTGACGCGATCAACACCATAGGCCTACGTCCTGTTGTGTCACCCTATATTAACATCAACGCCGGCTAACCTGAACAGCCCATACAATAGTACCTACCAACAAAACTTTATTCAGATTTCGCCTTTAGATGCATGTCAAGTTAATCGGATAGCTACATGTATAAGTACGAGAGACCCTGTGCCATGTGTATAACGTGTAAAGATCAGGGAAGTACTGTGAGTATGTAAGTGGGTTCCTGGCTTGCCCAGGCTGTACATTAGTCAGCGTACAGTGGCGATTGTTTGCTGCCCATGGTTATACATCATATTGCCAGGATGGGGTTTTTCAACCGATATGATATGCACAATATTTATTTAATCTTGTTGTGTTTGCTGTATGTCCGATTGGTTGCTTGGTTTATGTGATGAACATCTTGAGGGTGACGACATATTTTGCTACACTACGACGCGGAAGTATTACAGGTGTAGGAAGACCGACTAAAACCATCTGTCGCGCTTATCTCCTTGGCCACAGAGGCCACCTAAAGACGTGTTAATCTGGTTTAAACCACATGTTTTACAAAATAAAAGCTGTCACACTTTCCAGCTTTTAACTGCGTAATTGAAGAACCAACAAATGTTTTACAAATGCATAGAAATCACGAAACAAAACTTTGTTTTCTGACAAGTGTGTTGTAACTAGTCATATTTTATTGCTTTCAGCATCCAGAACGCGCTATGAGGCTGGGAGTTATTCCCTGACACGATTCCACTGAGCGCAGGTCATTTAAAAATGCAGAGCTAAACAAACATGAATGAAAATTTAGATGAATAAGAGTTTTGATTTGCAATTTCAAAACGCCAAAATCGATACACTACAACTTAACGTTACCCTGATGCCGCTTCAGCAAGTTGACCAAACTCTCAGAAGTATTGAATGCAGAAAATCTTTCGCTTACGCTTTTAAAAATAAGTGCCTTGTAGTGGGACTACACTGTAGTCAGTTTTCTTCTTTCATCATGTTACCCATTTTATTTTTTTAAAATTAGTTGTATGTATCCAAGCAAATAAGCTAACCTTCCTTTTAGCCTGTTACATTTGGCTATTTCGCGAGGGAGTTGAGAGATCATGTTCAACTTCACACTCTGCAAGCTATCAATTTTAGAACACTGTTTGTTATTCCTTTATTCACCAAAGGCAGATATTTGCCTTCTTTACTAGGGCTAATGTTCGCTTAGTTTGATTAAAAATGCATTCAAGTTTCTTATATTTATTATTATTTTATATATATTATTATTATGTTTCCATATTATTAATTACAGAAGCTTGCATTAAAACTGTTAAATGTTTATAGCTGAGTACACTTTTCTTCCATACAAATCATCCCCGCTTGCTTCTGATTGCTATGTGTACAATTTCCTCTCAAAAGAAAACAATTAATGACTTAGGCTAAATGTCAGTATTCGTCTTGCTCATCTTCATCCTCGTTCGTAATTGTGTCATGTCCCACCTCTTCGTAGTCCTTCTCCAGAGCAGCCAAATCCTCCCGAGCCTCGGAGAACTCCCCCTCCTCCATACCCTCCCCCACGTACCAGTGGACAAAGGCACGCTTGGCGTACATCAGGTCGAACTTGTGATCAAGACGAGCCCAAGCTTCCACTACAGCTGTCGTGTTGCTCAACATACACACAGCTCTTTGAAGCTTGGCCAAGTCACCACCAGGCACAACAGTCGGAGGCTGGTAGTTGATGCCGACTTTAAAACCAGTGGGACACCAGTCGACGAACTGGATGGTTCTCTTGGTCTTGATGGTAGCAATGGCGGCGTTGACGTCTTTGGGCACGACGTCACCTCTGTACAGCATACAACAGGCCATGTATTTTCCGTGGCGTGGATCGCACTTCACCATCTGGTTGGCAGGCTCGAAGGCGGCGTTGGTGATTTCGGCTACAGACATCCGTTGGTTGTATGCTTTTTCAGTCGAAATAACGGGAGCATAGGTAACAATGGGATAATGGATTCGAGGATAGGGCACCAAGTTTGTTTGAAACTCGGTGAGGTCAACATTCAGGGCGCCATCAAACCTAAGAGATGCTGTTATAGAGCTGACGATCTGACCAAGCAGTCGATTCAGATTGATGTAAGTCGGACGTTCGATGTCCAGATTACGGCGGCAGATGTCGTAGATGGCCTCGTTGTCGACCATGAAGGCGCAGTCAGAGTGTTCCAGGGTGGAATGTGTGGTCAGGATGGAGTTGTAGGGCTCGACCACAGCAGTGGACATATGTGGGGAGGGACAGACTGCGAACTCCAGTTTGGATTTCTTGCCGAAGTCAACGCTCAGTCGTTCCATAAGAAGGGAAGTAAACCCTGACCCGGTGCCCCCTCCGAAACTGCGGAATATGAAGAAGCCTTGGAGACCGGCACATTGGTCAGCGAGTTTACGGATGCGGTCTAAGACCTGGTCGACCATTTCCCTGCCAAGTGTGTAGTGACCTCGGGCGTAGTTGTTGGAGGCGTCCTCCTTCCCGGTAATCAGTTGCTCGGGATGATACAGCTGACGGTATGCTCCCGTACGAACCTCATCTGGAAATCAATCCCATATATATCAGGAGTGCTACGAGCAAAGTTTTGTATTGTATAATAAGTAAATGCATGTAGAAGTTATTGTTCGTATTTGGTTTGCTAAAGAGTTTATCGTTTACACAGGTGTGAAAGGAGCTTTGGATTGACTGAATAGTTAAGGTGATTTGCTTTCAATGGCTGGGATAAACAATACGCGGGTTCAAACCCGGCTATGGACAGTGGATGTACAGATTCCCCTACTTTGATTGCTTGTTGGGCCTAGGTGAAAATAAGCGTCTTTGACGCTAGTATGGCAGTTTGCAGAGTCTCACAACAATATGGTCTTCACAATTGTACGTCACATGCGCGTGAGAAATTCGTTCTTTCCTTGCCACATGCCGGTAGTTTACCACGGACATTCCGATTCCCCACATAATACTGACCGCCATCGTATAGGTGAAGTATACAGGTAAACAGCAGTCAAATAAGTCTTAAAAAATAATAATAAAATACAATTCACGTGTAAAATGTAACAACCTACCGATGACGGTAGGCTCCAGGTCAATAAAAACCGTCCTGGGTACGTGTTTACCGGAGCCGGTCTCATTGAAGAATGTGGAGAAGGATTCTTCAATAGTGTTCCCTGAAACCATCCTACCGTCAGGCTGGATGCCGTGTTCCAGACAGTATAGTTCCCAGCAGGCATTCCCAATCTGAACACCACCTTGACCAACGTGAACGCTGATGCACTCCCGCTGTTAACACATATCACAAAATCCTGCGGTTTGTTTGTTTGATTGTTTACAGGGGTGGGGATCGAGAGGGGGGATCGTATCGTTGTTTTCATACAACTATCATACCACGACGGCGTTTGCTTGTAGCAGGCCACAACCAGTGTAGACATATAGATAGTGCTGCTTCACTGGGACGTCGTATTGAAGACACCAAACCCGACACGCCTATGTGAAAGTCTTAGGTACATGTACATGACTCGATCTTAACCCTACTCCACCTCAGCCAGTAAGATCCACGATGAAATGAAGTTGGATTCGTACACTTACATGTAACAGCACTAGACAAGGACTAAGACAGCTGGACAGAAAGTCGACTTGCAGGAACAGCCGACTGGCAATGTTGATGACATTTCCCTATGCGTAACTCAGAGACTTGAAAGCACATCTTAGGCGTATATATAGTTACCGCTGTTATGCGCAATTACGATATTGCATGTAGTGTTAAGCTGATTGACTTACCATGTTGATGTGATGTCGAGGTTGTCTCACGGGACAGTAATGATGTCGACGTGAGGAGTAAATGTGATCCGTTCAAGATCCTCATCGGGTTAAATAGGCAGATCGAGTGGGACATGGTCACATGGGGATGGTTGTTAGTCACCCAGACACTGAATGCCTGGGTTTGTGAATGACAAATATGTATCATTTCGAGGTATCATTTCTTAATGGGATTATGGAAAACAAAGAATGAACAAGCAAGACACACATACCAGACAGATTATGCATACATTACACGAAGTTAATCCAACAACTTTTCTGTTTCGGTAAATTTTAAAATGAAGGTGTGAAATTGACACTATTAAACTGTGTGCGATCGTACACTATGGAAGACGGATGCGGCCATTTGTGTTTTCGAGTCGCTCCTTTTAAAAACCAAGCGGCTCGAGAACCCCAGAATGCGAGATTAGGCCAAACCGCGCGAGATTAGCGCTAATCTCGTGTTCTCATGCCGCGTGGTTTTTAAAAGGCGCGGCTCGAGAACGCAAGTGACCGCATCTGTCTTCCATAGTAAACACTATATTTTGTCATGGATACGTCAGTTAGCTGTTTCGTCGCTGTGTTGGCCTGTAATACCAGTACATGTGCTGAGATGTGACTAATATGTAGACCAAAGTGTTGGCCGCGTCAGCCTGTCCACGTTGACAGCTTTAGGATAGGTAAGCAAAGGTCAGGTAGTATCTGTGTCAGAAGCTGCAGCTTAATCTTACCTGTAAACAGAAATTATCTGTTAAAGTTCACTTTCACAGGTCTTTACAGTCAGATGTCTAAGCACCAACTCTACACATTCTAATGTAAACAAAAGCTACAATCGATACATGTTACGAGTGAAGTTCGGGCTCTCCCGGCGTCTCGCTCGCCTGAGGTGGGGACCTCCGTGGCCCGTAGGTCCAGCTAAAATCCATCTAGCGCTGATTCCAAGGCAGATTTTCGCGATGACGTTTGTCGTGCAAGTATAATGTGATTTACGCCAAACACGGCGGTTTTCTCAACCGATAAACCTGACTACCATCGACCCATGACAAATTATTGGGTACAAAGCTAAAAATCAATCACAAAAAAATCACGCAAATACATAAAAACATAAATAACTAAATGCTTCTACTCGAGGGATAATTTGGGGTCATTTTGTGTCCACGGTTTAATAACATTTACCCTTACTAACTTACATTGCACGGCATGATATGATAAGGCTCAAATATTGCCGACGTGGCATATAACCGTATTCATTCATTTTAATTTAGTTCTACATTTTGCTTTTCAATCCCGGACCTTTCTTCAGAAATCTATATATTTTCTCCTCAAGGAAATACGTTGTTATCTATTAATACAGTATTGCTCACACAACTTACTGGCCTCAGTGAATCAGTGATAACAAATTCGAGTTGAACAAATGAGTCAAAAAGGTATTTAAGCGATCACTGTTACATCTGTGTCAGAACGTTGACACACAAAACCTGAATATATCTTGTTATCAGTGAGTAAAAGCCTTACATTCGTCGCTACAGTTCAACCCGTCAAAAGGAATTAAGTGATCACATTGAACCATACATAACAATCTCTTTATTTTCAGTACCGATAATGGATACAGATTGACTCCCCACGGGACAGAAATATTTCCACCGAACAATAAACGATTACCTACACTTATTTATTTCATTCATGTTTAATCCTGTACTCTAGAATATTTTAGTTATATGACGGTCATCAGGTTAATGAGTGGAATAAATCCGAGTACTCGGAGTCAACCACCGATCTTTATCGGGCACCTGGCAAACTTCCTGACTTAAAACTTCCACCACTTGTAACTAGATTGCACACTCGACGCCGTTGGTCAACGGCGCAATGGACCCAGCGAACTAGAAACATGCAAGCTTTCCACTGGAAGCTGCACACCGACGGAGCAAATTACAAAATGAAACAAAATGAAAAATTACAAAGCTGAAATGTGATATATAATGTTATACATGTATGCCATGGTGTGATTTGTAAAGGCTACATGACACGGTTGCTTTTTATTTCCTCATATGCTGTTTAGGATGTGTCCCAAATATAAATGTACGAAAAGTTTTCAGTTTTCTTCTTGGGTGTAAAAATTGATTCAAACTACAGTGGTTCAAAAGCCCTTGCGGTCAGCACGGAAGTTATGTGTAATCGCTCCTCAGGAAGTTCATCGATGACATCAGCTTTGACAATTTTCCTCAACCGACGGAAAATATGCATAAAACAGAGGGGTAACTAAGAGATATAGAATATTCCCGATTTTTTTTTTATTTATTCATATATATTATTATTTTGACATAACTTTGTTCATTCTCTTAATACCATAATTTTCATTTTGCATTTCCTTTTCATGAATCCTTTAATCATTAATATTTTTCACTCAGATCCCGCAATCATGAAGGCCTAATTGTTTAGAAGCCTACTTTTATATAACAGAATAAACTTAGTTCAGTCATTTGTGAGACGAAGCTCGTTCAGGAGATGGCGCAATCCGATATATGTTTAATTGATTGTGTGCTCGTTTCTATGGACTTGTATCATTATTTCGGTAATTTCACGACAGTGATTCTTTGATGAAGACCTGTCTTTACATAGCTTTCTCCTGTCTCACTGTAACAGTGAAGCCTTCGCAGTAAACAATGACTTTCGCCCACTCGCTGTGGAAGTCCCCAAGGGGCTTGAGATAGGACCTGACCGGGAATTGCACACAGCTACATGTATACTCTGAGTTAAGCCTCATGTTTAAGGATTTCCACCTGGTTCGTCAGTAAAGCACCATTAACATGGCAGCATTCTGGTAGTTTTTGTACAAAGATGTTTCAGCCTGAGCTTTATTAGTCAAAAGCTTTGTCAGGTGCATGGTAGATTTCTGAGACCGATGGTCTTCTTCAGGCAAATCGGTATCTCCCACCAGCAAATCTCCCCGCCGTCATATAATCGAGTAAACATTTCCGGGAATGGCGTTAAAATCGGTCAATTTACAACAAAACACCCTCACTTATACGCTATAAATGGCTCCTAATTTCAAAAACCAGCCAACATTATTCGGTTTGCCGCTACTTCTCGATGCATCTATATATGAGGCCCTCAGCTCTGCATGGCTGTGCTAAATTCTAAAATCCGCCTTGTATAAGGCTTTTACGCCAGAGCTGGTTTGCTTCAACTGTTTCTTGTGATGCTATATGTTAATATCGCATCACTGTTTTAATTCATTCTCGAACGTATTTCCGTGATAAAACACAAGCGATGGCTTTTGAAGGGCCAAACTGGTTCAGCCTGTTCAATTTCGCACTGAACTGAATTTTCAAAGTTTCTGCCAAAAAACGAAAACGAAAAAGCTGTGGAGCGAGTAGGAATTGACACTAGTCCTGGCTAGTAAACTCGAGCCTAGAATAATATGTCTATATGGGTATGTTCGACTAACCGCGCCAATTCAGGTCAAATACAGTAGTCGCACATATACTGGGCATCGGGACAGCATAATCTTGAGAAAAAATCAAACTTATGGCACTGCCAGGGAAGTTTGTCACAAGCTTTGTTGTACATATTATTCATATTTCTGGTACCCTTTTTAGCTGTTATACTTTTTTAGGCTGGGTGAGATCAAGTTCCCTAATAAGCAGAAGCTGTGACAATAAAGCATGAAAAATGAATCTCTGCGGGTAACGACTGTGGCTGATGTATCAGATATTGATTCAATGATGTAAGTCTTTATCTTCCTCGGCTCAGTTATATCTCTCTAAATTGTCCATTAAATCAAACTATGAAGGACATGAATTAATATGAAGTTAAACAAACGAACAAAACAAGACCAAATTCAACCGCACAGTAGTTTTACTTTTTAGACATCTTGCAAAATGCCCGAGGAAACCAATGCAATAGTTTTGTGCTTTAGAAACGTCAAATCTTTACGAAACTTTCTTAATATTCGTCTTGTTCCTCTTCTCCCTCGTCCTCCACGGAGTCAACGCCCACCTCCTCGTAGTCCTTCTCCAGAGCAGCCAAATCCTCCCGAGCCTCGGAGAACTCCCCCTCCTCCATACCCTCCCCCACGTACCAGTGGACGAAGGCACGCTTGGCGTACATCAGATCGAACTTGTGATCAAGACGAGCCCAGGCCTCAGCAATGGCAGTAGTGTTGCTCAACATACACACAGCTCTCTGGACCTTGGCCAAGTCACCTCCAGGCACAACAGTTGGAGGCTGGTAGTTGATACCGACTTTGAAGCCAGTGGGACACCAATCGACGAATTGGATGGTTCTCTTGGTCTTGATGGTAGCGATGGCGGCGTTGACGTCTTTGGGCACGACGTCACCTCTGTACAGCATACAACAGGCCATGTATTTTCCGTGACGTGGATCGCATTTCACCATCTGGTTGGCAGGCTCGAAGGTGGCGTTGGTGATTTCAGCCACCGACAACTGCTCGTGGTAAGCCTTCTCGGCAGAGATGACTGGGGCATAGGTAGCCAGAGGGAAGTGAATTCGAGGATAGGGCACCAAGTTGGTCTGGAACTCGGTCAAATCGACGTTAAGGGCACCATCGAATCGCAGGGAAGCTGTAATTGAACTGACGATCTGGCCGATCAGACGGTTCAAGTTGGTGTAAGTAGGACGCTCGATGTCCAGGTTCCGGCGGCAGATGTCGTAGATGGCCTCGTTGTCGACCATGAAGGCGCAGTCAGAGTGTTCCAGGGTGGTATGGGTGGTCAGGATGGAGTTGTAGGGCTCCACCACAGCGGTGGACACCTGGGGTGCTGGATAAACGGCGAATTCTAGCTTGGATTTCTTGCCGTAATCCACGCTGAGACGCTCCATAAGCAGTGAGGTGAATCCAGAACCGGTGCCTCCTCCAAAACTGTGGAAGATGAGGAAGCCCTGAAGACCGGTACACTGGTCAGCCAGTTTACGGATGCGGTCCAAGACAAGGTCGACGATCTCCTTACCGATGGTGTAGTGACCACGTGCGTAGTTGTTGGCGGCATCTTCCTTGCCGGTTATCAGTTGTTCGGGATGGAACAGTTGACGGTATGTGCCTGTGCGAACCTCATCTGCAATACATTGGAATCTTGTGTTGGATTTACTGTATTTAATGTCGCAAAGCATGCAAACTTCTCCTGGAATGTATCCACTTTTCCAAATACAGGTGCAATAACTTAAAATGACTTGATATCATCAAACTTATCAACAACATTTTGTAGGTAATTATCTTTGGCATGAAATTGTGTTTTTCACTTAGTATTATTATTTCTTGTTCACCGACGGCTTGAATACTGAGAACATCCTTCAAGGAAATATACAAGTTTCATATTTTGTACTTCTCGCAGACATGTATATATGTGCAGTTTATAATATGTGTAGTTTATAATATGGATTTTTACTTCAAGGCTGTGAATGATATGCCACTACCTTGATTGACACGGCTGTAAATTGACACGGCTAGAAAATCAATAAAGTTTCAAGACACTATTGTCACAGAGACGATCAGTACTACAGTGCGTATATTTGTGGTACAAACTCACCAACGACGGTGGGCTCCAAGTCAACAAAGACCGCCCGGGGGACGTGTTTCCCTGCCCCAGTCTCGCTGAAGAAGGTGTTGAAGGAGTCATCCCCACCCCCGATGGTTTTGTCGGAGGGCATCTGCCCGTCCGGCTGGATTCCGTGTTCCAGACAGTACAGTTCCCAGCAGGCATTTCCGATCTGGACACCTGCTTGGCCAACATGGATGCTGATACATTCACGCTGTTAACACAAAACAAATCAAATCAATATGAATAGAATGAATGGAATACTGCTGCGCTGAATGTGCTAATTTGAGCTTGACTGGCTTCGTTCTTAACATTATGTCTGTCACCTCATAACTTGGGTGAATCCAATTGGCCAACCAGAAGAAATGCCGATAGACTATTCCTAGTTTTGTCCAAAGAAAGGTCATTTGAAGGCAAGACATGATGACCAACCAAATTACTTTGTGCTGACACTCCTCTCCGGCCGTACGTGGGCAGGTCCGCCAGCAACCTGCGGATGTTTGTGCTTTTTTCCAGGCTCTGCCCGCTTTCCTCCCACTATAATATCTGGCCGCCGTCGTATAAACGACATATTATTTTGGCATACGGCGTAAAACAACAATCAAATAAATAAATAATTTTGTGCTGACACCAAGCCCACCGTATGTCCCTGTATAGATGTCTGAATTCAAGAGATTCACCCACATGGCCCTACTTGTCGGCACACACCACATGTAATTTCACCACGAAAGGGTAACAAGAAAAACTTCAGTTTTAATTACGCTTCCTTCCTTAGTGGGACTCTTAATATTGACATCAATCGTGTACATTCAACGCGGTAGTTAAAAATCAGCTCTCTCCTTTCCTTAGAAATTAGTCCAAAAAAAACATGTCTCTCGACTGAACCAACATTTATTGCTTCAAAGATGTCAACTAAATACATATGTTGCTATGTAACCATTTTAATTCTGTAGGCAATGGCAGGTTTGGACTTACCATGATTGCTGGTGACTTTGTTTAACAACAACTAGCAGACTCACAGAAGACGATGAAGTTGTCCGGATGAGATCCACGTGTGCGTCCGTAACAGCAATAGCCACCCCTCTATATACTCATGCACCGGTATACGTTGCTCGGAGACACTTTCGTCAGCATACAACAGATGGTTACCCGTGAAAGATGAATGACTATTGGCTAGGCCATATCTACCCGAGAGAGTCGACTTCTTTAATTGGTTCGGTTGTCACCATGGTCACTGAAAAGCAGGGTATTTGTTTCTAGCTCACCAGGTAAATATAGGGATACCTGATACCGCGTGGTTCACGGGGCCAACAAGTTCAGACTCAGCCTCTCACTAAGTTATAGTTTATTTCACTCCGGGAATATATTATGCCGAGCGTGCTGGCTGGGTAAGTGATGTAGACCACTTGCGCCTCGGTTCCTGTATGTAATCGTTTAACCAACAAGGTCACATGCTGAAATCTTCTCCCGTTGCATGAATTGTGCGCAGCCGTGCCTCAGTATTGGTCCTGGTGTTTGGTGAGCTGGATGCTCACCCGTGTAATTTCATATAACCTTCCGTCGTTGAATTTTTATCATCTACATGTATTATTTCCTTGATCTATTTTTTTTTTCTTGTTATTTCCATAATGTCCAGTAAACTTTACCATGGCGGTCAGAACTACTGTTTTAGCCGAATGTGTCGTTATACGTAAGGGAAACACTTTTAGGTATGGCCGTTTAGATATTTCTTTCCATTATTTTACTAATTTTACATTTTTACTGCATACACATTGTCAGTATACTTGCATTTATGAGACAAACGTGAGACGAACATGTGTCGGGATTAAAACCCCTTTATATAGGGGCTTTTGTATCTCATTGGTTAAATATAATATTAGTATAATAATAATATAATATAGTGTTTATTACATCCATATAGTAATACCGAGAGGAAAATGTGTGTAAACATGGTATAGTAAGGTGAAGTTGTATGTGTATGTACCCATAGGGCCTATGCTGGCTGAGTGTCAGTTATGGGCTTTGTGTGCCAAGATCATTACACATATTACACATAATAACACATCATCTGCATAAACATTTATATTTCTTTTCAAATCAAATAGCTTCAATTCAGCACTAAAACAAAGCAATATAGCTTATAGCTCTGATATTAAGAGTACAGGTAAGAAATAAATATAATTTATGTTACACAAATTAGGAACAAAAATTCTTCAGGTGAGTTCAGTAATTTATTCATTTGGAATGTTAGAAACATGGCTGGCCACGATGGGTCATCCGATAGATGAACACGAAGCTTGAATCGATTTATATTTTCCCTCTTGAATTATGAAGTTAAGACCTTGTGGGTAACCAGCTACAAATATATCGTTTTTAACTCAATTAACGTCATTCTCAAACAGGACTGAACTCTTATCTTGAGTCAATATTGTATTGTGACTTTGGCGCCCAAACTAAAGCCAAACAGGTGCACAGTTTATAAATGGGAGTGTTTGTTGACACTTGTGTACAGGGCACCGACAGGGTTGCGAGGCCACAACGGCACGGCTCAATTGTTAGTTCAGCACCGATAACAGACACTCAACACGTCTAAACAGCCGTTCACTGTGACGACTGCATGCGTGAACTGTCCATGACGTCCGAGTCAGGGCTGAACAAAGGCATTCTCGATAATTCGCTTTTCTTGCTACACAGAGCTGAACGGTGGACTGAAACCATACACCTACCACCAAAACATGATATGCACTGACGTGGGAAGTAGGCATAATGTACCTAACCCCAACCTCTAATGCAGCGAAGTATAGACATTCTAATTCACAAAATTTTCCTGTAATATAGATAGATGAATTAAAAATGCAAGGATGACCAGTTTATGTTAGACTCGGAAATATACCGTGCAACGTGTTCCGTCTGTGCGCTTTAAAATGTTGGTATACTGTAGGCTAAGCATACAAGCTGACATTGGCAGGAAGTGTGTATATGGTCGTACACGCTCTGTCGAGACACAGGTGACTTCATTCCCTTGAACCGATGTAAATAATAAGAATGAGGCTACTTCATGTATACAACATCCCCCTGCAAGAAAGATTGGTGGGGTTTGGTCTGGATAAAATAGGCTGTGTTGGTCATTCTTTGACTCTACATTCACCACCACGAGGGAATCCGGAATCCACTGATCGGCTCGCTGACAGTATATTGTGACTGTGGCGTTAATGTCTAGTGTCTTCTACATCATAGCTTTCCAGTCAGAAACCAATGTACATGTATGTCGACCTTTCTACAAGGCAACGCCATATAATGTAAAACTCAATGTGATATTTAACTCGGAAAAAAAAGACAGAACACGACCGAATGTAAGAACTGAGGCTGTGCATTACACCTAATAGTGTCTGAAGTCTGAAACCTCCACACGGGGGTAATGGGATGTTCTGTCCCACCGGGGCGATGCACGCTACAAAACCTCCATACTATACACAATGAACTTAATAAATCCCCCCCCCCCCCCCGGTTTCCACTGTGACGATTTTGTACACATCCTATTAATGTTCTACATCAAACAGCGAATGTGATAGCGTGTGAACCGTGTGACCCTTTGGCTAATGAAAAACGACAAAATGATTGGAATCCACGTGTTTTAATGATAACACACATGTATTTCTACCACCACTGGGTTTGATGTGTAAAAAAATAACTTTACAAGTATGCTTATGAAATGACCTTTGTTGAAGCAGAGGTTGAAATAGCTTAATGAAAACGTCATTTGGCATCTCGTAAAGCGCTTTACGTCAATTTGGGGTGATTTCGCCGTGTGCCTGGATAACAGCCTGAACCCTTCTCCTCATACCACGTGTCAGTCTCCTGGCTCCTGGTTCCTTGTCCTGCCATGACTGAGCCCCCGATCTCAACCCTCTGGCAGCTTCGGGGGCTCACTCATTGCAGGACAAGGAACCAGGAGACTGACATGTGGTATGAGAAGGGCTCAGGCTGTCACCCAGGCACACGGTGGATACTCCCGATATTGAAGTAAAATGTATTACTAAGTATCAAAAGACGTTTTCATTGAGTAATTTCAACCACTGCTGCAACACGGCTCACTACAGAAGAATAATTGTAAAGCCACTGTTTCAGGCCAAAATCAGTGATGATAGAAATGCAAGTGTATTATTAAAACATATGGATACCAATCATTTTTTCGTTTTTCATTTGGGTAACACGATTCACAACCAATCACGTTTTACCCTCTTTCGATACTACAGAACATTAATTGCACGTGTACAAAATCACCACATTAAAAACCGAGGGGCTTGGGGAGGGGTTCTTAAGTTCTTTGTGTATAAGTCACAAAATAATCCTGGCTGCTTTATGTTACAGGACGTGCACAAAGCAGAATTTGCCACACCGTCTGTTCGTTAGGTGTGTGCTGTGTCACAACAGCATTTAGATTTACAAGTGCAAAATAGTGTTCAACTTGTGAAAACTAGTGTAGACTCAAGTTGGATCTGTTTAAGGAAACCTAAGATCAGAAATTAGTTTAGGTCTTTTGGGCTTCCAGAAGTTCGCAGCCTTAATACAGAGCTGGGCGTGTTTGCATATTTGTTTCTTTCCAAATGTGCACAACATGCTTGACGTCATGACGTGATCGACTTATATTTCTCTCACCCCCTCACCCTCCACGATCTCACAGGCAACACTTGAGTTCTGTCACAACATCAAGGAATGTTTCACTGCTGAAATGCCCTTGGACTCGATATATCTCCCTCCTTGGTGTGAAGTTACTCGATCAGACCATATGTACATGCCTCAGCGCGCCCAGAGCTCACGTGATTAGGGGTAAGTGTCAGATGTAACAGATCGTAATTAGACCCTGTGCAGTACGCCTAGAACCTTTCCGAGTGCGTTTACCGCATATGGAAACAGCATGCCTAGTCAAACAAATATAATGGTTGTCAAGCCCAAGTCTGGACGTGCGCCTTGCGATATGAAGAACAGTGCATCGTGTAAGCGGTGAGCTATCTTCCAGGTGGATCCTGCCAGGTCCGAGTGACACCTACGTGTTTTAGCGTGACTCTAACTGCTTAGCCTTACAACTGATCGAACTACTCTGATGATCTGAACGGCATTTGTTAGGAATGAGGCACCACAATTAGCCGGCAAGTCTGGTTGAACTGTATATGACACCTCTATATGTACATAGTTTTTCTCAGATTCTCAGTTTTTCCTTAACTTCCTTGAGACACCCAAAATCATGTCTATGAGGGTGTAATACATACTTAAACCAAGAAATGGGTAACCAGGCACCTCATGGGCAAATGGCTTACTAAGCTCACCGAGGGAATTAGATTCAGGCTTGTTTGAATGTTTCAAACATTTGCATTCCCTAATATCTCGACAGCGTCACTTGGTGATATTAAGAGGTTCAGAGGTCAACCTAGGTTAGGTCACCCAACTCAGGTGCCCCCTTCGTACAAAGAAGGTTTAAAGAAGGAATTTAGAGACAACTCGCCACACAACCCCAATATCTTTGATTATTTAACTGGTGTTTTGTGCTGCTCCAAGGAAAATTCCACCTAGAACATATCGCTTCCAGCCATATCCAAACCCGTGGAGCTTGATTCGAATGAGCGAGCTTACTGATCAAGGGCTGGGTGTATTCCTGACGCACTCTTCAGAGATCTCCACCAGTTTCCTTGATGTCGTTATTATTTACATGAATACTGCAGACAAGTACCGATACACAACAGTTAAATCTCTCATATAAATACTTTACTGCTTTCCCCTAACAGTGACAAGTTGTGCAGTTGCATAAATTCGTTTAAACACGTACAAAATAAAATGTTTGACTAAAATACAGCACTGGTAGCTTTGGCGGTATAGTACGCCAACACCAGTATGTATATAGGACTCAGTGGTACTAGAGCAGGTGCATATCTGTAAATGTCCACAGTTACTTCCCCTTAAAACACCTCTCAAAGGCCTTATATTCGTGTTGTGTGGTCCATCCACATTTTTAACCTATAGCCGTTTCTCAAATTGTCTTTGACATATTCTTGTATCGGAGAATTCACAGGACTAAAAAAAAATAATACCATATACCCATAATAACCTGAGATAAAACCCAGAATATCAAGAGCTCTTTAAAAAGTATCAATGGTCCTAACATGACAATGCATCAAAAGGACTCCAGTGGGCTTTCCCAGTTGACGTCCTTCCAGTCCGGCAACAGTATGGGTAAATGGGAAGTGCGGCGATCAATGGCAGGCTTGAGAATGTCAAAGACAAGGTGAGAGCCGGCACTGGAGAAGTGAAGTCCATCCACCAGCATTGTGCGCCAGTTCTGTAACAGAGGATTGGCTGATTATGATTGATGGATTTACAGATGGATTGGCTGACTGTTCTCAAGGCCTTTATCCCTTGCTATTTAGACCTGAAATCCTAGCCAGAAACAACAAATTTAATGGGTGATGCTTAAACCAACTGACGCGAATGGATAGGAGCCTTGTGGATTCAGGTGGAAATATTGCCTACTTCACACAAACATAAAGTACAATCTGAAAATGATCCTTGATGAAAGACATTAAAACACTCCATATTCATCATGAAAAACTCCTTTCACAAAATAGCCATTGCACTGTCTTCCCTCCTTCCAACCACGTTCAGATTAAGTTTACAAAAAGAAGGCAGTCTTCAGACCAATCTTGTAAAATTAATGAATGCAAATTACGTTTTGTGGAGTGGGTGACAAATTTCCAAATGTGTTCAGTCCAACTTGTGTTTTGACGACTCCCAACGTTATGTACGTATAAAGTTTATCAGGGACTATTTAGTTTTTAATTTGGTGCCTGAAAAGGCTTGCATTATCAGTAAATAAAAGGAAACTTACATCTGACTTTTTCATCTCCGAGAAGACATCAATGAACTCTGTCCCGGCCTGGGAAGCCGCTTGGCCTGCTGCCTGAGAATAAGCCTGGGTTAGGGCGTCTGTCTTACCACTCTCCTTGTCTGGAAATATATGTTACAATGAAGCTAAAACCATTTTCTTACTTCTCTCCAAGCACAACTATGTAAATAAAATTAGACTCCTTTTACAGCCATACAAATCATACACGTATGTTGACATCACATTCACCGTTGCCTGCCATCTGCTCCGATAAAGAGTACATTATCTAGATCATTATGGTTCCAAAAACAAGTACACCTGCATCAGACCTCTCCGGGAATAATTTGGACAAACTTTCGGACTTTCATAAGCAGAGCACACTTGTATTCAGACATGACCTACTAATGTCACTTAATGTGTGTTAGATGTTCTGTTGTGTGCAGAACATATTATCAATAGGGCACAAAATTCGGGGCATGAATTTTTCTCTGCATGGATTTGCAACACAAACCTGACTGGATTTTGCATGAATATAGAGTAAGAAATCTCTTTTAAACCCCAGACGGGTACAGATCAAACAATTTAGGAAGATTTATTGCTAACATAGGGCTGCTTTACTTATGTTGATCATTTCGATACATCATATTTTTTCCCTTCACCAGCTCATTGTATTGCCTATAAGCTTCTGACTTGTGGTGACATCCTGTGTGGTGTAACAGTGAATGAATAAAGTGAATTTAAACTCCCCCACTGTTAAGCAAAGGCATGTATTTCCATACTGCTGAATGTATTTATTTATTCATTTATTTGATTGACCGGTGATAAAGAATGTTTCAGGTATACAATGGCAGCCAGAATTACAGCAGCAGGAAACTTGGAAGAACCTGCAGGAAACCATGGCTATCCTTGCTGCTGAAATTCTTATGTATGTAATTGTACTCATCCTTGGGATAAAGTACTATGCACGGCCCATGTGCTTCCCCACCAGAGGAAGTACTATGCACGACACGTGTGCTCCCCCACCCAAGGAAGTACTATGCACGACACGTGTGCTCCCGCACCTGAGGAAGTACTATGCACGACACGTGTCCTCCCCCACCCGAGGAAGTACTATGCATGACACATGTGCTCCCCAACCAGAGGAAGTACTATCCACGACACGTGTACTCCCCCACCCGAGGAAGTACCATGCGTGACACGTGTGCTCTCCAACCAGAGGATGTACTATGCACAACACCTGTGTTCCCCAACTAGAGGAAGTACTAAGCACGACACATGTGCTCCCCCACCCAAGGAAGTACTATGCATGACACGTGTGCTCCCCCACCTGAGGAAGTGCTATGCATGACACGTGTACTCCCCAATCCGAGGAAGTACCATGCACGACATGTGTGCTCTCCAACCTGAGGAAGTATTATTCATGTCCTCCTCCTGAGACATGTACACTCACTCTGTTCTTCCCTGGAGTATTTGGCCCACGCCTCTTCATCAACTGCTGGTGGCCCAATCAGAACTATCTTATCACGACCCACACCTACACTCTGAAACACAGGTACTGAGGGGATATATACATGAGGGAATAAATACATCTATAACATGTCGTAGGGGAATAAATGCATGCACTTATATGCTGGTTCCTTAGAATGGGGTTAAGATGTCACTTTTAACATTATTTCGGTCACTATAAGTACAGCACACATCTATCATTTGTATCCAGGGACACATTAACATCATGTGTACAGAGGAGACACTTAAATATCTCTGTACTGAGGTCATTTATATCTGTGATATTCATTCAGGGTATAAATACATTTAGCCTGCGACTGACAAAATAATCCAGCTTTCATTGGACAGCCTGGGTCCCATGGGGGACACATATTTCTCTGCACTCATACTGGGTAACTGATACCATAACCTTCCAAATACTCTCACCAGGAAGCCATGTCTAATAATATGATGTGTATTAAGGGTTCAATGTCATGCATACACGTTTACGTACAAAATACACAAGCACATTTCCCATTTAACAATGTTGGATGGCAACGAGTGTTGTCAAACGAAGATGAAGAACACGTCCAGACTACTAAACATGGTTCAACTTGTCCAATTCAAGTTGACTATTGCTGAGTCAACAAAAGTTGAGTAATGTGGGATAGTCTGGAGGTGGTTTGAAAGAGGGTATAAATACACCATGAGCACACAGAGCACTCACCACCCAAATGCAAGACTAAACATTAACTTAAAACATCCACTAAAGCATTTGCACAGCTTTCTTGCTCTTTGAGGAAGCTGCAAACAGAATTTGAAACGAAATCATGCCATCCAGATCAAACCATATCAGCTAGTGTAGCTCATGACTTTAACCTGTGCTGAATATGAAGGAAAATCATGACAGGAATCTTTACGAACACATTTTTCACAAAAACCTTGCTTTAACCGCGTTGTTCTAAAATGAACTGTGAATTGCATGTGCACTAGATGTGCAGCATATGCACTAAATGTGCAGCATACAGATTCATAACCTGCAGCTTTGTATAACAAACATCAATGTCAAGTTATGTAGCCACAGAGCCTAACCCAAGGGACATAACTCCACCTCACCTGCAAGTACTCCACCATTTCTAGTAAGTTCTGTTTGTACTCCTCTAATGGTACATGCTGCCTAGTGTTAATAATGCGGTCATTAGAGTCATTGGCACCCAAGAAGATGCTGAAAAGCACAATGTCTTTGGCCTCAGCTGCAGAGACAAGCTTTGGCAGAACAAGCTTGCACCAGCGAGAGGTGTATCCAGAAAACCCTCGGTTTATTACATCACACTTCCTGGCCAAAAAAACAAAAAAGAAGAAAAAAATGCAGTATCTATTTGGACATGGAAAAGAGTTATTCATAAAAATAGAAATACAACAGAGTTGAATACAAGCCAGGTAGATCCAGACAATCCATAATGTGATGGAAAACAAAAGAAAACCATGGCTTTTGAATACTGAGCTGCAACCTGTAAATGCTGACCTCAGCAGGTGAAGTATCAAGATAGCTTTCTACACCTACATGTAACTCCTACCAGTCTATTACCAAAGAACCACAATTTTGAGACAATAAAGTTCTATCAGGCATATGAAACTGGATCCCTTGTTTCCCATCATATGCTGGAAAACTGATGAGAGTGGCAGAACAAATTTTTATTTTTCATCATCATTTTTCTGTAACATTTTGTGACCATCTCACCTTTTATGACAAATCTGGCAAAAATGAAATAATGAGACCTGACGCTGAGGGGTAAAATGATATGCGAGCCATGATGTGAAACTAGGAATCCAGCGAGAATCGCCCGCTACTGACTGATGAAGATAGACAAGAAGTCAGTACCTTACAAGATAGTCCGCTGCCAGGGAACACCAGCAACCCTCTGAAGAGAAACCACGCTGAAAACCAAACACATCTGTGTTGTTGTCACATGGTACTTGTTATCAAGTTTCACACATGCATGTATTTCAGTTAAGAAGTCAATGGAAAATTAATTGCAATTTGACGGAAAATTGCTGCATATTTGCTGAGACCTTAGGTAAAAGTTTAGAAAGTGCACTGTCCGATGTGAGATACTATACAGGAATATAATTTCATGGAAATGACAATTTATTATATATTTACTTCATCCAAGTTTTACATTATCATGAAGTATCTTTCTCTTTCACAATGCTCTACGGATCTGGCCTACATAGCTACACGTGAGGAACCACTGCCATCTGCATCCATATCTCATTATTAGCTTTAGTCCACGGTTGTTCAGACCTTGAAATCTGCATCAGAAATGGAGTGCCCAGGTAATTTCTAATGCAAATTCCAACGTCTAGGCAACCTTGAACTATGTAAGCTTATGACGACATCTGAGATTCCAGTAATACCCTAGCTCCGTAGGGCTCTGATTATGTACATGTAATCACACCCGAACAGAGCTAGTGAGATTGCAAAAGCATGTCGGCTATCCAATAATAAACCCAAAATTTCCCCTCTCCCTTATCGGAAATAACCTGTGTAAGAGAGTCCCCGAACAGCACAGCCTTCGGCCAAACGACGACGCCTTCCTTGCTCTGATCACCTGCCATGCTATCGTGACCCGCTTTCGAAGTCCACATTCAGAAGAGTGAAAGCCAGGGGAGGTAACACGCTGGATCAAAGCAATCAGCATGGTTTTAAGCCAGAACTCGTAATACAAGTATCTAGAGTGTTGCACCGCTAGGATAAATGGCCAGTGATAGCATTTCGGAGCAGTGAGGATTTCCCATGGCGGGTATATTCCTGCATGTATGTATGAGTTGAGAACAGTGCATATACGACAGAATTATTATAGCAAATTCACTTTTCAGTTGATTTCATGTGTAATAAGTGGAGGATTTACTCTGTGGGATTTGAACTCGAGATCTCTACAGTTTAAGTCCAGTGCTCTACCAAACCGAGCTAAAGCACTAGCTACTGCTAGTATAAGCACCGTTACACTCATCCCCACTTAAATCCCCCACCCCCACCCCCCCAAAACACGCAGGCTCACGGGTCTAGAGCCCAACTTCACCATTCATATTTTCTAGAGATCATGCTGCTCCTGGACTATCGCCAGCCCTTGGCTCCATATCCGGTTTCACCTATCTGTTCTGTGCAAGCCCCAGTTGTCATATCCAGCTTAACTGCTAAATTTGGTTACTTTTGACGCTCCATGCATTATATGTCCCGAATCCTGCAAAGTTAAGTCTCGTGATCTTTGACGTTGTCCTTCTTTGTTAGCGGTGATACACTGCATACACGCTTTGGCCACATTACCTTCCCATCATGCATATAGATATAAGTCTGGTTGAGCTGATGCAAAGGCAATCTCGAACATGGGGCGATTACACAATCAGTCAGAGTCTTATAGTTACATGTTAGCACATAACTAACCTTAGACACTGCGTAATCATCATGGCAGTTTAGCGTATAAGTGTAGAGGAGAACAGGCAACATGGAGAAAGAAACTAAATGTCGGCACTATACCCACTCCGACACACTACCAGTTCCGTGTGCACTCCGACACACACATAAAGCACTCCGGGATTGTCTGGTAGAAACACTCAAAGTTCGCCTATCCTTAAAGTCACATGATTGTTATGAAAGTTTATGGACTGAATAAACTGACTGGAATCAACAGGTTCTTTCAGTACCGAGTTTCTCTGAGTTAGGCTGGCCGAAACTCAAGCAGGAATATATAAACTATCAGGCGTGGAATTCATGTAAGGCGAAACCACGCCCAACAACTTCCCCTATGTCACGATGTTGCAGAGGTGGTAGCAGTTTGGCGGACATGGACTCGCCCTGCCGCAAAAAGACACACTATATGCACACACCAGAAGGACTCCTCCTTGTCATATGACTGAAATATTTTTAAGCACAATGTTAAACCCCAGACACTCACTCACTCACCCACTCATTTGTCACGCCATGAAGCAACAAAGCACCATCGCTTCGCACTATCTTGTCATCGTTTCGCACTAGATGCATCTTGTGATCGTTTTGCACTATCGTCTATTGCTTTACAGTATCGTTCCATCGCTTCTTGCCATCGTAAGGCGAAGGAACGATATTACCATGGTACGATGGTGGCCTTAACCGGCTTCCATATCAGTTGAGACTTCTCCCGTTCGCTTCGCAACTTCTCCCCTTCGCGTGGCCACTTCGCCTCTTCGCATCGCAACTTCGCCCCTTCGCCCTGTAACTTCGCTTCATCGCCCTTGGTATTACTGGAGGGATACTGTGGCCCTTATCAGTCATCATACTTATCAGCTATTATAGATTTCATACTTGGTAATACATTTATAATGCACCCTGGGTTATGCGTTATAGTTCAGAACGCAACCTAAATGTATAGTAAATCAGGACAATGGAAAATCACCTACAATATGGTACGCAACTTTACACGGAGGAATATGATTTTCTTGCTTTAATATTTCACAAGTATCGATAGACATATTTTCTTCATGTGCATGTGTCCATTGTTACAGTATGGTACAACATAAACATGGGATAAAACGTATACAAAAAATTATTCAGATACACCATCAAAACCACCATTACGCATGTCACGAAATGAGATATCAATGAAAGTGTTCAGATATATACACTCTACATGTGCATGATAATTACTAGCCAAAATATATTATGCAATATAAATGCCCGTTATTTAGCTTGTTTTGACTCCATATATGTATGTAATAGACCGACTCCTTTATGCGTCCCTGGCTTCACAGCATATACAGTGATGAGGCCTTGAAACGGTCCAGAAACACTTTCTTCAAATCTCCAAACGCCTTGCGTCCATGAAAACTTACTACAGCAAATTGGAATTAATACTTAATGAAAAATAACTGTACCGCTAAATTTTTCATATGAAATATTCTTCCTTTTTTTCTTTCATTTCTTTACATTAAAGGTAATGATTTGATATTAGCATCCCTAGTGGTTATTCACAAACTCTTAACATTAGTTATCGCCACAATATCGCTGAAACATTGCCGACGTGGCGTAAAACCATAGGCATTCATTGATATTAATTATTTGGGTTAAGAGACAACCATTTTTGTACTAAAGCAACCAAAAAATCAAAAATAAAAATAAAAAAAGTTGCTGGCTTAATTTATTCTTCTCAAAGGTATATGCGTATATGAACGCTTTATTGCACAGACCATGCATCCTGTGTTCAAAATTATACGAAGAAAACTACTTTCTCCGGAACAAAATTCAGGCTGTGACAGATATAAACATATCCATGTATTATTTTACTTTAAAACTGATGCAGTCAGTAAGTGCATGGGCCTACTGTAACACCGTTAGCATGGTGTAGAAGCAGTGTACCTATGTGATTGCCAACCGAGAGAATATAAACTGTAAACAGCTTGGAAAATAGATGGATGAAGACTACATGTACATAAAATAGGGACACTGGTCATGATTAAGTCAGGGATTTAGTGACCTTGACCTCACAAGTGTACGGAGATTGCAGCCTACACGTCACCGTGACGTCATACTGGTGAGTTGATTTTATGTCAAGGCCGTTTATGAAGACATCCGTCGTGAATTGCGGAGTTACCAAGTAAGCGCTAACCAAGGCGAGTAGATCTTCTGACAATACCCTTGGGTAGGTCTTTGAAAACTTTAACAGTTTCCCCATAACGTCTCGAACATTAAGCATTGTGGTTGTCACGTGTTGCATCCGTGACGTGTCGTAGAAGACCCGAGTCTGCAGCCAACGATTTCGCTTACGGTAGATCTGTCTTATGTCATTGATATTTGTGACAGGATCGTTACTCGAGACCACAAATGAGATCGCACTTCGATGGGTGGCCTGGAATGTCTTGTTAACTACAGTGAAAAGCAGAATGTTTAAGGCAAGCGTACAATGTCAGATAGCATGAACCAATCTCCCTAAATTTGTGTATATATTTAACAAGAAATGAAAACTAAGAATGAGAAAATTAAAATGATAATTCTAATTACGTATGGCTCAAATATGAAAGTATTATAGACTTGTGATCCATTAACAGTAACACACATTTATAAATCAGAACTACTATCACCTGGAATTACAGTTTATATTGATCAGTTAACAATTGTACATATATATGACAGAGAATCGACTGGGATCAGACACATTAGCTATATCCAATTACTGATGTAGCGATTGCGGTATTACTGTATGTCTTTTCTGTAACTTACCTTTGGATCTGAACTGGAGTTCAATTGGGTAGTGATCACTTACATCCAGGGCCTGTCAGTCACAAATAATATATATGTGCTGTTAGGAATACAAGAAAGTCACATATGACCCCGAATATTTATTTACTCGTAACAATAAAAGCTGCAGCCATAACTGTAATATAACATAACGGAACTTGACAAAATTACTGAAGCTTGTTAATCTTACAATAGTTTGGGATCGTTGAAATATTTTTCATGTATCTTCAAGTTGTTAACTTTGCGGTCTTGTTTTTGCTTCGAACTGAAATAAAATAAACCAAACAAAATTGATCATCTGCAAATCGTATACTTTGGGTGCGTTCTACTTGCTGTGTCACGGATTGTCATTCAAAGCCGCACTTGTTGATTTAAAGTTGTGGTGAAGTAGTCACCTAAATGCCTGTAGACCTGTAGGTTACTGAGCTTTACAGCATGATTAGTGTGGGTGCATTTAGCATGGATAGAATTTCGTCGAGTCTTATGGGGTTCTTCAGCCTTAGATTCATCTCCACAAGGCGGGTTTTGGCTTAAATCAAAATTTTATAATTTAATCTGAACTGGACTAATTTTTGAACACTTGCTAATAAATTCAAGTGACAAGTGTTGAGTAAGAATGAAAACTATTAGCCATCCAGGTTAGCAATAAATAAAGTAAAATTATGAGAGTGATCCGCTGAAAAACTTTCGAATTTTTTGTGATAAGGGCTGTGTTTCAGGAGGCAACCGACTTCATCTGATCATCTAAAGCCTGAACTTTATTTATTTATTTATTTGATTGGTGTTTTACGCCGCACTGAAGAATAATTCACTTATACGACGGCAACCCGCATTATGCTGGGAGGAAACTGGGCAGAGCCCGGAGGAAACCCACGACCATCCGCAGGTTGCTGGCAGACCTTCCCAAGTACGGCCGGAGAGGAAGCCAGCATGAGCTGGACTTAAACTCACAGCGACCATATTTGTGGGAGGCTTCGGGTCATTGCGCTGCGATAGCGCGCTAACCGACTGAGCCACGAAAGCCCCCTTTACCAATCATAAAAAATCCCCGAAACCTTAATGTGGAATTTCCGTGAAATGGCCTTTCAGATGATACATATATACATTGTTTGAAGATGTTCTGGTAATAGGTGTGTCTCAATTTGAACTCCATGAGCTGCAAACTATGGATCACATTGCAGTTTTAAATTCTGATTTGAGTGAATCAGTGAGAAATACATGTAGCTTTGGCCGTTTAGGTCTGTTTCCACATCTCCTTCTAAATAGTTATTGTTACATTATTTGCTGTCCTTTGTTTTTAGTCCAAACTGGCTTTGTGTGACAGGCCTCCTGGCACTTACCTCCTCGTAGCTGAGCTGCAGGTCGGTATCAAAGCGGTACACACCCACACTTCCGGGCACAAGATTTGTCAGGATATCTCCACTGGCTGTCACAAATCTAAGGATAGGTAAAGTATAAATATCAACTGTGCAGTTCCCGTTTTGTTTTAGGACAAAGTGTTGGCAAGCCTGCCATATATATAAGATTGGGCGCGTCAACTCCCATAGAATTGTGCTGCACCGGTTTGTGTTACTTCACATAGTAGATAAAATCTCACAAAAATTTTTACACTTGGTACACGCAATTTTATTTTTGACATAGCTTTCAACAATACTTTGGTTTCCTTGTAGAGGGATGGAGATAATACCGACATATTTATGGCGCTTTCTCACTGGAACGCTCATTCCGAAGACAATAGGCATAGCATTCCAAATATGCAGTATAACTGAGCCATACCGACTTTAAAGTCAGGATTGATTGGAGTCGGGTTTGAACCCCGCATGTTCCGCTTACAAAACAGAAGCTCCTTTCACTACGCCTCCGCGAGGTAAGTCTACACATTATTTCAAGAACAGATAAGTAGACAGCGATAGGGGCGCACAAATCCGACAAAATGCCACACGATCATTGTTGTATTCATCATCACCATATACAAGGCCACGATAATGAAAGCCGTAATAATCAAATACATCTAGACTAATAATTACAGGTGTGAATTACGAATAAAGCCCCCGCAGATGTGATTCAGGATAAATAAAAAAATACTACATGAATTGATCTGAGGAGTGTAAACCCAAAACCGTTTCTGTGAGAGATAACGGATCTACAGGCGTATCTCTGCTGCTTTAGCATTATCTGCAGTGACATATATTTCCAAAGAGCTCTCCTGTACCTGTCGTAGCTGCAGTCCGAGTAGGTAACAGTGGTATCCTCCGAGTCAGGAATGAGCCAATGAAATTCCTCGTCCGTCCTCAGAGATACGTTTTTCCATTTGGCTCCTCTGAGATAGGAACAGTCAGCGTTAAAATCACCCGCCAAAAGAACAGCCTGTTAAAACATTGGAACAAACTTGCTCTTACTTTTTCAATGGTAATGTATAAATGTACTTGTATATATACCGACAAATTAATTCTTAATAAATTTGCCCGTGCAAGATAGTTTACACGAAAGAAGTTGTATGTGGAATTCTAGTCAAACCTCAGAATGAATACATAAATCATATAATCAAAATGTTGTCCATCCCTATTTTCTCTAAACTGTGTATCCTTCTTCTTTTTCGCACAGATATGTTTACGGTTTCATTCATCTATTTCGACTGTGTTACTAGCCTGTCAGTTACTGCAATTTCTACCCCAACATTCATTGATTGTAACGCAACCAGCATGAAGCATTCTGTACAACATTGTACTTGGATAGCATATGTGCGTTATAGGTATGGATGATATATGTAGAGAAGTTAGTATTAGACGTATATGCGTAGGAGGGAGCTTACAACATTGGGACTTTCAAAATCGAATAGGTAAGCTTTACCTGTAAATTCCAGTGGTCGACCACTTGATGGTATACAGAGGTCAGCGCGTCAACTTCCGCAACCGCATCTCTTGGGGCTATGTGGGTTGCTATGATAGCAAAGTCTTGGAGTTCTGAGGAAATGAAACATTTTGTAAGCATGATACAACGTTAAAGCGTTGCTGTGTTGTTTTACATTGTTAATTTGTTTTCAACAACAGTCGAAAGAAATCACCTCAAGAGACTTACTATACATGCACGTTTGTACTTATAGTGAAGCATCTGTGTTTCTCTGCTTCGTGTAAGATATCAATGTCGTATTCTAATAAATAAATCTGAAAACAATTCAATATCGAAGAGAAAGAAAGCAAAAAATGTACAGTCAGTGGAAAGATCACTGAAAATCATATCCAAAACAACCTTTACTCATTAAAAACCATTTTGACTGCAGTCAAATGTTTGATTTCTGAGGTAGACATAACATAATATGAAAGATTACAGCTTAAAGAGTAAAACCAGAGGACAGAGGGATAATTGACAAACGGTCACACGTGTCGGTTGTATAAACTTTTCAGTTTATCTCAGGAATGTATTCTAACTGTCCAGGAGAGTGTTTAAAAACCAATAACTTACCTCCGCCCCCCTCCGCCCCCCCCCCCCACCATGGCTTGAACAGGATTAGATAAAAGTCACTCAGTAGAATTTAATACAGTATATTTAATAATGGAATACCTAGTCTATAGGTGAACACTTTCATTACTTTTCATAAGCAAAACAGACATTTCTTTGAAAAGACGAAAATGCTGATTCATAAAACCCACCAAACTCAGGGATTTGTTTATTTGATTCATTTGTTTATTTGCGTTTTACGCCGTAGTGAGGAATATTTCATTTCTTTGACGGATACATGTACCAGCAATACCTTTGATTCAGTAAACAGAAGTGTAGTAAAATAAGTGCAGGTAGTTGTAATATAATTTTCAGCGGTGAAGCTCACTTGTTTTGGTTTTCTTACCTTTCAATACCTGTTTTCATTCACAGTTTAACGAGTAGATATATACGATTTCATACTCTCAGAGATGTTTCTTGCAGCATGTTCCGCCAATCGGTAATTACCCAAATATATGTATTGTCTGCCTCACTCCTGCCCAGTGAAATCGATTCTAACGTCATCATTTGTTAGCCATACACTGTACCGATGTGTGATTTACAGACCACATAGAGAATCCATGAGCAGCGTGTGCTTTCCCCTATTGTTATCTCCCTTTCTACATCGATCTCTCTAATGAAGTGCACAGATGTGTATCCAGTATGTAATTTTAAGCACATTGCCTGCCCATTTTGGCTTGAATAAAGGTATGGCTTTGTGAATACAAAGTGAGAAACGTGACAAAAGTTGCACACAATGGACAGTGGAAGAGTAACTGGTTCTGCTCACCGGTAAATGGGCAATGGAATCGAACTGCAAAGGGTTCCCGTTCGAACACGTCTGTACCGTCACCTGTACTGTCTTCAAACTGGTAGACGCCGGTGAGAGTGATTCGGCTAGGCCTGCATGGGTATCAGAAAGCAAAGCAATATGAGGAAACATGTACAAGACAAATCAATATTACTAAAAGCTAATATTCGATCGACATAAATTTAGGTCTTTAAAATTTTCCTTCAATGACCACTGAAAGCGCCTCTCTTTTTTGTTTGCTCGTATTCTCGCTGTTCATGCGAATCTTTAGCAGACTCCTAAACATGCTGACTGTCTTCCGCAGTCTCCTGAACGACCTAACCGCCTACAGTAAACTCCTAACTATGTTAACTGTCTGTAACTGATTACTTCATATAAATAACAAACTTTTATACATGTTAATTATGCCTACAGCAGCCTCATAAACCTGCTAAATTGCCAATACTAAACTTCTAAATAATGTTCACTCTCCCCAACACACACATCTAATTATACTGAAAATGCCTAAACAGGTAGTCTCCATGTACTTGGTATATTTATTTCATTAGTTTTAAACGCGTGCACGTGACATTTTCACTGTTATGATAGCAATCACATTTATGTGAGGACTAACCCTTTCATTTGTAGCTGACAAAACTGCTGACTAAAGCCGCGAAAGACGGATTCGAACCGGCCACCCGATTACTCACACAGGGTCGGTCACCTGCCACTCACGCATGGGTCAATCACCTGCGACTCACATAGCGGTCTTTCACCTGCGACTCACGCAGGGATCGGTCACTTGCGACTCACGCAATGGTCGGTCACTTGCGACTCATGTATCGATCGATTACCATGCGACTCAAGCAGGGATCGATCACCTGCTACCCACGCAAGGGTATGTCACCCGCTAGTCACGTCGGCTTGGGGTTGGTCACCTGTGACTCACTCAGAGGTTGATCACCTGCGACCAACTCAGGGGTCGGTCGCCTGGGACTCACACAGGGGTCGTTTACCTGCGACTCAGGCAGCTTTCGGTCACCTGCGATTCACGCAAGTGTCGGTTACCGGGAACTCACGCAAGGGTCGGTCACCTGTCATTCACGCAAGGATCCGTCACCTGCGACTTACACAGGGGTCGATCGCCTGCGATTTACACAGGCATCGGTCACCTGTGACTCACGCAAGGATCGGTCTTCTGCGACTCACAAAGCGGTCGATCACCAGCGGCTCACGCAAGGGTCAATCACCTGCGACTCACGCAGGGATCGGAAACTTGGGGCTCACGCAGGCGTCGATCACTTGCGACCCACGCAAGGGTCGATCACCTGCGACGTGAATAAAATCATAAGCATATGAAGCGGTCAATGAACCTAACAATGCAACGAGTTACAAACAACAAAGTTGTCTTGCACATTTTCTGACTCTTACCTGAAGAGGAATCCGTACTGCTCTTTGCTGTTTGATCTCCCCAACCTCTCACTAACCACGGCGTCGAATGGAGCCAATGGAGATAGCCTGTGGATATAATATGAGATTAGGTGCCGGGTTAAGTGCCCAGATTGTAGGCATTCATTGTACGCTATGGGTGTACTGCTGTTATGTCGAAGTCTCATATGCTATTGAGCTTTACCCTCACTTCATGTTGTGGGGGAAAATGAAAACGTTGATTTTAACTCCAAGGTCACATCTAAGACATTTTGTGGAAATAATTCACATTGAAGGCAGAGTAGAATCAAAAGTAAGAGAAGATACGGTATCATTATCAAAGCCGAATAACCGGATAACACTGATGAAGGTTTCCTTTGAAGCTTACCCTCACGGTTAAATTTTTCAAAACTTCAAATGGAATCTGTCAATATGTGCTAGGTGTGAAGCAATGTCCCTGGTTATATTGGCTCTATAGTGCAGGGCTTCCATCATACATGTACCTGTGCGAACGACAGGACAGAAATTATTCCAGTTCTCGACCTCGCGCTTTCCATATTTCTGATCCTTTAAAACAGGTAATTCTAAATTCATCAATACGAAATACAACCGACCGCCCTGGTGACCTTGTGATTAGAGCGTCCGCTTCGCGGTCGGGAGATCTGAGATCAATCCTGGGTCGGGCCATCGACATGCCTCGCTTGCCGCTCACCACTGACAGGTTAGAGCAAGGAAACAGAACTGGCCAGCCCGGTGTTTGACTGGGGTGGGGTGTCATGTCTGCTGTCTTCGATATGATGTTTTAGTGGCGGCAGCACTTTGGCGGTATGGACTCACCCCGATGGACTAAAGCCATATCCTGTGTAAAGATGTGTAAATATGCCAAACCCAAACTTCAGTTTAGACGACAGGCCTAGTGAGAACTTGCCTGTCTCTCACTCCAACCGATCGGTGACGATTCCGCATCCTTTTAATTGCTGTGAATAGAAGCGTTATATTCAGGGGCTCGTTTTACCGAGCAATCGCAATTCCGCGTCAGATTGACATACGCATTATCGGGTAACGTATAAAGTCACTAAACGTCACAAATAAGAAGCAAAACAGTCCAATAGGACTGCTTTTTAAATATGTATGAAGAGTTAAGCCTGGTGTTGTTGGGCTTAAGACTTCAGCCTCCCTTTGTTCTGAGATCGATGAACCAAGTTCCCAGTTTAGCTTCCACATTATCCGCTCTGAATCGTTGCATTTAATAGTCTGGAACTCAGTCGTTTCGACTGTGCTGCCCCCAGCATGCTGAAGTTGTACGCTACAAACACCGGTTAATTTTAGTCTCGGGGTAATTCTGATGACACTGGTGCCACATAGCCTTGTCCGAGAAGAATACAGGTCACAAGGTGGTAAATAACACAAAACTAATAGGAACGTTGACTTCAGCAATATACGAACTTCATCGGCCGCCATTTCGAATCACCCAAGTTCTGAGTTGCTGGGATGGACTCTTAAATAATATGCATATATCTCTTTTTGGCATTACGCGTTCTGAGTTGCTTCTGATTATGAGACGATTAATGGAAGTTAATCCCCATAACCTTGTCCTATTGTCAATTCGATGCTGGACTGCGCAGCCTCATGGATCTACTACACACTATCACGAGATTTTCCCAGGACTATATGACGAATCCAACTGTATTTGAAAAGGACGATTGGAAATGTTCGGCTGTTTCACATGCATCAGTTACATTCATGACAATTGTGACTTTAAGGCCAATATTAATGCTGATACCAAGGGATACCAATTAAGTCAGGGTGGCTTTTGGATTCAAAGAAACCTGTCTTTGCAGTGTAGAATTTTGACATGCTGAAGCCGTCACACTCGAACAGACCGAGTTCTTTGTTACTAAGTGAAAGAGTGATCTGTAATTCTGAAAGCTAAAATGCTGGAAATTAAGAATGCAACAGATTTGAGATCTAAGTTTAACCAGACAGCTTGAATATAATGTATTACTATGGGCAATTTGCCCTGCATCTGCACGGCTACGCGACATTCCTTCGCCATCGACCTGTGTCGGTAGATTGTTCCGGTAGCAGGTGGACTATACTTCTTCCTTTCTGCTATATAGCTGTGTCCTTCACATAATTTAACCCTAAAATAGTACGCGTAGTTTCTTCAACGCCAACAGATTAAAATGAACATGCGTTACTGAGTGATAACCTTGGTAAGACACGATAGGCTTTCCGTTTGAAATATGATATGGTTTTCGTGCCTGGAATATAAGTTTTTGCTTTCTAACCACAATGGGAAAGAGTGGTCGCTCCTCTGGGACACGCTAGCATCCTTATGTTGTAAATATTGGTCTATGCTTCCTTGCCTGGCTACACCTATTTAGTAACACCTCTTTTACGTGAAGAACTACACTGGTTGTTGGACTTACGGGCAATACATGTGTAAATTTATACGTGTGATGAACATGTGAACCATATTTTATAATCCTACTGGAATAGAGTGTAAACTAACATCAAACTTAGCACCATTATTTTTACTCTTGAATTCACTGTTCCAGTTTACATCACTTTTTGCTTAAAATCACATTCTTTTTTTTTCAGAGTAGTTAAATCATGTTGATGGTTTTTGAAATGGGCTGTGCACCTATCGTCTTTGAACGTCTTTTGGCCCGAACAGTTAATATAGTTAGTGTCAGAATTGACACTTGGGATAGGGCATTGTCCGTAGATGTGTGGCCCATGCAAATGTGCTCATAATGAAGCGGATCTTCATAGAGACACTATCACTTGGGACCATTATATACTGGCCCTAGCTAGCACTTACATCAACAACACACGAAGGGTGCTATAACTGATGCCCAAATCCACACATGCCGATGACAACCCAACCCCTAGAGGAACTCTCCCAGGAAATGAGTGCAAGGGCTATTAAATTCTCATTCTATTCTTTGTTTTCGCTTGCTACTAACTGTTTTTTGTTTTTGCTTTTTTCCTTCCGTCCAGGTTATTCATTGATTATCCTGAGACTTTGACACCATTGCGGAACATCCGGTCCAGTACTGAGACCTCTCTTGAAAAGCTGAAACGGGCTTCCGGTGGATAAATCCTCATAGTAATACATGGTAATTCAAATTAGTGTTCCTCTAGTGTGGCAACTTGCAAACGATGCGTAAACCCATGATTGGTCATTGAAATATGCGCTCCAGGGGTGTTGGGAAAATGTAGGCTAGCGTGTAAATCGCAAATCACCAAACATACTTGCAAATGCGCAAGCCAAAGGTGTCAACGAGTCTTTGTGATTCCAAGCTGTTGTATGATTAACGGACATGACGGAAAAATCGGCAATCAATAATTAGCTTTATTTCCACGAAAAACATTTATACTTTGGATCGATATGACATTGTGGACGCATATCTGTTTTGAGATATAAGTACAAGTCAGGTACAAGCCAACATTTTAATGACTAATATTGTATCGATGCAGCTTGAGGAAAATTGACTTTTTGACACACATGAGCAATATAAACATTTCTAGTCTGTTGTGCTGTAGAGGCTCCCATATAGCATATACATACATACATGTATATACACGTATTCAACCACATCTATACCAGCATATTATCATGTCTACTCCTTCGTGAGCAGTTTTAATGCTACTTTCACATTAGGAATATTTATAGCCCGAATGCTTTACAATGGTCACTGAATCTGTTAATAAAAGACATTGTATTATTAGTCACAATGTTCAAGCAAGCACCAATATTCAGTTTCACGGACTTACTTCATGCTTATGAAACAGAAGTGATAAGGAAGTGTGTTGACCTTATTGATATAAATATAGCCATGTATTTACGTGGGATTTCTCGACTATCTACTCTACAATTCCTCATCAAGATTGAATGCAGTGCCTCATTAAGCTAATTGCTTCAGTGTTTCAAAAGGCTGGCAATATATGTCAGAGCTCTGTAGGCATTTTGTTTTGTTGTTTTTTGGGGGGGGTTGCTTATTTTTTTCAGGTTATTATTTTCTGGCATGTTGCACGGTTTATAGAACTGGTCGAATTTCTCAGTAATTTGTTGAAATATGGCAATAGTTGAAAACTAATAAAAAACAAGACTGCAAATGGCCATTCATAACCGCTCTATATGGAACAATCAGCGGAGGACATTGGCTTAAATCCATTGTAATTAAAGGAGAAGATGCATTGATTTCCCAGCTGGCACAACTTATCTGGACTTTTATATCAAATAAAACGGCCAGGGCTTCCTTTCTTGTCATTTGTGAGGCAAGAGACATCATTTATTTCGATATCGTAAGCTATCCATTTATGGATGACAGTAAGCCAGAAAGCCCTGCTGATGTACACATATCCCCCTTTGCACGAGTAAATATGGACAAGTTCAATCTCTGTTGTAAACAATGGGAGCCGGATGAGGATATCTCGTCCCGCGCCTCGGGGGTGAAGACCCGAAGTACGGAAGTCGAGAACGATGCCGTTTGCGTTACCCACGAGGCACGGGGCAAAGGCAGTACCGTCCTCGTGTCGTGGTTCTCAACTCACGAGGCACAGGGCTAAGGCAATACCGTCCTCCTGTCGTGATTCTCGACTCACGAGGCGCAGAACAAAGGCAGTACCGTCCTCGTGTCGCGGGTGTCATAAAGGGATACTAGGTTCCATTTTATTGCATTGACAGATATTTGTTATGGGAATATAGGTCGGTGCCATTGCACTTACTTGTTCACTTCGTCCTTTAGCAGTGTTAAAGCTGTGGATGAGCTGTCTCTGATTTCCTGGACGACGACCAAGTCGTAGCGCTGGACAATCTGGCTCAGGACAAATAAGAGAGGTGTCAGGAGAAACCCGACAGGTGTCAGGACAAACAGGGGAGGTGACACACCAACAGGAGAGGTAACAGGACAAACTGGGGAGGTGTCAGGACAAACAGGGGAGGTGACAGGACAATCAGGGGAGGTGACAGGTCAATTGGGGGAGGTGACAGGACAAACCGGGGAGCTGTCAGGACAAACTGGGGAGGTGACAGGACAATCCGGAGAAGTGTAATGACGGAGAGAAGAAAACAAATACGTGTTTCTTACATACATCAAAGAAAAGAGAGAACGTATCGGAGCACTCAGAGAAACATAATAGGTGTCAGAACAGACATGGCTTACATGACAGGCGTTAGCACACTCAGAATAGGAGCCCGCATGTGCATCACAAAGAGAGCAAACTGACCTCTATAAGCTCTTTGCAATAAATAGAATGTACGTATGTCCACAGTGTACCACATGTTTACAACGTGTACTGTGTATATACATTTAACAGAGAGAAATATTCATTAGAAAGCCATTAGGTTATTACAGGTCTCAAGGACGAACATTATGCGTGGATGACAGCTGCGCATAGACGTTGGTTTCCCTGGGCTCTGTCCGATTGTCTCCCACCATAAATAATGCTGGCCGCTGTCGTGTAAGTGAAGTATTCTTGAGTACGGCGTAAATAAATAAAAAAGTAAAATACATGGATGACAGATATTTTACGGATTACATTATGTTCCTAAGGGCATTATTAGCTATAACTGAGTCTTTGTTACTTTCGAATTGTATTACAAAAGAAAAATACATTTAACATTAAAACTAATATTTCTTTACATTTTAAAAAAAAAAACATACATATACTTACCTGGACCAGTGTGTTTTTTACTTCTGTACGGCGTAATTTCTTCAAACCAAACACCCTAATATTGAAAGCTGCAATTTTCAAAGGTTCGGGTGAAATTTCCGGTAAGGAAACTACAAGAGCAAACGACAGACCTAGTAGGCACAGAACACTGACAAAGCTGTTAGCCATGGTGCATCAGCTGCTGGAGTATACTACGCGTGAGACTGCATAGAGTGAACTGTATGAAGGTAGATAACAGGTTAAGGCCTATATGTATCTGTTATCAAAACTGTCCAACCATGACCTGACAAGGGGGTGGCCCTTGTAAATGACTGTAACAACAGGAATTAAAAGAGGCGTGTCGAGATTTGCATTAAACACAGCCACATAATGTCAGGCAGCATTAATTCCAGTATCCTATTTATTGCACAAGGAGTATTATTTTGTCATCCAAACACATACAGTTGAAAATATGGCATATATACTCAATGGCTTACTTTCAGTCTAACTCAACAGGAACGATAATGGTACATGCCACGGGCAAAGGTGTTTCGACATATACTGTTACCCCCACCCATCAAAAGTGACAATTATAGCTTCATCAGCTGTCACCACATTCATTTACGTATGCGAGTATACATTGTCTATTTTTCATGACAGGGCTCAGTAGAAATTAATTGTAATTATGTTATGCCATCGGGTAAAAGTCAGACGGCACGGTATATTGTTACGAGAAATTACAAATATCTCTGAAATGCGATCTCAGGGTAAGCTTTGTTTTCGATCCAATCATTCCATGGAGTGGCATGTGAGAGCTGTTTCTTGTTACCATTTGTGACAACAGTTTGTTTTTGTTATGGCTTGATAAAGATAGTTTCTATTTTAACTATCTAAGTAACAACGTTATAGCAATAGTTTCCATTTCTTGAAACGAATTTGTAACATCAGTTTCTATTTTACTGATAGGCCTGATTTTTTTTAATTATATGTTTTCTTAGTTTTTTAGTGGTTTGTGTTAATTGTCGATTTGAAAACTGATCATGCCATTATTAAGCCGGAACAGCCTATTTGGTTGACGGCTGATATAAGAATGCCGGACTCGACGCTTAGGTTTGTAACAACAGTTTCTATTCCTTGTTATGGCTCTGGCCCAATGGTTTCTACTTCTTGTTCCAGCATTCTATCAGCAGTTTCTATTCTTTTTACGGGTTCGATAGATTTAATAATTAAGGACTTTACACGGACCGACAATGCTCTGTTGTTTACATGTTTTATTTGGTCTACTAATGCAATGGTGCACAGAGTTCGAATTCTTTTAGTGTGGTGTTATGTTAATTGTTAAATGTCATTTAGGAACTGAATTTAGGTAACAGTGTTTTCGTCATTACAGCTAACACTTTCTGGATATAGCACAGTTTCTAGTGCTGTAAGCTGGCTGAGACCACCCGGGCTTCAAACCAGCTGCTAGTCTACTGGTCAGTTGCCTTCTAATTTTGTAAAAGGCGGGTTGGTCGAGTGATCTGGACGGCTGACTTGTATTGCTGGCTATTTGGTGCCAGAATCTGATGTCGCTGATTTGAAACCTGGAGTGATCTCAGCCAGTTTACAGCACGAGAACCTGTGCTATATCCAGAAAGAGTATTCTCTAATAACAATAATATTGGTGTTGTGTTACCCACAATTTGCTTGGATTGATTGCTCTCCATAATCAACTGTAGAGCGGTATGAACGTCAACGTGCTAAATGGCAGTAATGTAACCTTCTTAGATCAAGATAAAACTTCCCGTAAAAGTGAATACATTCACAGTCTGCGGCGGTATGGTGAGGGACACAAACACAACGAGAGGCACATTGCATATATTCGTATTGTATAATAATGTGATACTGAAAATGACATAAAAATATTCAATACTGACATCTACAGATCTGGGTTAATTGTTGTTATACACCAAAAACAAGCATGCTTCAGTTATACAGCAGCAGTCAGGTTAATGGGTGGAGGAAGTTGGATTGCTCGGTGTAAATCACCGACATTAACCGAAGGCGAACTTTTTCATGTGTAACGTGATTCACATTGGTGGATGAGAAAACTTGGTTTTCAGAGCCGTTAAGACTACCACCAACGTCAACCGCCTAAAATCCCCAAGGCCACGACGAAAGGTTACACCAATCCAACGCGGGGATTGAACCGACACCGCGTGTGCATTGTGATTAGGAAATGCCCACCTTACTCACAAAGCCACACCCAGTTCCCGACCACGCCTATCTTAAAGCAGACAGCTGTCAGATGCTCTGCGTGCTGTATGTATAGGCGATCTCGTGGTTTTATAACTGGCACTGGACATACCATTTCCCGGAGAATCGCGACCCGGGGTCGAATCCACAAAGCAATCTTTCACTGATTTCAAATCCTTTAAACTCAATTTTACAGTTTATTTGAAACTGAGTTTGAACTTTGTGTGACTTGCGCTTCGACGTGTTACACACGTGCCACCCATGCCTTTATAAATATATAAATATAAAGAATGTTTAATTTTACTTCAGTTTTAAAAGTTTTACTTGATTACAAAATCCTTTTGTGGAAACGGATCAAGCTGGTTCAAGCTGAACTGACCATAATCCTCTTACATAGGTGTTAGCAGTTTTCTCATCAAACGCTCTCTCAAATGGGGGAATTATTTCGGGCGGAAAAGCTTTTCCATTGTCGGAAAAGTGTACTTCATTATAGCTTTGTGGCGTGGATCCGTGCCGACAATAGTTTTAAATACGGAGCAGAGCGAAGGTTGTTTCACTTTTCACTTTTTTCTTGTGAATTTCTTTAAATGGCTTATGCAGCTTTGTAAGAATGACTGACCTCATGACTTGCCTCCTTTTCGAGGCACCAAAGTATGCTAAATACGTTCCTAACTTCTCCGCAGGCAGTGTGGTACAGTTTTAGAATGCATTGCCAGCCGATCTCAGAGCAGGGCACATATGTACACTTTATCACACTGTTTGGACATTTACACACGACTATCCAGATGCAATCATTGACCTCGCGTCAGTATATTCTTCTTCCAGAGATTATACATTTTCATCAGGCAGATCATACATGAATAGCCATGAATATTGTATGCAGCCGCTATCATCCGGGAGATCAGCGAAATACATAAAAGGGACAAGTCACTGGGCGGGCGTGGAATACAGAAACTGATATTATGAAGACAACATGTACATTGTGGTGTTAAAAGCAGCCTGGGATATATCAAGTTACGTGGAATACAGAAACTGATATTATGAAGACAACATGTACATTGTGGTGTTAAAAGCAGCCTGGGATATATCAAGTTACGTGGAATACAGAAACTGATATTATGAAGACAACGTGTACATAGCGGTGTTGAAAACAGCCTGCTATATATCAGGTTACAACCGCCAGAGATATAATCATACAACCAATTTGATGTAAATGGCTGCAAAGGTCATGTAATGGAGTGCTAATACACGGTAAATTTACACCAATCATCAGGGAGAGTCAAACAATGCCATCGTATTACTCAACATATACACAGAGGTCCCTGTTGGGCAAGAATAGATGGCATGTGATGCAATTTGCAGTTGCATTAACCCTAAACACCCACATGTTAGGATCAGTTTACATTTATTGTGGACACTTTGAATTGACATCCATAGTAAACATTCAGTCTACGCACTTGGGCTTGGATACAAAGAAGTATATATCTACATATATATCTATATATCTATATCTATCTATCTATCTATCTATCTATCTATCTATCTATCTATATATATATATATATATATATATATATATATATATATATCTATATCTATATATATCTATATCTATCTATCTATCTATCTATATATATATATATATATATATATATATATATATATATATATATATATATATATATATATTGCTGGGATGTGTTTTCCATGCAATGAACATGAAATGAATGTTCAGTGTGGCATGACTTGTCATGTACACCACACAGTTGTTACCTTGTCACTGTTTCTAAGTGCATTCAACTCATTACACTTCCAAACTTCTAAATCGGTGAATTCATGGATGATGATGATAAGAAACATTGCATCCTGAAATCTTCCCAAAGAGATATGTCCTCGAAACACAGCCAGGCGTTAAATTCTTCCGCCTACATTTAATAATAAATGATCTTTTTTCACTGATTTTTTGAAGAAGTAAGTATGGATTAAGCACTTTTGGAAAAAATGAGTTTATTTACTAAAAAAAAAATACTCCATGGGTGTACCGCTGCTGCTCTGGTAAAACGACAAAACCCGAGCGTGTAAGACTTCACAGTTAGCGAACATATCACCATCGTTTAAAGCAAAAAGTGCACCGTGATCTGGGAACCGGCTACAAGCCATCCCTATCTCTTCACAATTAAGTCCATATAATTACTTACTCATCACATGCTCAACAGAACAGGCACCTATTGTTTAATTGTTCGGACAAAACCGATAGACGATGTACTGAACCATATTTCTAATTCAATGCCCAATGTCGAGAGCAATATTGCAAGAACATAGCCCCAAACAAATTCATTCTGATTCTTTGTGCAGAAAATGGCTACTCTGAACACTCGTGTCCAGAATTCGCCTTAAATTATTCAGGCGTGGTTCTTTTCACAGAGTCGTGTCTTTTGTTATCGGGTTTCCTCTGTCATGCCTGGCTATCCACTAGATGACTGTGGCTCCTTGGCTTTCCTACATATGTATAATAGAGCAAAAAGCGGTTAACGAAAATCGGCACAGTTAAAGCGATAATGAGGACCCCAGTCATAGCACACAGGCAACCCACCACCTTGCCAAAGCCGGTCTCCGGTACCATGTCTCCATAACCAACGGTTGTCATGGTAATGATAGCCCACCAGAAGCCGTGAGGAATGCTGGGAAATGTGTCTATGTAATACATTATAGAAGAGTATACAACAGTAGCTATACATAGCATCAGCATCAGGAGAAAAAAGTCGTAAGCGCTAGAGAACAGTGCGAATATAATCACCCGTAGTCCCTGTATTCGGTGAGCCAGACGAAATATTCGACATACTCTCATAATGGCGGCCAACTCCAAAAGTTTCTCCGCCCACAAGATGTATTGACCGTGGGGTGCAGCGGCGTCCAGACAGAACCACAGGTAAAGTGGCAATACTGAGGCCAGGTCAATGACATTGATGATAGGCCAGAAAAAGTCCCTGAATGCTGGGCAAGTAGCCAGCTTAATGATGACTTCCAGCGTCACTACAGCGTTACACACAGTCTCCACGACAAACAGCTGGGAGAATTTAGCGTGGTGCGGGGTGAGAAGACCTGTGGTCGAGTTGTAGACGTTCGCGCCGTAGTGACGCGTCAGGTAACTCTGTAACCAGTGTGGTAAAGTGTCCCATCTGCTGTCTTTCATGACGTCAGGGTGAGTGCCAGCGCAGAGAACGGCTATGCCGAGAAACACAAGGCACATTGAAACCCAGTAGTATACCTTGGAAATGAGAAAAATGTCGCTTAATATTGCAGTCACTTTAAATAAATAAGAAAGCTGCACATTTTATTTTATTTCCTTCGACAACAGTAATACGATAATTACTATTTGAGTTCACGTATCGAATGAATGAAAGGCAAAATGGGTTTTCTAGGGCTAACCCGTAAGTTGTCTTTATTTATTTATTTATTTGATTGGTGTTTTACGCCGTACTCAAGAATATTTCACTTATACGACGGCGGCCAGGACTGTGCTGGGAGGAACCGGGCAGAGCCCGCAGGAAACCCACGACCACTCGCTGGTTGCTGGCAGACCTTCCCAAGTACGACCGGAGAGGAAGCCAACATGAACTGGGCTTGAACTCACAGCGATCGCATTGGTGGGAGGCTTTTGGCCCTTGTGCTGCGATAGCGCGATAACTTACTGAGCCACGGAGGTCCCCCATGTTGTTGTAAGACGCATTCTAAGCTATTAAGTTGAAGCTTGGAACACTCTTCATACTACCAATTTAATGGAATATAGATGCATTTAATGGAATAGAGTAAGGAATGATAAGATAAATGATTAGTTTCGCGACTTGTATGCCAGAAAGACTTTGGAAACCTTTCAATATATATATGTGGAATAAGAAAGCTCCAATCAAATAATTTGCTTTCAATGCTCTACTCATGAACACAACGGAAAACATTACCTAAATTAATGTCATTACTTTTATCCAATGATTTGATCAAAACGTCACTGAGGACCAATGTACTAATGAAGCAAATGTGTTGGCGCTTGTTGATCACCAGCCGGCCATGAGCACATCCCGGGGGTAAAAAAAAAACAAAAAAAAGCTTGCTATATAGCTACACTAATAAGTTTAAGACAGATATGAGTGGTGTTGAAAGCTAAAAATTACTTTTGTCTCCCATTTTATGCAAATGCTTGGACATGCTGAGAAAAGCGAAACTGTGTATTCCTGACACAATTACCTGTATATTGACTAAAAAGAGCAGACCAGAAAATAACAGAATTAGGGTATGGGGACAACATTGTATTGAGCATATACATGTATGGACAAGATGTTGTTGTTGTTGTCAACATTGACAGTTACCTGGGCTACAGTGGAGGTAAACGGGTCGTTCAAAATGGCCCAAAGTTTCACCTGGAACTTTTCGGCTCGGGGGTCCTGCTTTAGGGCCGTCTTCCTCGAGGTGTACTTCTCGTATCTTTCCAGAGACTTCTGGTCTAGGTCGAAGGTGCCGTAGTCATTATAACAACACTTGTCCAGCTCTGTTACCTCGACGCCCCAGAAGTCTAACTCAGACTTAAACAGGCTAGGACAAACGGACAGAGGCAGGTGGAGATTCCCAGTCTGATAGTAGTGAAGGATGCTCTGAAAGGCATCGGCATGACGCTCGAAGAACACATCCTCTGAGGCCAAGGCGGCTGTTGTAATGGAATTGGACGGTAGGTTTTGGACAAGCAGGTTGTATGTCTCTGGTGACATCTCAAATCGCCTGCCGCTTACATTCACGCTGATATTACTTGTGATGACTTCCATAGGCAGGGAGTCGGCATATCCTGATAAGGGGGAAAACAAGTAGAGCACTGTTTTTCATCGTTATCGCTGTTTTAGTATGGTGTTAAGCAACAATGAAATAAAAAAAAAATAAGTAAATAAATTGATAAACAAATAAATTAGTACAACCTTAAGAGATACTTGAACAATTTGGGCGAAAATATCCGTACAAGTCCAGGCTTATGCACATTAAAGTAGATATGAGAAGACTTTCTTAGGATTATTTGTGCTGATTTTCTCCTCTTCGACTCATTATATTATATTCTAAATCTCAACAACATTTTAGCAGAAAGTATTTGTGTTATGATCAGGAAAACAAATGGAAGAGAGTCATGCTCCCCCAAAGCACTCAACCGAAATCATTGACAGTTTTCCGATTATCTGTTTAAAGAAACAGAATCAATATTTTCCCTAATATGTAATAATATGATGTCGGTTGTTGCATCAAGTAATGCTTAAATTAATTCAAACGCGCTAAAAATAAACCAAGGCGATGGAATACAAAGACGATCAATTGGTTATCACATTTGTTGCATTAATGCGATTTAGTACATGTACCTGATGCCAACAAATTAGCGGGGCCTCATTTTCCGCCAAAATTGTCATCAATTCTCTGGAAACTAATTCCAGTAGAACTCGCCTCCAAACAGCACAACTAATCAAGCAAATATTAACAAACCATGGGATAGATGAATAAATTAACGGTCTGTACCATTTTCGGTAAACTGAAAGGCTGATTACCCCGTTGAGCTGTGTGTTTAAATCATCACGTCAACCCGTGTTCATCTTCTTTCCCTATCACCGCAATACGCCGTTACGTCATAAAGATTTGACGTCATAAAATAAATATCGACATCCAACGTTCTAGTCGAACGCAAATGTCAGGACGTAACGATAGTCATTTCAGCGGTTGCAACGTCCCAAGCGTCACATATTTTAACGTCTAAAGGATTCGTATGGGGTTGCCTTGGGACGTCTTCCAAAAATGCACTGACTGCACATACCCACAAATGACAGAAATCAGTTCCAATAATATCATTCTTATGACCAGTTATGCCCAAGGTATGCTCTTCAGGTGCTTAAAGTAACATCATGCAACCTGTGATATCACACCTCCCACCATGTCCTAGTATTCAATAAGTAAACTGTTTGCACCAAAATGCTCAGAATATGTATAACAAAAGTGTTTCGACTCTCGCACCATATTCTTTTCTGTCCAGCTTTCAAATATTCAGTTATCAGTGCACCAAAAATATTATGGAGAGCTCAGGCAAAGCTATCTCAGCAGAAATCCTACCATCTCAACATAGGTCATCCTGAAGCCGAATACTACTGCAATACATCACAAACACAGACATGAGCTCTTGGGAAAAAACTAGTCCACCTGCCGTGTCTGGTGAAATCTCTCTAATGCAGTTTAGCAAAATTACTATGCATCCGGAAAAGGTTTAGATGATTCCTCTCTTGCTTCCCTTCGGCTCCCGATATGTATTTTGGTAAGGAAAGTAGCACAGCTATGGGATCAACACAGCCGTGGTATCAACATAACACTTGGATCAAAGCAACCACGAGATGAACACATGCATGCGAAGATTCAACACAACGGTGAGACCAACACAACCGTGGGATTGACACAAACCGGTCGTAGCATCACACCACCGTGATCTCAGTACAACCGTCACACCAACATAACCGTAACATCAACGCAGTCGTGACAAAGTGCGCCAGCAACACAACTGCAGGATCAATACAGGCAACTCTATAATAAGATCAACGAGATCGTGAGGACAATACAACAACAGATCAAAATAACTGCGAAATCACCACAATATCGAGATAAAGACAACCATTATCGCACATCAACAAACCAGTTGGACTCACATGGCCACGGGATAGCCGTGAGATCAACGCAAATACAAGGTCAGCAATAAGATCAACACTACCGTAAGATCAATACAACGCAGGGTCAACGATAAGATCAACATTGCCGTAAGATTAGCACATTAGCTACTCGATGCTGAGCACTTGAACCCACACGTGATTACACCTCAACCTGAGACCTATGCGTTACAATGCGACGGGCACAACGGTAATGGCACAATACAAATTTAGTATTTGTTACCATGACGCCATTACGCTTGTGAAATTTTGCAGACGTTTAATTTTGCTGAAGATGTTCTAGATCTTTTTATATCTCCGGAGATGTAGCATCCAATGGACAGAACATTTCCGGTTTTCTAAGTTCTGTAAAGTGCTTAAACTGGTGGATTTTTCCTCGACCCCAACATGGAGTGTTTCTAAAAAAGTATAGTCAAACATTGTATAATATGCTACCGTGTTGTTTAGGTGGGGAAAAAAAGTTCACGAAACGTGGTTAGTTGACCCAGTCTCATTTACACGGTGAGAAATATATGTTAGCCAACACGGGGTGTGTCGGTGGGTGTGGAGGTGGGAGTATCGGGTGAGGTAATGCCTTTTCTCTTAACATCTTTATACTGATTTAGCGTCTGTGTAACGGGATAGATTAGTATTACCGCCGACAGTTTTGAAGACTTATTATTTGGTAAAAACGCCTTATTCCCAATCTGGAATAAAGTCTACCCTACTTTCAGACTTTCATAGATTACATCTATATTTTTGTTTGTCATCTTGCACCATGAACATCGTTCATGAGATCGTTTTCATTTTGACTGAAAATAAACCAACATTACCCATTGTGGACTATTTCTTGTCGACCACGACAGCCCTAAAAGCAGGCATGAACGTAAGCCTTGCTTTGTTAAATTTATCGTTATTAGCCAATTGATTCTTCTCATTACTATAGGCGCCTCAAGGTCGAGAGATCCCGGATCGATCCCTGGTTGGGTAATACCAAAGACTTTAAAAATAGCACTTATTTCTGCCTCGCTTGGCTCTCAGCACTGAGAGGTTAGAGCATTGAAACAGGACTGGTCGGCCAAGTGTCAGTATAATGTGACTTGATGAGGTGTCATGTCTGGTGTCTGCAACATCATGTTCCAGAGTAGGACTTATTATGTCACAAGAAGACACTGTGTATATATGCACCCTAAGGACTCCTCCTTATATAACTGAAAAATTGTTAAGTACGACATAAAACAAAGGCAAACATACATACATAACTATAGGTCATCTAGAAATATCTAATTTCCATTCCTTGTCCGTAACTATCTAATAGCAACGCAATGTTTGCAAACAACAAGTCATCTTGTATTGACAAATTATCTTGCCTACCAGGGCACAGATTATCAGCTTTTGTGTCACCATCCAAAACGAACTATATAAACAACTGTTGGATAATGTACGACGCAACCGAAGACCAAGTCCATCGGTTCAAAGCCCCCTCTGGGATACCAGTGCTGTGATTCTGTCATCTTGTTTATGTGCCGTATGTCATAACCCATCAACACTAGCTATACGTAATACTCTCTGAGGACTCCTGATCACCGGATTCTGACCACAACTAACTATTAATGAGTGTTAGTAGAGAAGTGTTGACCCCTATACACAAATGGCCAAAGTGGTGTATTCTATAAAATAAACACACAGAAACAACACTTTCACTCTACCTGCGGTTGAATTCCTATTTAAGAATCAGTGTTGACCTCTTGTTGGTATCTATAAGGAAAGCTCACCTGTCTCGTATAGGACCGATCACCTCTCTCTGACACACCCAGTTCACCAGGAGTTCACCATATCATACCCACGAGGAATTACCGCAGTCATTGTGTCACGACTAAAGCTCTGCTGACTAAGAAAGCCTGACTCGAAGTTATTGGCTGTGTGATTATAGGATACATAAGCACTCACTTCAGGTCGGGTCATTGAACCCATCTAAGATACGAGTATCGATACTTTGACTTCGATCATATAAACATCCAATATATACATCGAAGTTGAGCCCACATAAAGGGATATTTTCAACGTTCAAAGAGAATTTTATAAAGAAGATATACGATGTCAATGAATTAAAGACGTTGTAATCGCAAACCCCAACGAAAAGTAGGAGTGTGTGTGTTTGTGCGTGCGTGTGTGGGTGGGTGCGTGCGTGTGTGGGTGAGTGCGTGTGTGTGTGGGTGAGTGTGTGGGTGAGTGCGTGTGTGGGTGAGTGAGTGCGTGCGTGCGTGCGTGTGTGGGTGCGTGTGTGGCGACGCTATTGTGAAGCAGAACCATGAGCCATTTTTACGTCAAAAAAATGTAGTGCAACGCGTACAATGTTACAAGCCATCTGTTTCTATTCTAACATCATAAAGTGTTTACTGTGACGTCATTATGAAAGAAACATTTGGCGTTAATGAAATGGCACCAGAGTCCCGCTGCCAGGTATTTTCCGGGTCCCCATATAGCAGAGGCGATGTGTGTAAAGATTGTTCATCTTGCCAGAAAAGCATGAAACTTGGCAGTATGGTACATAAGGTGCTGCAGCAGATTTCCAGACGTAGCGCCTTCGTGAACAATAGTACCAGGGGTGCTTTATTTCCTGTGGTATAACTCATTGCAAAATGCCCGTCGCCATCCACCGTCGTCTCACAGCATCGGTTATGAGCAGAAGCCACAAGAAGTAAGGTAAAATTTCTACCTTTCACGTTTCTGTGGTAGCATTTATATTTACTTAGAACGAGTCAGACACTTCGGAAAGAGTGACGCTTTACATTTTCAACTTAAATGAAGACGTGGTATAGTGTACGTTTCTGAACTCATATCCTGCTCCTGTGAGCGATGAGAGTTTAGGACAATTTCCCTATCTATTCGTCCTACTTGTTCGTCATCCGGGGCGCTATATCAGACAGATTCCCATTCCACAGCATTAAACCGAAGCTCATGTGCAACTAGGATTGTGGTTTGTATATTCAGTAGCCTCTAATTAGACTACAGTGGAGATGGGCAGATTTTCATTTTTCGATGGTGATGCTCGCGCAAATATCTCACAGGAATGGGCTGCTGTTCTTCGCCGTACAATATACATAGCGTAATTAAGTGGAAAATCAATTCTATAGGATGACAGACCTACGTAGAGGACCGTTGTGTTTCTCTTTCTGTGCTGAGCTGGGAATTCATCACCGGATCGTCGACCATGAATGTTATACTGCCACAGCTAGACTGCCAATGGTTTCTTCACTGCATTTACATCCAATGGTGATAGTAATTTGGGCTCAATTTACAGGGTCCAGACTTTCTACATTTGTTATCTCACCCAGGCAAACAGACGTTCAAACAGGCATTCAGGGATTGTGTAGTCCCGTACTAAGATTACAAATATATTAGCTATTATGCTATAATAGCAGCCTTAATTTGCTTTGTACAGAGTGGTCAACTCAAAATTACTGAATATAATTTCCCAGTTACAATGGTTCTTGAATTGTCAAGCAGTTGGTCGCTGATCCAGGGAAACCCCATAATCCAATATCCTATTCCTATTTCCCATGGAAAGGCTACAGTACAATCTTAATTTTCGTCGCCGAAATGTTATGCTTCCATGCATTTAACTTATCATTTACTAAATCAAAGGCGCGCCACTCGGTCCACGCTATACATAATATTTCAATCAGTTTTACTGCAGTAAAGTTGATGTCATCGTTACAGACGAAGCAACTCCAGGTGCTCAACCTATCAGTATCAATCTTCTCTTAGCTCAGGTATTCGCCAAGGCCATATGAGACATTCCTTGCTGTGTTTTTCCTTCCCTCGCTATCTGCTAATTTCTTACAGACCATATATATCAACTTTTGAGTCGATCTTCTCAGTAGCCTTCTATTATTAATAAAATCATACCCCTCTGTGGATTGGATCGCTGTCATTCTAATTCTTAACATTCCACCTCACCAAGCTGCCACTTACAACTAGCCACTGGTGCGTTGGGTGCTATAGGTGTATAGCATGTTATTCCGCATGAGACAAAATGCTCTGCTTGTAATTGGACAGCAATAACCCAGCAGGTGCTATATGTGGCCGATGGCTCAACAACAGGGAAAAGGCCATGGCGTAACAGCTACAATATCGCACAAAAATAACAGCAACAACACAACGTCACAAAGGAATATAGCCACAGCATTGTCAATAACGCAATGACGTCGTGATTCCCAGATGACTGCTTTGAGTGCAGTCTACAGTTTTTCCTTGGAATGACGTGATTAAAACGCACTGACTGCACATATCTCCAAAATGAGAGAAATCTGTCCAAATAATATCATTCTTATGACCAAGTTTCACACAAAATATTCCTTTCAACTGCATAAACTATTCTCATGCAATATGTTACATCACACCTCCAGCCATATGCTGGTCTTCAAAAAGTATACTTTTTACAATAAAATGTTTAAAATATGTATAAAACAATGACTTTTGGCGCAAAATTTACCCAATTTCTTTTCTACCCAGCTTTCAAATGCTCATTTGTTAGCACAGAAACAAAAAATAATAATACGGAGAGGCCGACCCACCAGTTTTCCGTTAATTCTCCCATAAAGGCAGGCCAGCTTTTACAGCGAGCAAGTGTTTATTCCCTCTGTCAGGCATGTTTAATTCCCAGCAGCGCTACCTAAGCTGTATTTCTGCCGTTTCAGCACAGGTTATTTTGAAGCCCTACTACAGTACACCACAAACACAGATATGAGCTACTGGGCAAACAACTCGTCCACCTGTGTGGTCAAAACTCAGTAATTCAGTTTAATAAAATTTTAGACCCTGGCCAGAAGCTACGAAACTCTTTACCGCACAACTGGTAAAAGGAAGGCGACATATTTGTTAATCCCGTGATGTGGCCCTAGTGTTGAGTAGGACCTTGAGCCACTGTTACCTCGAAAACTGATTGTAACGCAACGTCTACAGTAATACAAGGTGGCCATTTTTATTGCAACATCGCGTTGTCTTTATTGTAACATCATTTGGTGAGCTGAGAAATGACCATTTGACATCAGTAAAATGACAGTTGGGACGGGTCCGCATTCAAGGCTTCTCGACTAGAAAGGAAATTACTGTTGAAGCTTCTTTTTTTTTTTCAAGAAACAAATTTCAGTGCAGTTTTTCGGGTCTTCCGGGGGAAAAATTCGTTACATGGTTACTGAGTAACCATAACAATTTCAGATTTATCAATTTCTTCAAGTATTTTTTTCTGGAAGTTTGAACATCTTTTTAAAAAAAAAACCCACTATTTTAAATGTTCCACACACATGTATAAGATAGTACATTCATTGCGATATTATTTTGTGTGTGTATGTCGTGTTTCAGATGAATAACATGATAAGCCAAAGCTATTAACTTTAATAGTCCTGTATCCTCTGAGCGAACCCATATTGTTGGGAAAATAAATGTGCAGCTCAATTATTTATAACGTCTACGTGGTTTTCAGTACAAAACGCACCACTGCATTGGCCGGCTACTCTGGTTACAGTCGCAAGCAGTTTGTGTCGTGAACGAGCAGGACTACATGACAAATCAGTCTCTAATACGGAACCACGATCCGCAAGGGAGTAACAGCTGTAAATAACTCCACTGTTCACGCCAATGAACCACAAGCCCCATTTCTTCAACTCAAGAAATTATACTTAAAAAATCGAATTACTGTCGTCTTTATTTTTTATCCAGGTAATAGCGTGGTGAGGTTAACAATCATATACGGTACGTCTTGCTTGAAGAAATGGACTTTCTCTCCTTATTTGTTCTGAGATAGTTACACAGTAGATGTAATAAAACAGGTTCAACAGCAGATGGCCGTGGGTTCCCCCCGGGCTCTGCCCGATTTCCTCCCACCATAATCCTGACCACCATCGTATAAGTGAAATATTCTTGAGTACGGCGTAAAACACCAGTCAAATATTTATTTATTTATATAGTCATTTACTTATTTATTTAATTATTTCTATTTTTAATTATTTATTTATTCATTTATTAAATATAAATTTATTTACTTATTTATTGTACCGGTGTTTTACGCCGTTTTCAAGAATATTTCACTTATACGACGGTGGCCAGCATTATGGTTAGAGGAAACCGGACAGAGCCCAGTGGTAACCCATCCAATCAAAGAAATCAATCAATCAATAAATAAATAAACAAATAAAACAGGTTAGTTGTTGTTGTATTGTTAAGAAAATGGCAAGGGACAGGATCTCAATTTTTATGTGTTTTTAAACATCTTGAGCATTGGATAGCGGCCATATTGAGAGGAAATAAATTGGTCCTAGATATATCTGAGGTAGGTCTGTTTCTTGTTTTGTTCTTTTCTTTCCAGTTTAGCCTGTTTCAGAAATACAGTTGGACTCAGTTTATTAGAACGGAGCTCGGTATTATCGCGAGTGTTGTCGTCATGTCAAAACTCTACCGGTATACACCACAAAAACAGAATTTCTTGAATTCGGAAATATTTCTAAATTCAGAAGTAACCGATCTTCACTAACAGCCATTTTTCAATTGGGTCGTGTGGATTAAAACAAAAAAAGCTGTGAATAATGAAGATGGTGGCTCTACACAACGCGTTTGGGAGCCTTAATATTTGTTATACATTTAACATTAATCTGAGGCAAGTGATGGCAAATTTTGTCAAAAGGAAGTGGCTTCAAATTGGAAAGGCCTGCCAAGTCCAGGATATAGCCGTCACGTGATTCAAAGTCTCAGTAGATGAATCTCGTTTGCTGTTCTCGACGATGCGTTGGTTACTTTAATGTTATTTCTGGAGTTACAGACTGATCTATTCACGCACTACATCAACAGACAGAATTACACCTGCTCGACTGAACCAAACTTGTTTTGTGGCTCACAACTATACACGTTGAGGACGGTATGTTCGAAACGACCGTGTTCCAGGTTGTTAAAATGTAAAATTGATTAAAATTGATCAGGGTATCTCAGAGCCAGGCCTGTGAGTAGCAACAGCTGAATATATGCAGCCTGTGGATATTTCCACTGAGTTCATGTTCAGCGTGCGTTAACATGTTTAGTCGTGTGGCTTTGACGTTCAACTTCCTGCGACACTGGTCACTCAGAAGAGGAAATAAGCTTGCAGACAGATAATTGTTGGGCAAAACACAAGTTAGCAATGCGACAGGTTAAACTTGATGAGACTCAGGATACATTTCACATTCATTTTTTCATTCATTCATTTTTTTAACACATTATAGATGATTTAATGCTAAGGAATTCACTGTACACTGTTTAGGAGAACAACTATTTTGATCATACATATTTCTTATTTTTAACTGATAGTAACATAATACTATGTGATTTTAGTGCTTTTTCTTTCAGGAAATTCTATAAGTTCCAGTCTTAAATTATAATGATCAAACTTTTCTACGTTCAGCAGTATATATGAGTATTTTTTGATAATTTATAAGAGTAACTTATTTTACTTTTGACATATTTATAGGAAACGGCCTATGTTTGTGGGCCGGGCATGCAAAACTAGACATACATTTTCAAATTAAATTATAGATCAAAGAACAGAATATATCCCCAGATTGAAAAAAATCATATCATTTTTGTGGGGTTTCGGTATTTGAAATATAAACCAGACTCCAGTGGACGGCAAGGTCATTCCTTAACCTCAGCAATTGCACGTATTAAACACGAATGTTTTGGCATTTTCGTAAGATTTGTTATACTAGACGATGCATAATATATTGTATATTTGACAAACTGACGTATACTAACGGATGTATCGAGTGTCATTTGGGTGTGAGATATCAAAGCAACAAGACAACAATCGACTTACTTGTCTTCGCCAGCACAAAGACAGTTAAACAAAGAAAGAAATCGATTTGGTCCCGTTTTCAGACATCTGCCCAAGCACTCACTAACAGGAGGAGAGCACGGAGAAAAGGCTGCTCAGATCATAATTATCTTGCCAAAGTAGGCATATAATATGGACTGCTTCTTCACATGAACCCTGTTGTAGACATAGTTCTATAGAGGACCCGTCCATTTTATACAAATGTCGTCTCATCCCTCTGGAACCATACACAAAATGATTCTGATAGAGATACATGTAGCTTGACCCAGGTGCTCAGCTGACTGTTACATAAGGAATCATTGGTCATCTATATACTTCATATCACGCTTTGACACATGCTCCGATTCATAGGACAGTCAAATCAATAACATTTTAGTTCCAATATCCAATATCAGTACTTATAATATTACACGAATCTACAAGAATCTGTCTTGGGTTTGGTTCAATAAATGAAAAATTGAAGTTTTTCAATAGAATCTTTGTCATAACTTTGGTTAAAGACAATTTCAAAACATCCATGGATAAAATTATTAGATAATACCTTGGTGACCATCATTCCAGTTCATCCGTGTGCACGGGTCTCCAAGTTAAGTTCCATTGCGGAAAGCGTACGTGACGTTAAGCCATGGTCATTTATTTCAGTGTGGAAGAGATCATAGTGAATTAATACCAAATTGTTGAAAGACAGCGCTTTGTAACAATTAGAAACATTGCAAACATCTGTTTCTACGATCACGTTTCGCAAAAGGCAAAGACCAGTGGTCAAACGGGTGCATGTGTACTTGACCTTCGCTATATTGCCAAGTGACCATCGTCATTAAAGCGAGGCTAAAAGCCGAGATATACATGTAGTTATATGAGTCAGTTGAATGATTTATTGGATTTAAGACGATGGACCATGCTATCCGTAGCATCATATGTGGAAAGGTATTAGTTTTAAGCAAATTGCCAATTTCGAAAAATAAAAATATATACATTTACTCTTTGCATCAAACGTATTGACGGCATAATCAAAACAGGAATTTTTTCTGGAATATACGGCATGCCATTATTACATTCCTCATAAAAATGAATACGATAATGATTTAATGATATGCTCATAACCGCTCACCTAGTTTCCTGATTCTATCCCGAGGGTGGTCGTGGATTTCCTCAAGGCTTTGCCTGGTTTCCTATCACTTTGATGTTGGCAGACGTCGTACAAGTGAAATGTATCTTGGATATGGCGCAAAATACCAATCAAAAATGAATAAATAAGTGCATAAATTTGGTGAGCTGTTTACAAGGTAAATACTTATTTATTCTAATGTTGCTTAACTTTATCTTAACGAGAATACGTAGTAACATAGAATTAAAGTCATTATTTTTAGACCTGATTAATATATGGTATATCCTATCGTACAGCATGAATAAGATACATGTAGGACTATTGGTGTTTACAGGATCACTGGTGATCTGAACTGCACCTCTCCGATCGTCTTGGCTGTTGTGCTGGTAAAAGGATTATTGGTGTTTTCCGGATCACTGTTGACCAGATTTATACCTCTTGGTTGGTGTTTGCATAATTCTGACATGCTTGTCATCACTTCAGAGATCATGTCTTTTGGACTCGCCTTTGTTATTTAGAGACTTCGTCAGACAAATTGTAGACTAGCCCCATGCTGTTCGGTTTCAAAATTTTATTAATGCAAAAATACCAAACGTATACACATATGTGTAAGGGTATTTCGAAGACAGTGAAATGTAAAATGCATGTAAAAGGACCTATAACAGAAAACATTCCCATGTATGTCTTGTTTAATAACTGGTTTCCGTCTCCGAGATATTGTTGGTTTACTAAGACACTGTTGGTTTGAAGAGACACGTTTGCTTTACCGAGATAATTTTCGCTTACCATGACACCGTTGGCTTGCCGAGACACTGTTGGCTTGCCGAGACGCTGTAGGCTTACCGAGACGCTGTTAGCTTGCTGAGACACTGTTGGCTTGCCAAGACTCTGTTGGCTTGCCGAGACACTGTTGCTTACCAAGACTCTTTCTTCTGTCAATGCTGGTTCACAGTCAACATAGGCAAATAGGCAAATGTTCATGTACACACTAGCCCACGCTGACACACCCGTCCATGAACAAAGGACTCCTGCGGGACTGCCATAGTTTCTCCACAACAAAAACGCGACGGCAATCGACAATGCCGAGAATTCTCTAAGCCCAGGTATCAGCGAGCAAATACAGTACACTTAGCAACCATACCACACACACCGTATACAGCCGGACAGTGTCGTTTTAGCATCAGGAGCCATTCAGCAACAGCATACATTGTCATCCAGCGATGTCATCCATTTAGCAGACAACATCAAATTAGCAACAACATAGCCACTTCTCAAAAACACTTTCAGAACATCGTTCTATGAACTCTTTCCAGAGATAAGCTGGTGACTGGAACACATCTACATGTCGGCTGTCCAGCCAGAAACGTCCGATTTATATACAGTTACGAAAAACGATGCAGAAGAAAAATACGTATTTTTTACGTACCTAATACCAAGAATACAATCATGGATGATTAATTTAGGAAAATGGCCTTCTGAACCATTCCCTCTTTGATTCGTCTACGGCAATGTATACTAGATAAAACAATAGGGGATATCACACATTAATGAGTCACATCTCTTAACATTCAATATCTTTAACCAGATAAATAGTCTATTAGTAGCACTGAGCCACCTGGTGAAGGAAAGTTTCAGTCGTGCTTTAATCCGTCAAACGTATGAAATCTCTCTGATAAGCTTGAACTCAAATTTAAATCACTACAATCGTAATTTTGAGAAAAAGTCACAGCGAATTGGAATATACTCTATTTTTTAAATAGTATAATACAAACTAGAAGGCATTAGTTGATGTCAGCCTACGATACCTGCAAGACTTTTATCACATCATTGTATCAGGCACTCATAAGCAGTGGATGATGACAACGTACCAAATGGTTGTGTTAATGTCAGTGTATCCCCAGGTAAAAGTAAGTATTTTTGATATTAGTGAATCACAAACATGTGAACACTTGCTGACACGAGCGTATCCAACAGAGATAGGCATGTAGTGTCGTCAGTGTATCAGAAACATGTAAGGATTTACAGGTAAACACAAATACTGATATCAGTGTGTGCGATACAAATAAATATTCTCTGATATCAGTGTATCATATATAGATATACTTTTACTGATATCAGTGTATCACATACAAGTAAGCATTTACTCATGCCAGTGTATCAGAAGTAGGTGAGCATTAACTGGCAACAATTTATTCACATTAGTGTATGCGATACAGCGTTTACTGTTATCGGTGCATCACATTCAGGAGATCATTTACTGATAAATATGTCCAGGTTAATAAGTATAGTTTCCTTATAATCATGGATGAAGCTTCAAAAGCTACCTAACTACTGAAACGCTTATTCTTCGAGCCACCAGGCAAATTCAAGCGCTTTATTTTCGTCTATATTTATTTACTTGTCCAACAGAGGTCAAAAACCAATTTTCGTGGGAATATTTCCTGCCTTAGTGTCTTTCGCCAGCGTCCATATTTATTGAGCACAAGATAAAGATCTACTAAAGAAAGGAAAGCACCTGTCCGTTGTGCTCTCATTAGCTTTGTCATCATAATTCAGAATCTATACCTGATCAATGAGTAACATCATTTATCATTTGATTCTTTGATATAAAATGTGTGGTTATTTATCATACACTGTAATAACAAATTGTGTTTGTACTGTAAAATTTGGAAGTAATTTAGGCTGCACTGCATTTTGTCTGTAAATAAAACGCTTTCTTCTGACTGAACTTTACAGTCGTGGTGTAGTTATAGAAGCAAGGTGCTGTAAATCGCTTTATGATTTTAACAGTCAAACAAGGGTTAAAGTTCTGATTGTATGTTTTTGTTTATTCCCCATCGATACTGACAGTAGTGATATATTCAGGGGTAGGAATTATCAATATAAAAAAGATTAATTGCCAGTCTTGTATGTATAGGAGGGGTTGACCCCCACGGGATGTACCTGAGTTTTCTCACTTCGTCCGAACAACGTTTTGTCTTTCAGATTGACAGCTCGAGTCCTCGGGATTTCCGCATTAGTATAATACAGCTGGAACTTGGAGACAAACACGGGAACTGTCAGAGCTACGATGATGACGCCTATAACTGCACACGCTGAGCCCAGCAGTTTACCCCAAGCAGTTTTAGGCACTTGATCGCCGTATCCGACAGTCGTCATGGTGACAATAGCCCACCAGAAGCCGTCCAAGATGCTGGGGAATGTCTCCCTGTCATCGATATAGAACATGACACTAGCGAATATCACTGTGGACATCAGCAGCATGACAGACAACAGAAACACGTCTTCTAGGCTCGACCTGACGGAGAATAGCAGAATCCGTAATCCCCGGATTCGTCTGGCTAGTCTCAATAGACGGAAGACGCGTAGGGTTGACAGACCGCCTAGTATCACCTCCGCTTGCCTGATGTAGTCTCCATAAGGCGCCCAGGCATCCAGAATAAACCAAACTATCCATGGTAATAAGGCTAACAGATCCACGATATGCAGTGGAGAGGACACAAAAGCCTTCAAAGACGGACAAAACATTACCAGAGAAAAGAATTCAACGGAGAAGTAACCAAAAAGCCCAACTTGAAATACAAATAAATACGGGTAGCTGGAGTTAATGGTTAATCCTTCCGAGTTGAGATACTCGTCAAGTGTGAGATTAGAAACATTTGCAGTTTTGTACATCTCCGTGCCGTAGTGTCGAATGAGATAATCGGCGAACCAGTTGGGAAAGTCACTTAGTAGAACTGCTCCGTAAAACGCCTTGTTTGTTTGTAAGCATATGACCAGAATGTTCAGAACTACTAATGCTGTCGATATCCAGAAATAAATCTGTAACAGAAATACAGTATGTCAAGTTTTAATCATATAAAACTTGCTTAAGGCTCATTTAGAAGTGGGTAAAGTGATTCTTGCTTTGTTACGATGTTAGTCTACGCATCGAAACCTCGCAGCTTAATTCCACAGGCTCTAAAAATAATCACACTTTCAAAAATGATTCCATTCCTTAATCCGAGTTTGTCTTACCAACGTATCTGATGTCAGCTCATCAGTATGGTCACTGATGGCTATAGGATAAGCATCTTTCCCTCATTGTACTCAGGCAGACATTTACCCAAGGGTTTAGGAAAGAATTGTTTGTTGGAGACCTAATATTTACGAGGGCAGAATAATGAAATCAGCATCTATAAACTTGTCAAAAATCCGCAAAATATTTACGCTGAATACTTCAAAAGTCTAAACGGTAAACAATTTCAATATCTTTTAAAGATTGCACTTAGAAAAGAAGATATTACACTTACTTCAGCCGCTAGCGACGAAAAGGGGTCCGTCATCAACTGCCAGCCCGTCTGCCTTGCAAGCTGCCACTTGGACGAGGGTGCGTTAAAATATTTGCCAGGTTTGAAGTAGTCCTCAAATTCCCGAAGCCGCCTTTGATTGTCAAGCAATAGTGCATATCTGTTGTAGCAACACTTGCAGAGTTGACATGGATCAACACCCCAAAATTCCAGCTCTTTCTGCACCATAAGCGGACATATGCACTGTGGCAAATGAAGCTCTCCCGTTTGGTAATAGTGTAAAATGCATTCAAAAATACCAGCGTGGCGTTCAAAGAAATATTCTTTTCTGCCGTTTGTGAAACTACATGGGCATGACTGTAATTGGGCCGGCATTGTCTGAACGAGCTTGAGGAATGTATCCTGACTGATATCAAATCGTCGACCGCTAATATTTATAGACACGGCATCCATGATGATGTGCGCTTATACAGAACAGTAACTAGTTGTTTGGATATTGGTCTGGCGATGGTCGCCATGAGAGGAGACCAGCTGTAAGCAAAGCTGTCATCGCCGCTTTGCTTGTCATACAGTCGGTGCTGGTTGGCTGAGAGAACATCTCGATCAGCAGTAGTGACAGGTGCTCTGGAGATTCCACCTCCTGCATTCCTCGACAGGTTGTCTTTGTAAGGCGGCCTCTGCCACCACATTGTTCAGCGTCGCATTGATTCCCAACCGTTCGGATCAATGGAAGGCAAGATGGCCCATTATAATTTCCTAAGCCCCCGCATTAGCTGGTGAGCCTAGCACATTAAATAGACAGACTGATGTCGTTTGCTTCATATATCGCAACTATCACAACATTCATATTTAAAAGTTCATATATAATTAATTATACATCAAAATACATCAAATCAAGCTAGTCCCGCAGTAACTGACCCTAGCATATAACGTGATGAAAAACCTACAGTGAGAGAATCGCCCTTGTCCTCAAGAGACACTCAACACTCCATTAATTTGTTAGCATTATGCTTATTAATGTCCTTTCATCATTTTTTGAGAAAAAACAATACAGTCATAACCATGTTGTAATTTTGGAAATCCGAACGAAAATAAATCACGCACGCAATGCTCGTAAATCAAACTCTGTGCCTTCGTGGCCTAGAGGTTAGCAAGCTAGCGCAGTACAATGACCGAGAAGGCATTCACTAATGGCCGCAAATCCAGGTCTGGCAGGCTTCCTCTCCAGTTGTACGAGAGAAGGTTTGCCAGCAACCTGTGGATGGTCGTGGGCTTTTCACGGGCTCTCTCCGATTTCCTCTTCCCACAATACTTGTATAACTGAAATATTCTTCAGTACAGCATAAGGCAGCATAAGGCACCAATGAAATCAATAAAACCTCCAAATTCTGAAAAAGCTTTACCTATTTGCAACTAAAGCAGACATACTATGTGTCACTCTGCCCATTTTGTCCTCTTCTAGCTGTCAGTTTGCCACTTTTGTCCACGTCTGACTGCCATTCAGCTCTCTTTCTCCACGTCTGTGCCATCCTACTCTCTTTGTTAGTTTCTGACTGTCATTTTGCCGTTTTAGTCTATTGTAGACTGTTATTTTGCCCCCTTGTCCACCGGTGAAAGTCATTTTGTAACCCTTGTTTACTGGAAACTGCCGTTTTACCCCCTTAATCGACTGGTGTTTAAAACTCCGCCTTGTTTTTGCAACTGTGGCTGTCCATCCGCCACTTCTCTTCACTGCTGGTGTTATTTTACCCCCTTTTGTCCACTAGTGTCTCTCATCCTCCCTCCTATTTCACTGCTAACTCCTATTTTAGCCATTTTTGTTTTCTAGTGACTGTCATCCTGTCACGTTTACCCCTTTTATATTCCGCTGACAGGCGTCTGCCCCCAGACAAGTGTTCTGTTGACAAGCATTTGCCCCTGGACAGGTATACTCCTGGTAAGCGTCTGCCCCTAGACAGATATTCTGCTGACAAGCATCTGAGCCCAGGCAGTTACTCTGCTGACATTCGTTAGCAGCCACACAGGCATTCTGCTGACAAGCATTTGCCCTCAGGTATGTAATCTACTGACAAATGTTTGCCCCCGGGCAGGGATTCTCCTGACGAGTGCCTCCCCCCCCCCTACCCCGACAGGCATTCTGCTGACAAGCTGCTCCGAGATAGGTAGTCTGCTAACAGACGTCTGAACTTGGACAGGTGTCTGCCCCCAGACTGTCATTCTTGACAGACGTCTGTCTCAAGACAGGTAGTATACTGACGTGTGTGTGCCTTAGGCACGCATTCTGCTGACAAACGTCTGCCCCCAAACAGGTTTTCTCTTGACAAGCGTCTACTTCCAGACAGGTATTCTGCTGACAATTAGTGTAAGCTCTCAGATAGCTATTCTCCTGGCAAGCGTTTCCCCTCAAACAAGCATTCTACTGACAGATGGCTCCCGCAGGACAATTATTCTGGACATGTATCCTGCTGACAAGCGTCTGTCCCCAGACAGGTATTTTGAGGACAAGCGTTTTCAACCAGATAGGCATTCTACTTACAGTTAGTTTATGCCCTCACACAGGTATTCTACTGACAAGCCTATGTCCCCAGACAGGCATTCTGCAGGCAGGCGTCTACCCCTGATATGAATTCTTCTGACACTTGGCGTATGCCCTCACACAGGCATTGTCCTGACAAGCGTCTGCCCCAAGACAGATATTCTGCTGACAAGCGTCGGGTCCCAGACAGACTTTCTGCTGAGAATTAGCGTATGTCCTCAGACAAGACTTCTGCTGATAGATGGCTCCTACCGGGCAGATATTTTGCTGACAGATGTTTCACACCGGAGAGGTATTCTGCTGACAAATGTCTTCCATCGGACGTATTCTATCCTCACACCTAACAGGTATTCTAATGACTGACATCTTCCACTGGACAGATATTCCACTGCCGGGCACCTGACAGTTTATTTATTTATATGATTGATGTTTTACACCATACTCAAGAATATTTCACAAATACGACCGCGGCCAGCATTATGGTGGGAAGCAATCGGGCCGAGCCCGGGGGAAACCCACGATTATTCGCAGGCTGCTGACAGACCTTCCCACGTACCGACGCAGGGGAAGCCATCATTACCTGGACTTGAACTCACAGCACGAAAGACTGTGGGTCATAACGCCGTGTTGGCGAGCTAACCGACATGGCGGCAGTTTCCAACATTTCTCCACACGTAACACTTTTACAACCTCTGTCAATATCGCTGATATGTGTTGTAGTTGGCATCTTAATTACTTCTTAAAATATAATTCATTTTCAGACGGAAAAGCATCAATCCATTTCATCGAAAACGTGCACCAAGGGAGGCAACTCCTGAGCCTCATTGTCACAGGTAAAATCTGTCCTAACTTCATTTTTGTCCTGAATGCTACTGAGCCCGATACTCCCAAGAGACCTTTTTGACATATGGAGGGTCAGCTCTGACCAGAACACGGCTGAATGACAACAGCGGTGCATATAAATAAAGTTAGTATCAATGCATTCGCTTTGCCAATGTCAGTACCATAGTGACAGACTGTTACCTGAAATGAAGTCAAAATAAAGTGTTAACTATAATCAAATTAATACGTTGTTCCGAGTGTAATATGATAACCACATTGCGGACACATAACTATAACAACTAATTTATTTGGTTGGGAAAGTCGATTTTGGCGGTGGGCTTGGTAATGGGGTGGATATTCCCCACCAGTCTCAGACGACAATGCCTGTATATTGTAACCCAGCTGTTTTTGTGCTCAACGTGACCAGCGGTTCACCCCATCCTAACTTTGGACTGACCACACTTTGTTAGTTAAATTCGCCATCCTAACATTCTTTTTTTAATCTCGTTTACCACATAGAGCCAGTTCCGCGAAAGGCTGGCGTCAAATTTAAATCAGAGGAATTGACGTATAATTTGGGCATAAAAACTACTGACACATGAATAAGGTAGATTTTATTTTTACTGTGGATTTGTGTCGTTTTTGCAACATACTAAAACAAAAGTCTTTATGAATTTCTGGACTAGGAAAATCATAAATATGTGGGTGCATTTAAGAGCCTGTAGCGGAAGGTTGCATCAACGTGGACACCAATACAACACCAGATAACTGTGAAAACATCTAATACCAGATTTCTTCATGTAAATTTAATCTGGCACTCAATTTCATGCATGTATAGAATAAGAATGGTTATCTTGATTACATACCGAAAGGTCTCCTGAGCCTAATGCGTGACTTTCTTGCTAACCGTTTTGTGGAAATGGATTAATTTTTCTACTCCCAACCATTCTTTATCATAATGCCCTATACCAATCGAATTCGACAGTCTGATATATGCCAATGTTTGTATCAGTGTATTTGAACACTGACTTCGCCTAGTCAAAACTATCTGACAAAATCTGACTGCTCCGGTAGTTCGCAATACAACTCGGCTAATCATGCTACCATTTTAGGAATCTAGCTACAGCTAGTTTGAGATCAACTATCACTTTACGGAATCGGGACGTGGTAATATGAATGTCACGTGACACTACACACAATCCTGGATCTCATTTGTAATCTTTAAGCAGCGTTCTCAAGGCGCTATTTCTCACACTGACTTAAAGAAATTACTACAACCGAAACGTGTGAACTGTCACTTGGTTTGGAGCGAACGGTGGCATCCGAACGTTTCCATCCGAACGGTGGCATTCCACGAGTGGATCCGTCATATCAGTCGGAGTGCCTTGACACAAATCTATCGCACATTCCAGGCTATGCTAAAACCTCTTCATGAGCAATATCCAAAGGGATACTCAGCAGAAGTCCACAAAAATCATAAAACATTGGGAGAGCAAATAGGTTAGTGGGAGACAGTAGGCTAGTGTCGGTAACGTTGAAAGATTTGAGCATGTAGTCCGTTGAAGCCTAGAAAGGGACAATATAAGGCTTTTTCACGAGATGAGAGCCTCTGGCCTGTGACATCAGTTAATGACATCAGTAGTAATCAAAGCATGAAATCCCGAAGAATGGTTTTAGAAATTTTTACTCTATCACGACAGGTGTCTGGCGATGTTAGCACGACATGTGTGAAGTCTACTGTTCTCGTTTTCAACTACCTCATATAACCAAGCAGACTAGCAGTGGTAGATGATAGCCACCAACGGACATAAAAAGCCAACATTTAGTGTAAAGAAATCGCAACTTTCCCATCCAGCTGGTGTTAACTGTGGATTTAACTGTCTGGGTAGGTATAAAAAGGGGAGACTACTTATATCTACTGAGACAAAGGTTAGGCAAGGAGGTTTCAGGTTAGTTTTCCTTTCTGCTCTCTTAAAATGAAGATAATAGTTGGAATGCATGTCTACTGAACTTTTATAATTTGACTCCAAGACATCCTTAGTTATTGAATGACCTAACAAGGTTAACACGGTTGAACTTCTAATAATTTCCACCACGGTTTGTGAGATCATGAAGCTGCAGGGTTGGAATCAGGGCATGGTGGGAGTAGCTTTTTCCCGTCCTCAAGTATTGGGTGGGAAAAGCCCTGGAGTCTACTGCGCACACCAAAAAAACTCGCTCAAGCCAAACTGATGCCAGGGGATTAGTGAACAGAAGAAAGGCTGTAAAACATTCATGAATTTAGAAGAGATGTGGTCTGATCGGTAATCAAGGAGAAAATTGCACATTTCGAAAACTTCTAAATTATGCAGAGGTGTCATTCCTGATGTAGACTGATCTAAAGGATAAATGGATTGTACACAGTACCACGACTAGCACATGTAGTTTACAGGGTATTTTAGGGCGATGAAAATTTCCGTGTAATATTACGCGGTTTGTCATTAACCTATTTGATTTGATTTTTTTGATTGGAGTTTTTAACAACATTTCACTAATACGATGGCGGTCAGCATTATGGTGAGAGGAAACCTCACAGAACCCGGGTAAAACCTACGACCATCCGCAGGTTGATGGCAAATTTTCCCACGTACGGCCAGCACAAAGTGGACTTGAACTCACAACCATCGCTGACCCCTCGGACACGAAGGCCCCTTTTAACCCATTAACCTTACCGCCATGCGCAGTTTGTTTTCAAAATTGCAGATGTTTTCTCCACCTGACTGATCGCATGTTTAAAGTAAACATCTATGCGAATGGATCCAATGGCTAGCCTGAGAAAATTAATTAAAATAAACTACTGGGATGTACTGTGCCACGTAGAATTTGAAAATTTTTGTCAACGAATCACATATTATCCATTATCCAATACAAATGACATCTTGATCAAAATAATCCAAATATACACTCCATAAAACAGGCTGACCTTATTCCAAAGGGGATAATTGTAAAACCCCTTCCCCCTTTAACAAAGGGGTTCAAAGCCGTGTGCACCTTTGTTCTTTCTTGGAATAGGTCACACTTCTAGGTTCATGTGTGCTCAGAAGGTACGTAGGTAGTACACTAACATGCAACATCATGACAGAAAACGATGCCTTAACGACTGTGTAGTCCATCCTAGTCTCCCACTGGTCTTCCTGGTTGCTGTGTTGTTGGATAAAAGGATATACATAGGACATAGTGTTCTTTGTAAAACTATCTAGGTCATTGCTGAATTCGTAAATTTAGTTGGACGTCGAATACCGTCATGGCACATGCTATACAACCGATGCCAGGCGACGATTGGGTGATGAACGCCACAACCCACAAACCAGCCCGACCACCCCCAGGAAAGGGGTGGAGTGGGCACTAAATCCACAAGGGTCTCTCCTCAGACGCTCAACCTCTGCAGAAGGCATCTATGTTGGACCCTTGATCAGCGTGTGACGCTTATTATCTACAACTGCATTGGAACTTTTGAATGATTTCTTTTCATTGGGTGTCTAGCGCTCATCTGTCGGATAGCATTGTGGAATATGTGTTTTAATCTGCAGCCTATGAATTATGAAAGTAATCCCCGAAATCAATATTCCCAGTGAGAAAGAATTTCTTTCTGTGTGTGAGCAAAGAACTTTGCAGTCAAACATCAACAATACCCATACAGTGGAGATGATTCCTTATATTCTAACGATTGTTTAGTGTACAGGATATAAAGCCATAGCATTTTAAACCACGTAAACATATTTGCAAAGTTACAATGCTATACTGTAATTATGGATATAGCAATTTGTCACCAGCCGAATACTAAGACACAATACAGAAAACGTAGCTATAATTCCCTTCAAAATAATAGAAGGCCATTGTAACATTCATTATATCTATATGCCGATTAGGGCGTTTTATTATCCAGGCTCATATACTAAATCAGTAAAGAAGCTTTGCTTCAGTTTGTATACAGATACTGAGAGGCCTTCAAGGAAAATGCTGACCTCAATCTAATGCACCGTTCACTGACTCTAACGTGTTGTACTGCCAACGTGACATTACACTCCAATCCTTCATTCATTCAACAGGCTTTGAAAGTCTATCACAACCTCGCCAAAACACCTTACAATATCTGCGTCTAGTAAGATCGTGAAAGATATTTGTTGAATTATTGACCCATTTATTCTAGCCGTTCAGAAGGGAGTTATGCCTTATAAATGTTGCCATTTAGTTATTCTCTTCCTAGAATCCCTGCCGGAAGAAATCGTTATTGGTTCTTGTTTTATTCACCATAATGAGCTCGCCAGGAGCTGTTGTCTGGTCGCCTTCTCCTTCATCTGATACTGTCGATCCTATACAACATGCCAGTCTCGCAATCTCTTTCCCTTTTCGCCCAGTTAATGTCATTCTGCTGTGAATTGCGTGTTATCGCCGCTCCATGCTTGCTGAGTATCGTAGCAGACAAACCCCACTGCAGCCGTTTGTTAGCTTTTCACATTCTGCGATCGATTTTGATTTAACTCCCACCTTTTGCGTCTCACATTACTGGCCGACATTTCGGGGTTTGCCAAATCAAGTGCTAGAACTATATCCGCTAGGACGGCTTCTTAACTACACTGCTAATGTGTTTCTGTCAAGTTGGATCGAGATCCCCACTGAAATGAAAACAAACGATATGTCAACTTTGACTAACAAAATACAGAAGCTATACATCGCATTAATGAAATACTAAAATTTCCAAGGCAGGCGCCCTAACCCTGATATAACACGCAAGGCATGCGGTATACTGATGTGTGGACTTGAAATGCCGTGCTTGTTTAATGAGCTCCTCTGGGTCACCACAATGCGCGTGTAGCTAATCTTCAAGTCCACAAAACAGTACTGGGGTACGAAACATCTCTGTGAAAGACCATGGTGATGTGTACAAATCGAAAGACCTTGTCAAGGATTGGTCGACTGACAGAATTTAATAAAATGATGGCTCAGGTGAGTTCCATCATTGCAAGAACAAAGACGTTACCAACTTTTACTCCATCAAAGATTTTAATAAGACTAGTATATGAACAACTATAAAATTGCACCTCGTTCTACCCATAGCTTCACACTGATGGATTCGACCGGAGATGAAGGGGTTCAAATGAGACTACTGTGGGTGATTGCAAGTTGATTGGTTATTTCAGAAAGAGGTAAGATGACACTTCTCTCATGCGACTCTCTAACTGTGGTTTTAATTTATATCTGAAAAAAAAATTTAACCCAAGGGATTGCTTGTGATGTAATGGCTTGTCCTTCATTACAACTCAATGAAGAAACGGTGAAGATCCTGGAAGACTTTCAGGTTTTCAATGGAAGTTCCAAGAACTTTAAGGATCAAACCTACAGATATTTATTTTATCCTTTATCAAATTTGTTCGAATATGTACATATTTTTTTTCCAGATCCCAGTACATATCTCACGCATGCGCGTATGCTTCATTTATTTCATTGTTATTGTTGCATGTTTAAAATAGAGAAACTGGACAAAGCCATGTTAGCACTCGGTTTATATAAATAAAATCAAACTTTTGTAACAAAGCATTATCTCCCAACAACATAAAGCTATTTGTTGATTTGTTTTGTTCTGCATTAAAAAGTGACGAACAGGACAGATCATAATCTGTAGAAAAAAATTATATCACCCAGACCACGTGGGTGTTTTTCAATATCTGACCACAAGTCACAAAATCTCATAAAGACCTCAAATTAATTTTCTTTTGCCCATATTTTCATGGTACAAGTTGGTGTAATAAGTTGGTATTTTGCCATGCACAAATAATGCAGAAGAGAATGGCCGCTTTTGGCAGAGATTAAGCCTTCCAGGAACCCAGTTCTCAAGAGACCTGAAATGGGAAAATGAAAGCAGTTTTCAGCGCTTCTGCCCTGCCTGTAACACATGTTGCCCTACCCACAAACAAGACGAATACCTATAACATGGATGGTCAGAGATATGCAAACTGACCTCTAGATGGCGCAGCTTACAACTTAACTAAAGCTTTCCATGTCTAGATTTCTAATTGTTGTGTTGAATAGGGCCTGTGTAAACCGAACAGGAAATTTGGAGGTGAATGGATTCTTTTCTCTATTTCAGACGCACTTTAAAACTGGGTCGCTAAAAATTTAACCACCTTACATCTGCCTGTAACCTTTTATCTCGAACAGCATTTTCCCATATCTTAGTAATTCATTCTACAGTTGATCTAATGCTTTAATGTGTCCCAAGGTTTTTTATAGATCTGACAACAGCTCCCACAACGCTACATCCTCACAACATTGCATGCCATTTTACCGGTGAGTAATCCTTAATTAACGTTTTCTCCCCACTCACTGCGACTACCATTGAACAAATGATAGGATATCCAGCTCAAGCAAGCCTAAGGTTTCTCGGTCGGCATTTAGAACATGATACAAAATCCAATCGTCGATAAGCCAAGAAAAAAACATAATTAACAAAATAAATGAATTCATTTTAACCACCATGCACGTGCACCCACTCTACATTAGCAGAGCATGACTATAGTACCCTTGGCATTTGGAGCTGTTTCGTGAAACGATCTGAGGTGCAAATGTCATGCTGCAAAGAACAGATAATATTTGACATTAGCGGTATCGTAATTTACCAGATGATACATGTAATTGACTTGCAGTCCCAGGCGGCTGCCTAATGTTAGTCGATTTGATGAGATTGATGTCCAAAACCCCAACCAGCAGGAACATTTGATGCTGACAACATGAATTGCAACTTGGGATTATGATGAATTTAAGAGAATTGAAGTCCGGAAACATGAAACTCATCCACTATCACAAGATACATTTTCAAATCAACCTAAAACACCAATTCCTAAATGATTATATAAGAAATATACATAAATAATAAATAAAGCCGGTAACGTGAAGCAGTGAATACAAATACAGTTTTTTCATTCGCTCTTTGATTTCATGTGTTCATGAAAATACCATGTTCATATAATATAGTCCAATGCTGACAAATCCCTTGTCATGTTATTAATGATATGCTAAGCAAAGGCTTTCATAAAGCATTGGTTGTGAAGTACCCTAATCGTTTCCAACTTTTTATGTGCACATAAAGAGAGTTACCCAAGGAAGCAGTATTCCAACACAGGTGTGTATCGGCGTCTTTCTAAACAGCTTTGTAAACGCATTTTCACAGTGATGACGTCCGCTCCAACTTGATACCGGCAGCTGATATATGAGGACATTGCCACAGAACGACACTGTGCTAAAGAAAGCTAACCAAGCTCTACACTCTAGTCGGGATAGGGAAGCGTACAGCGCTAACGAAGATACGTGCACAGAAGGCAACGGCCTCTCTAAATGATTATGACTGTGTTTGGTGATTTGGTGGGCCCTCCTCGCTGTGGCGTCAGCGTGCTAATGTAAGGACAGGTCCCTTGAAGCACGTGTTCAGTGACTACCAGCCGGGCTTGCTGCAGCTAGAGTGTCACAGAGAGCGTTATGGCGGCAAGATGCAATCCAGGTTCGTAGCTGCGAGGACTTGGATGGAACCTACCTTTTTCGGTCACGGTTTCATTAGCAAAGTGCTGCACAGAAACACTGCGGAAAGTCTGCAAGCATGGACACAGTCATAATTAATGTCAACGGGCGGAAATTTGAATTGTCCACGGACACATTTGAAAAGTTCCCGGAAACCTTCGCCAACCGGCTTGTTGGAACACAATGCGGTTACAAACGGCATAAACGACTCTATTTCATTGAACGACACTCGGAGATATTTCAGTATGTCTTGTTTTATTACCAGTTCGGAGAACTACACATGCCGCGATCGGTGTGTCCTTCGCTGTTCAAGAAAGAGCTGGATTTCTGGGGAGTAGATGTGTCTTGTTTGGAGAACTGCTGTCTGGATGTGTACGGTATGGCTTACGAGAACCTGAGACGTCTGGATGATTTTGAGAAAGATTATGAGGTTAAAGCAGACGAGCAAATAGCACAGAGGATTTCTTCAAAGTGGAGCCGCTTCCAGAAAACAATGTGGCAGATTTTAGATAATCCATTTGCGTCCAAATGGTCAGAGGTAGGTACCTGTGTACTGAATGCATTTACTACCACACATCTTTGCGAAAGCAACAACATTTTGAATGTCAGCACCGTCATTAAACAGATAAAGTTAAACGTATAAACTTCAAAAAGTTGACAAAAATTTCTCTTCGTCACTGCTGTCTATGCCGGCGTGCTTTAAGCCACAATCACTCATTCGTTGTAGCCTTGGCACTGCCGAACGTTTTTCATGTTATTATCGTCTTAACATTGCCAGGCTGTTTTCTTTCTATCTTGTTTTCATGTCACTATTGTCTTGACACCGCCGGATTATTTTGTTGGATTTCTTGACACTGACCAATTGTTTTCTTTGTCTTCGCAAGTTCGGGTTGATTTTATGTCATTATTGTCTTGAAAATGCCGGATTGTTTACACGCTGCCGTTGTCTTGACATATCTGCCATGCTTTCATGTGATTTCTTGACACGGCTGTATTATTGTCTTGACTCAGCGAGGCTGATTTTATGCCATTGTTGGTTGAAGACGCTTGGATTTATCTGCTCTATCTGCTTGATATCTTGTTATCTCGACCAAATTTTGCCATTAGTGTGTTGTAGGGTCAGATTGTCGTCGTGTCATTATCGTCGGAGAAGACTATTTTCATGTCATTGTTGTTTCGGTATGGAGAAGACTGTTTTCATGTTATTATTGTCTTGGTACGGAGAAGATGGTCTTTGTGTCATTATTGTCTTGGTTCGGAGAACATTGTTTTCATGTCATTGTTATCTTGGCACATCCAGCTTGTTTCTCAATCAACCTTGTCTTAACATCTTAACATCTTAATATCTGTATTCATGCTTTCATTCTAATCCAAATAACAAGTAAACGGTGCAGGAAGCTCTGTTGTGTATGCAGGGACACGTGACGTAAATGTTAAGTAGGTCACCACATCCTCTCTGTCCTGTTGCTGAACCAATACCTCTGGTGTTAAGTACAGATCACATTAATGTGTGCCTCCGCGCAATTTCCCCAGAGGCTGATCGCCTAATACTTGTAATCTTTAGTTGACAATCTGGAGCAAATCTGGAAATCCGTACAATCCCTGGCACCTCATCTTTATGTGATCAGGCGCCAAAGACCTTGCAATCATTTCTAATTAAAAGAACCTTTCTTTGAATAGGCACATTATTTTAATAATTCGAAACCTAATGTTCTCTTTGAAACAAAAGGGTTGAAGAAGGTGTTGTTTTATAAGAATAATTAACCTGAACTGTTCAAATGGAGAGAAGTATTTAAAGCAATTGGTCGCACTTCTGTGCCAAACTCACATGACGCCCATTTCACTTTAAACGGCCCATGACACACCGGTCATACATCATCCTTGTCCAAAGTTATGAAGACTTTGTGTACTAGACGTTATGAAGTCTTGTTTTTCCGATGCCTGCGATAAGACGAAATACATCACCCGGGCATCGATCCCTCAAAATCTTCGTCCAAGACTGTTTCCTTCGCCAAAGGCCAGGTTATCCCACCTGTCGTTTTGATTTCTCTGGTGCCACGACTCACGGGAGCCACAAATATCGTGAAGCAGACGACACTGGTGGTCCCCAATCAACAGTTAATGTGATTTAGTGATCTTTGAACGCGAGGCTCTCCCAGACATTGGCTTATGGCACATTGCTCTAACTGATGGGCCAGACTGTACAGATATCATGCACTATCATTCTATATTCAACAAGCCTCTTCCGGATATAATCATAAAGTTGTTTCGAAAGTCAGCAATAAATTAACAGTGGGCATGAAATGTTACAATCTGGCAGTCCTTATTTAGAAGATTCTAACAGTTTCTTTTAGCACCGACAAGTGAATTGGAGAAGGTCATTACTGATGCAATGTTTTACATTTACAGCTGTGTAAATAGCAAGTGCTTTGGCATTCAGCGCACACAACCTCATTTGTTACAGTTTTTTTCTCTGACATGCTGTATGATTACATTTTTTCCATGGTGAGTCAGCATCGGTGATGGAAAGCAATTTTAAAAACCTGACAAAACATCACACATATTCCCATGCGTATGTGTTTTCTGGAAATGAAAGTCTTTTTTTGAGTGCATTGAAGAATAAAGAATACATAGAAAGAGAAGAATAAAGCAAAAATATATAGTGAGCGATTCTTGGAATTGTGTAATCGAAAAAATCTCTGACTAACCGTTTGTCCTTATTCTTGGAAACAATCATGTTATATGTGTAGTACGCAGGGATGTGTGATGACTTGCGCTATGTATCACCGATCAACTTGCCGACTTACCCCCTATTTGGCATAGCTACGAGGCAATATATATATTGAGTATTTTACCCAGTAATTAATCTTGCATATAGAATATTCATTGGGTTTTGTAATACGATTATCGATTACAGATATGCTCTCCTTTGGCTGTTGAAAGCTGTTTGACTTCATTTCTTTTATGCGATATATGTGTTAATTTACATATCGCATATATTTACATATTTGCTGTATGGTGCTTGGAGAAATTGGGTGTATACATATTTTTTATTGCGGTGAATGCTATGGCAAAAATGAAATCAAACTTGAATAATCATACTTTCCATAATCTGGTATAATAAAAAGTTTGATTTTCTCCTTATACAGAACTTGACAGTATGCTTGCAAAGAACAGGTACACAGGTACGGCTGGAACTTTCCGCATATTAAGTGATGTACCGTTATGTGTCAGTGTGAACAGTCGCGGAATCAGCAACACTGACATAATTGACACAGCTTTCGCCTAGCAGGTTTAACAGCATCTTGATTTGTTAGTGAGTAAAATTGTGGCCAATTCGCTTAACAAGGGACATCTGTGTAACACATGGGTTTGTAGCGGGACTTACGCTTGTTTAATACAAAACAACCAGTGTCATCGTGTGAAATACCTCGAATCTCCATTCACATCTGATGGTGGAAATTATTGTGTTAAAAGGATTATTGTGTTGCCGTCGTTGGCTATTTTGTTTTTTATTTTCTGTTAAATGTATTTAAATGTTTTCCGACATCTCCAGCACTTCTTTTAACACTGCCTGGGTATTTTATCTGTCCTTTTTACACAGGCAGCCATAATTTTTCAATGATTTCAACACACCTTTTGATATTGAACAGGTGTTTTACTGGTCCTCCATCATGGTCGTCTTCCTGTCTATATTTGCTTTGACTGCCGCCACCCATCCGTTGTTTAAGATGGAAGACAAGTTGGACCAGGATTCCGTGCTTTCCGGCCACTTTGAGTGGACAATTAGCGAGGGCTCAATCTCCACCGAAGACGATGACGACGACGAGACAATAGAATTCGACGACTCATTGATGACTTACGCAGGGTATGCAAACAACAGCGTAGCAGGCGGAAACGGTTCAGAGGAAATAACCAGCTATTCCGGCTTTTCAGCAACCGTTCTGCGTAAAAAAGACGAAATCGCTCTTTTGGAATTCATATGTTTTATATTTTTCACGGTAGAAGTTGTTGCCAAACTACTGTTTTGTCCACGTTTTCGAGTCTTCTTCTCCTCTGTTCTCAACGTCGTGGACCTGCTGGCCATATTCCCACGGTACATCCTACTCACCCTGGACTACTTCGTTGTGTCGAGGGATACGATCTGGAAATTGGAGGAAGTGTTTGAAGGCATCGCTGTGCTGAGAGTGTTCCGCTTACTACGACTAGCTAGAAGAGTGCGGGGTCTTCGCGTTCTCATCTACGCCATTAAGGCCGGACTGAAGGACGTGCTACTCATGGGGTTAATGCTCTTTATGGCGACCATTATCTTCGCTTCTCTAATGTATTACGTGGACACGCGAAAGCAGTTCCCCAGTATTCCTCATGGTTTATGGTGGGCCATCGTCACCTTAACCACAGTGGGATATGGAGATATGGTGCCCCAGACAGCTCCTGGCAAACTTCTAGGGAGTTTTTGTGCCATAACGGGCCTCTTGATTGTGGCTATCACGGTACCAATCTTCGTGTCCAAATTCCTCTTGTATTACAACCACGTGGCCAGGAAAAATCAAGTGTCAGTAACCCAATATAATAATAAACGTTATCCGGCTGATATATAAAGCGTCTGTACGTTGTGGTGAAGACACTTTGATGTCAATCACATCAGGCGGATGTGCGGGAGGCGTGGCAGGAGTGCACAATGATGACATTATTGTGAAATAGGCACGCTTAAAATGTTATTGGCTATTATTTAAAAAAGAAAAAACCGATATATTTTCTACATGTCAAGCGTGTTATATCACAATGTTAGCTGAAGAGCAATGAACACATTGCTCAAAGGCGGTTCATCCAGGTGTTATTCATACTAAATGTTGAAACCTATTAACATCATATGGCGACTCCTATAAATTTCCCTCTTTTCTCGCTTGTCAATATATCTGATATACGCGAGACTTTATCAAATACTTACAATACAGTTCAAATCTTCGCTCTGCTTGAGTGTTATACAGAACTTACTTTTCAAATTCACATTATACCCGCCCCGAAATTTCATCGTCAATAAATTTATTTAAAAGGCATCTCTCACTCTCACGAGCAATTCAGTGTCTGTCAAGGTCGTTGTTACACCATGTGCTGGCCAAATCATAATACTATCATCAGTAGTGACGATGCTTTTTCTTTTGAAAGCACATGAAAACTTGGGCTTTGTTGTAATACATTTCTTGTGCGTGAACAATCGAATATTTTAAGACTGCTGTATCATTGTCGTTGAGGAGGACTACTGTGGCAAGATTTATAAAATGGAAATTTTAAAACTTTATTTTCAGCGTTTAACATAAATACCTAAACATATATAATTCCACATTATTATAGGTATCATTGAAGCGAATAAAGAAAAACAAAAGTTCATTGCTATATATCTTATGGGGAGCCTCCGTCGCTCAGATCGAAGCCTCCCATCAATGCGGTCGCTGTAGTTCAAGCCCAGCTCATACTGGCTTCCTCTCCGGCCGTACGTGGGAAGGTGTGCCAGCAACCTGCGGATGGTAGTGGGTTTCCTTCGGGCTCTAACCGGATTCCTCCCACAATAACGCTGGCCCAGTCGTATAAGTGAAATATTCTGGAGTATGGCGTAAAACACCAATCAAATAAATAAATATATATATATATATATGAGATCATGAATAAAAAGAACACTCGATTTCTCGGTGTTCAGATTAACTGCCAGATAGAAAAAAGAACACGAAGGTAGTTCACAATGCCTTATTTGTTTACAAACTGCAATTCGGGTATAACCAGAGAATGGCAAGAGGACCAGAATTCTGTTCATTTTTTACAATTCAACTCCATTCGGATTCCTGTCTTTATCCCCATCAATCTTTGAATCCTGCGGGAAGATGATTTGGTTAAAGAAAAGTTTTATAGCAGATTGTTACTAAAGACTTTTATGGCTGCCTACAACACATTGTCAGGTGACTACACTTCGAACAGAACGAAAACGTTTGAACTGTAGTGGTGGGAATCGATGTGAAAGCTTGGGAATGCTAGTAGGCCTCACGGGTTGCTATGATATAGAAAAGAAACTTCCGCTTCGTCTCGTCCATCCTCCCGCCCTGTAATTTTCGCTTAAATTCCCTGTCAGACAGCTTTGAGGTTTCCAGAGTCTCACACTTGCTAGTCCCGAATGATGTATAACCTGCAGTCGTGATTTAAGATATATCAACTGACCTTGCTATGACCTGTTTCATTTCCTTAAATGTCGAGGCCAAGGAATCTCGCTGTTCAGAAAGATCACGAGTTGCTATGACCTGTTTCATTTCCTTAAATGTCGAGGCCAAGGAATCTCGCTGTTCAGAAAGATCACGAGTTTACCACAAACGTTTAACTCTCTTCGAATTTGATATTCACCGTGACGAATGTATAATAAATGCCATTTTGCATCAACCAGGCCTTCATGTTAGCTTATTTGATTTTTGTCTGATCCCTGTGTGTGTGAAAAGTTTACAGGAATACTGACAAACCTGCCCAACTGCTCCATACTAAAAAAAAATATACACATTTTTGGGAACCTTTGGTGTCATAAACTGAATTGGCATTACTTATTGATACAAATAATTATACGCATTAATTTTAAATCGCTAATAAACCCCAATACTTATGATTACAGTTAATAACATATATGTGCTTGTATTTAGACTACAAAGTAGCTAATGAAACAAAATGTTTAACCAAGTTGGAACTACATTAAGTAAGGTTACATGTATGATATTCCATAAACTGAGGCCTACAGCCACCTCTTCGTACTATTGCTTCTGTTATGTCTGGATAGTATAGGATGAAAGGTGAATTGTTCACCGACCTTCAACAGCCAGATAATTTCCGATAATACAGCAGTCCTTGGAGCCCTTACTCACTTGCATGGTGACCACATGGCGCCAAGATTCTCGTAACGAAAAACCTCCTTCTTTCACCCTTGAGTTTAAAAGGTACACGTAGATACAATGACCTAGCAAGGGCTCATCTGGTTTCCGTAAAAGATATTGCGATTTCTAGGTTTGTATACCTCACCATAACCCGTCTCCTTAAAATCTCGTCTCGTGGACAGAACTATCACATTAACTTTTTACATATAAACAACAAACGATGGAACCAAAAGTCTTCCTCCTACCCAAAATAAAATCAATGTCGCGAAGGCTGAATTGAGTCTCGACTGAAATAAACACGCGACTTTCTTTCACGCGACCTTGTTTCAATTCTCTTCGCATGAGTCTTAACGTGCCACAATGTCACTGTTGTTAGGCCGTCGCTCTCTCGTATTAATGTGTTTGTGTGATCAGACATTTCTCATTCAAAGCTCAACTGTTGCTTGATCCACTTGTATACATATTGTCTGCCACTTGTCCCCCGTAATACACTCCAGCGCAATCATCCTCGAAGCTTGTAGCACCGCTGATACATTTCCCTACAGACCCATTCCCAAAAACTCCCCTAAGGTAAATTCACACTGTCTACAACTATATGACACAAATACAGACCCCCCAGAATGAACATGCGATTGCACAATTAATAAAAGCTGCTAAAATCTTTTTTTCTGATCACACTGATGAATCATCGCTTATGGTAACACAGAAAATCGTGTTCCAACCGCTTGTCGCTTTTAATTTGTTCATGCTAATGGAATTGGACAACATCTAAATATCCTATATGACTTCCAATCGGGGCTTATTAGGCTTGTGATGTCTAAATAATGTGTGGGCGACCATATGGCACAGTGTTGTACATTCGGAAAATTGCTGGTATATTGAGTCCTACATACATGGTGTGTTTATATGCTACTGATGTTAGTTATTATTACCCCAGGCCAACTGAGTAGACCCTAGCGCTGAGATCAGTTGGCCACGTTCCCAGGTTAACTTCCACATCAACCTTTCTGAATCGTTACATTTAAAAACCTGGAACTCGGCCTTGTCAAATGCGCTGTCCTGAAAGTGTCAAATCTATACGTATCGGAAATAGGTTTACCTCGATCTTAAAGTAATGCTAAATTTATATCACCTACTTATACGGGAATATTACAGACACCCCATTTTCAAGCCACGTGCCTTTGTAGCTAGGGTGGACTCAGCTGTTCTTCCGCAAACTCGAGATCATCTTCCTTTCCACAATAGCTGCATATAGCTCCTTATTCTGATTACTAAGCAGAAAATAAAGTTACAATTATCAAACAAGTTGTCAATCCTTTTTGTGTTGTACACCTTTTTGGTTTCAATGCAATCATCCCACGAGTTCTGTCGTCCTGTCGTTTTCAGGGCGATACCAGGTGCATCTGACTTGAGTCAAAATGGCAGTTAGCGAAGTTTAACTGACTGTCCATACATCTGGTACATCTGTGTTCATGTTAAGGTCGTTATGGACGAAAAGCTCGGTGCTCTGAGGTTCGAATTCACGACATATATTATTCGAGTAATGTAAACGTGCTTCTATAGAACATAGCTACGACATTTTGAGGACAGCACGCTAGAAAAGGCCGTGTACCAGTTTAGTGAATGGAAGAGTACAGATGTGTATTTCTCAGATTTAAGTAGATCCACACATGACGTCACATCTGTGTAATAAGCAATACGCATAAAATACCAGTCCATACAAAGTGGTAATTTCCTGGGGCTGTAGTTACTATTCGTTTCACATCACAATGGTTGGTAATAATGCTATGGAGAGATCCACCACATCCGATCTCCCACCACCCCTTCTCTTGACAACGTTACTTTTCATTCCATTTCGGGTGGAAACAATTGTAACGTCATGATTTCCCAGAAAGATTGAACATTTGTAACCAATGTGTGAGACATCCAGTTGACCTACTTTCAACGTGAAATAATTTAGCCGGCGGTTCGCTGTTAGCGGTTAGCTACTCGAAAGGGACTAGTCATTATTTATTTAAAGAATAAAACGGGATATCTTTCCGTTATTAGTGCACGCACAGACCTCATTCTTGGCATATTAACAACACTCAACGCAGATTATCACGTGGTTTCAATACTTCTTCATTACGACACCAGACGGCTCCTCTGTGAATAGCTTTCTGATCTCTATGCCCATTACTACTGCTCCTATACAGACTTTATACTTGGTACATTCATAATACTTAATGGGAGCCATCACGTGATATGAAAACTTCTCCATTACCACACCAGGGGGCTCCTCTCTGAATAGCACACTGAACAGCTGTCTGTGCTATATATGCATTCCTGTTGCACCTACAGACTTCATACTTAGTACATTAAGAATGCTTAAAGCGGGCTATCTCGTGATATGAAAACTTCTCCATTATCACACGGGGGGGGGGGGGTCCTCTGTGGATAGCAGATGGAATAGCGGTCTGTGCTATATATCCATTCCTACTGTCTCTAGACACTTCATACTTGGTGTATGCATAAGACTTAACAAGGACTATACCATAATACCATAATTTCCTCACCGGGCGGTGCCTCTGTACATCATGTGATAACTCAAGTTATGTTTTATAAATTCTCCAAGTACGATGTCTGTACATGCAGTAGTAATAGATATATAGCGTAGACAACAATTCAGTATACTATTCAAAGTGGCGCCTCCTTGTGTTGTTATGGAGAAATACTGGTATCAAGTGGTAGTTCGCGTTAAGTATTATTAATACCCCACGTTTGAGATCTGTAGGTCCAGTAGGGTATATAACGCAGTCGACTATTCAGTCTGCTACTCACAGAGGCGCCCCCTTGTGTGGTAATGGAGCAGTATGGATATAATGTGATAGCCCTCGTTAAGTATTATTATTGCACCAAGTATGAAGTATGTAGGTGCAGTAGTAATGTATATATAATCACAGACTGCTATTGAGTCTGCTATTCACACAGGCGACCCCTGGTGTTGTTATGGCAAAATTCTGGTATAGTGTGATAGCCCGTGTTAGGTGTTATTAATGCACCAAGTATGGAATGTGTACGTGCAGTAGTAATGGGTATATAGCCTATTATATTTTATACAAATAATGACTGGCCACTTTTTAATAGCAAACCGCTTACTGCGAAGGGCCAGCTATCTTGTCTTACGTCTACTTTCAACAGTTTTGATTATGATTGGCCAAATGCGCGTTCTTGATTGATAGTTAGGAAAGGGCCATTGTTTGTATATTAATGTGACTTGTCCTGCAGCCTAACCTTTGATGGAGATACTGCTACCGAATGCCACCTTATTATACGCTAATTGCGGTCTGCAATTCTACTGTGTGTAGTTATATTGTTGGCTTGTGATAACACTGTGGACGGGCAACGGTCGAGTTGAGCTCCATTAGTATATTCCCGCGGGTAGCGTTAATACCATACCCGCACAGTCGGGCAGTTTATCTTCGCACACCACTCCAGGCGCGAGGCAGGATTCAGAGATGAGAGGATGAGAGATGATTTCTCTCAGGTACCCCATATCTTGTCTTTTGATCAAAAATTCCTCAGGCTTAGGTGGCATGTCATACTATCAGAGTTAGAATAGACGAGGCGGCCTTGTCTGTAACTGTTATACAAGAGTCTCAGATGGCTCATATTCACTATTTTAAGAATAAACAGAAAGGCCAGTTGCAATATTTCTACGGTTCATAGGTATAGCTCGCTGTTTGAAAATAAACAACGTACTAAAGACGATCAGCGTTGTTCAGGTGGTTTTAATTCTTCAAGACTTGAGATCCCCTCGCTCTGCCCGGTTGCCTCCCATGATAATGCTGGGCGCAGTCTTATAAGTGAAATACTCTTGAGTACTGCGTAAAACACATATCAAATAAATAAATAAATAAATTTAGATTTGAGAATAAAAAGTATGCACCATCAGCGGTACACACATGGCTCACGTTCGTGATTTGAAGATAAAGCACGATCTGTGTTGAGTCGATATGGCAAACTCGTCCAATCTTGAGTAGAATTGTCTTACAGTCCCAACTCATTCGGCCTTCAGTTCTCTGTATACATCTGCTTACCTCCCCATCCCATGTTATAAAAGACTTTCTCGCTCAATTCAGGTCGATGTTATTCCATGTGCATGAAACATTGCTTAAGAACTTGCCCTAAAACATTTCCTCTGCGTCAAAAGTCGAGCATCCTAAGGTAGCAACATCACTACCACTACCAGAATTTTTTCCAAGTGACCGCATTTTGAGCTGAACTGATAACTTGAGCTGTACTAAAGTTACGAATCGATCCGGTGGCTGGGTCATCTGAGAAGGCCTAACAGGCTGCCATGTTATGAAAAACTCCGACAATGTCCAATACATCTCCAAGCTCTGTAATTTGCGCTTAAATTCCCTATCGGATAAATGTAAGGTTTCCAGAGTTTCAAATTCGCTCATCCAGAATGATCTATAACCTGGACTTGTGAATTAATGTACGCTGACTGAATCCAGAAACAATACATTTCCGTCACGTTTCATTTGTCTAAATGTGGTGGCCAAAGATTCTCGAAGCTCAGAGAAAAACACCAGTTTACCACAAACTTTTAACCGCATTGAAATGTGGTATTTCCACGCAAAACGTCTAACGAATGGCATCTGTATCTACCAAATTTACATGTGAACCGATGTGATTTTTTGTCAAATAGTGTGTGAACTATTTACATCAATAGTCACGATTCGGTCCGTTATATATTAAAGAAACTAATTCAATAGACTTTCAGGAAATTTGGGATGTATGAACTGGATTGACATCATCTATTGATACAAAAAATATTGTGAAGTATTATGAACCGCCCTTAACACATTCGATATATTTTTGTACCGTGACTTGAGAAGGTTCATCCAAGGTAGAATTACATTAGATAAGGATACTTCTATATACGATATTTCACAAACTCGAAGCTTTCAGTCGCCGCTTTGTAGTATTCCATCAGCTATGTGTGGGCTTGCTTTCATGAAGCGTACTCAGTGCTAAGTAGTCCTTATTTAAGGGCACTTCATATCTCTTCAAAAGAAGTTGTCGTGGAAGTTAAAGGAATGCTTATCTAAGTGACACCGGGTCATGCAGGTTAATTTAGGCTGGTCGTGGAGTCGTTTTAAGCCTGGAATTTCATATCTGTGGAGAACTTTTGTGTCCACATAAACTCTCAGAATACAGTAATGATTGTAGTCCATACTTACCGAAGACGTTTCGAGCCAAAATAACAACATAACAAATAAACTTGCCAAACACCTTGTAAACTTCAGATAACTCTGACGCACAAGTTTGATTTTCCGACCGGAAAGCTGGTTTGCATACCTCATGCATACTCCCCCTAAAACATAGCTCCTTTATAGTGAAAAAACATGTGTACTTAAATCTTTTTTCCTTTTTCCACATTTTAAGCATTATCATGAAATATTTTATCGATCACTAGCTGAAGTAAGAAGTATTATACGAGCATATTTCACCTGTTATTTGATAACGCGTGAGACGTATTTGACCTCTCATGTTTCATAACACGTGAAGGGTATTTCAGTTCTCATGTTGGTCAATAATGTGAAACGTCACGCTTTTCCTCACTACCGAGGTATAGTTCTCAGGTCACCACGTTTTTCTGTGAACCTCAAATATTTTTCATTCAAAGTTCAGTTGTGGCATGATCTATGTATACGTGATCTGTCACTTTTTCTTCACGATACGACAAAACCATCTACATCAAAACACTGTGGGGACGTTGATACATTCCCTTCAGAACCATCCCGATACACTCCCACTTGTCTTCAACGATTCAACCAAATTGCCTGGTTGATCAGCCAACAAGCAACCTGGCAAAACAGAAATAACTCACTCCAAATAAACACGTGTTGTTCAATTAATGAAAACTTATAACATCATTTTTTACCTGTTCATATTGGCGAACCATATTTTATGTTGACATGGAAACTCGTGTCCCGAACAAATGTCACTTTAAATTTGATCATGGTAATGAAGCTGAACAGTACACGACTAACCCGCGTGGCTCCGACTCGGCATCATTAAGCACGCCGCTGGGGATACGGTATTTAAATGATGTACGTAAAACAATCTAACATTAGGATAGAGTGTTTGTATACAGAGTCATGCACACAAGCGCTAGTGTGGCATACCACCATCCTAGCTATCATTATACCGGGCTGTCGGTTGTCAGCTGAAAGGTTGTCCCACACAACATGACCTTGCTCTGGTCACTATTCACTTAACATCATAGTGGTAGATAATAATACTATGTTCTCTGTATCACAGTTATGGTATTCACCCGTCTGACTGCGCGTGGCTTTATCGTGTCCTGTTATAGCAGAACAATGTTGTACACTAACTCTAGACTGGTATTTTATTGTGTGCACCTGTATCTCACAGCATGTGATAATATTGTGGACGAACAGCGGTCGAGTATGTGGTGTTAATACTACACCGGCACGGCCGGGTTGTCCACCATCGCCCTGCAGGCACGTGGCATGATTGATGTACCCACAGACACACCATATCGGCCATACCGGATGATTTCTCTCAGGTACCCCACATGGATGGGATATTCATCACAAATTTCCAAGCGCAGCTGAGAATCAATTAATATTATTCTCAAATGTAATTACTTGGGAGATTTCATGAATGATAGGACTAACTCTGGTCTATGACGGCCATACTTATACTCAGATTGATTTGAGGTCATGATTTGTAAATAAACAGCAGACAAAGAATGACAAGCTATACTAAGATGATGGACGTCTCAAGGTTTGAGAACAAACCACACATAAAGCCCGATCTGAGAGGCTCACATAGTTCATGCTTTATGTTACGAGCCCCGAGTTTAAAATATTGTATTATATTTTTTTTTATTTGGATTTACACTAACCGGGTCCGGGACTAACCTACATTTTTTCTTTGTGTACTTCGTAGCCTACACCAGAATTCAGTCGCGTGTCGTCGAGGCTTCGGTGTTTATGAGCTCGTGTCATTGTACATAGAGCATACATTCTGGAAAGATGTACCCATATTGTAAACATGTTTACGAATAAACCATCCATAATTTTCTTTACAGCGGCCTATAAATATTAGCACCGATGTTGTTAAGTTCGCAGTCATTTTACTTATGTTCACTGGACAGCAGTCTTGTTCTCAAGATTATGTCAGAGCAGTCATATTTATTCTCGTTCATTTAGAAGTATTTGTGGGATTTGGAGATATCTGTTTTCATACCATTCGACAATTTGGTCATTCCGTACTCCAGTTTCGTACCTAGCACTTTTGTGAGCTTGTGTTTCGCCACTTGCTATTTTGTTGGAGAAGTTTGTCTGGAGCTTGTATCGCTCATTGTCTCTTTGTGCGGTTACGTGCATTTCATCCCAGTTTACCCTGAAAGTGACTCTGTGTACATTTCCGAGGAGTGAAACATGCATCGCCAGCTTGGCATCATGGACGTTATTGCGAAATCGTCGGCCCAGGAAAGTCGCACCTTGCATTGGGATTTGGATATATACCCTCGTCGGCGCACTGCTGTTTGTCACTTACAGAACTGCCACCCTTCGATTTGATAATTCCCAACGATTGTGGATTCTATAGTTACGTGGACGGACTTGCCTTTGGAAGCCGGAATATTCAAACCGGATTTGGACGCTGTCATCAGTAAGAAACTACATACATAGATACATACATTTTATTTTTGTATATTTTCGTCAGTTGTACTATTTGTCTGCTTTGTTTAAATATATACACTAAACTTATTCAAGCGTCCTCGTGTTTCTTTGTTTGATCTTGTGTAAAGCCTATCGCTGCCTGAGAGTTGAACAAGCCCTTTGTTGATCCATTTTCATCACCGATAGTGGTGCCCTTACAATTATGATTGAGAATAAACAGCACATAGAGCACGATTTGCTAGATTCACATTGTTCATACTTTACAATTTGAGAACAAACAAAATCACGGCCTTCTTTATTCAACCGGTTAATGCTTTGAGCTGAGAAGTGGTCCATAAGCAAAACCAGCGTAATATCGTGTCAGTTTGTACACTGACACAAAATGGACATAACGAGCCCAAAATTTAGCTGAAATCGCACTATGATCTTTGCTATTTCCCTTATTGTTTTGTTTTATCCTTTTCAGTGAATTAAAAGTTCGATATAATTTTAATTTTTCGCCCTACTTGTGAGTGTGATGTTATGATTCCTCTTTTATATACGTGGGCAAAGCCTTTGGCATAACCTGGTCAAGTCTCACGTGGGCACACGGTTTGGCAGAAATTGGTGCAGTCTCAAGCCGACACACGCTTTGGCATAGCTTAGTCCAGTCTTAAGTCCGCACACGTATTGGCACAACTTGGTACAGCCTTAAGTCGGCAAACGCTTTGGCATAACTTAGTCCAGTCTTAAGTCCGCACACGCTTTGGCAAAACTTCGTCCAGCCTCAAGTCGACACACGCTTTGGCATAACTTCGTCCAGCCTTAAGTCGCCCTGCCCATCTCAATTCCCATTTCCCCCACTGAATTGCCCCGGCTTCCAAATCTGACAATTTAGACTCTGTCTCTCCTCAGACTAAAAGCAAGATCCTTTTATGTGGTGTGGGTCTCAGCCGAGGCAGTTGCCAGGAGGTGTAAAACGTTCTCGGAACTGAATGTAATGAGTTGTAAAGTATCCCTACAAAACCCAAGCCTCCAGGGAGTAATTCCTCTCACGCAGTCGGATTTATATCAACAGTAAATCTGCCGTGGTTTTTTTCTTGCTGTCAATTTTTTTCAGACCATCAACTTTTATCGGAGCATTCCCTCTTTTGACAATCCTATCACGTTTCCGGTCTTGTCGGTTTAGCTGAGTAAGCATGATGTAGTGATACTTGGAACACACCTAATCACGATCGAGGAACTGTGAATAGCTCTTTGTGTTTTTTTTAACTAAATGTATAGCGATGTGATGGACCGTTTAATTGCCTATTCATGGAAAAAAAGTATCCGGCATCGCGCCCTTAGTAATATTTCCGTTTAGCTTATCGGAAAATTAACAAATTTCCAAACGAGGACGCCGTATTTGGTTGTTCCACAATGATGTGGCCACTCATCAGCACAGAGACAAACGTAGTGGGAGTATAAACCAAGGCGCTATGAGGGAGAGAGTTCAAATCAAGTTTAAGCCCATTACCAACAGAGGACATTGTCAGTCTTTTTCCGTTTCACTGGCTCGGCTGTTGCTCTGTAGGTCGTGAAGTTTCAGTCAGAACTTGGAGAACTGTGGTATTTCCAGATCTCTGCTACACGTTTAAATAATGAGCAGTGTGCAGACAAGACCGAGTTATCTTAATTCTCAGACTGCAGTTTTTCACAACTACACTCATGGAGATTTAGTGTAACAAAGTGTCTATGTAAAAAGCACCCCAAGAATTTAACAAATGACCGTATCTAGGGGATGTGTGAGAGGCGTGACCTGGTTGGAGAATGATGGTGTTGTTAACTGTATGTGTATTGGATATGATAAAACGAGTACATCAGACAACTGAACCAAACAATGAAACTTCACTTCCATAACATTAAATGACTGATAAAATCAGTTTTGTTCCTGTTCACACTGGTCGACCAACGCTTATGTGAACACATAAGATCGTGTTCCAAACATAAGGACGTCTTCCATGAGATTTTATTTTGTTAACGCTAAGGGAATTGGACAGTATGTTAATAGCTATTGTGACTTCAAGTCGGGGCTGATTAGTGGGTGCAAGACTTGAGACATTTATGCGGTAGGTGGGCAGATTGTTGCAAATTAGGAAACAGTGCTAGTCTACTGAGTCCTCCATAACTTGCTTTGGTATGTTATGTACCACCATCCTCGTTATCGATATACCGTGCCAACCTTACGAGCTGAGTGGTGGAAGCACATAACATGAGGCGAATGTGATCACCCTTTACATTACAATGGTTAAAAACAATGTCATTACTTGCATATCACTGTGTAGGTATCCAGACGTCTGATCACGGCTGTCGAAACAACGACTTTAGGGTATCCTCTTATAACACAAGAATGTAGTAAACTAATTGTGGGCTGAAATTCTATTTTGTGCAGCCATATGCCTCGGTATGTGAGGATATTTTGGACGATCAGTGGTCGAGTCCAACTCCATCAGTATTTACCCCCAGGTAGTGTTAACACCACAACTCCACGGTAGTTATACCCTTTTACACATGTGACATGATTGTTGCATCATGTACACGTCATACTTATCATATCATTTCTCTCAGATACCCCATACAGAGGCTTTCCCATCACAACATCTCTCTTACCTTAGCTGAGAATCAAGTAAATGCCAATGTCTATTGTAGTCGTTTGGGACGTTTTCTGAGTTAGAATTGACAAGTGCGCCTTGTCTATTACTGCCTTACTTAACACTCAAATGATTAAACTCTAGATCTAAGAATAAATTGCAAATCATCACGATCTTTAATACTCAGACAGTCCATACTTTTATGTTTCAAATAGTCTTTATGCACACGTTAGACACAAGAAACGTTAATGTCACTGGCTGGAAAAGTCCTCTGAGAGAATTAATGAGACATAGGACCTTGTCTGTGATTATTGTATAAGACCCTCAGGTTTCACAGTACACAAAACTAGAGGCGCGATATTAAAATGGGTCATGTTCAAGATTTGATGATTATCAAGTCCCTAATGTTAGGCTACTGATCTAATCTTAGGTCACCAGCCTTCTACTGTCCACTCTCTAGACCTTCAAGTCCCATCCCGACATCTTACAAACTCTACCTCAGGTCAGACTAGAAGGAATAGCCTAGATTCTTTCATTTAGAGGTTTTTCTTTCATAAAAACGCCCGAGGACGTGAATGTGATGAGATGTCGATGAATGAGATGAGAGTAGCATGCTGTGTGGGGTTGTCAGGTATCCTTAAAGAACCGTGAAGCTCAGCCTCCCCAGAATAATTATCCTCACCCAGATTTACACCCGCACTAAATCCGCCAGGTTTCTTTTTCTTTTTCTCATCTTGTTATTTTCGCATGCCATCAGCTTTCATCAGATCACTCGAAACCTCTTGGACAATCCCATCACGTTTCCGGTTCTCAGACATACTTAGCGTTTATCAAAGGAAGGATGGTGCCGTGATACTTGGACTGGGTGACACAAGTTCCCGATGAATTTCTTCACCTTATCACGACCGAGGGACAGTGAATAGCTCTTAGTCGGCGGGGCCGTTATTGGCTAGATCTGTTGTGAATTGGTTTATTAATCACCTACTGGCAGACACTAGAACCTGATCGGTTTAAAAGGGGCCTGGTTATTGCATAGTGCAATTTCAGGATCATAAAGTATACGATGGTCTTAAAACGGAAGTTTTGTTTAAAGCTCTCTTTCAGGCGGTCATGTCTTGGATTCGGATGCATAAGTGAATTGTACATATGGAAATGTCTGAGCTCAACACCGGATTTTCATAACCTATTGCGTATGGAAACAAGCCTTCTAGAGGCATTAATTTGCGAAAGCGAGCCACGCTCTTTTGAGCTCGCAGAATAGTTGGGCCACATCTATACTAGAACAAAGAAGACATATTTTTTTCAAAATTGGGAGAAACATGTCGAAACTTGGTTTCACCAAGAAAAGTTACTGACTATGTATTAAGTTTCAACTTAGTGTACAATAAACACGCATATGCATCCGCCAAATCAGGTAAGCTGCCTGGTCCAAACTAGGACCTAAATGTTAGAAATGAATGAAATAACTAGAAAATTCGTGGCTATCACGTAGGTATCTGACAACTTCAAAGAATTAAGTACTGATAAATTATGTGAATTTATTTTCACAAAACCGCTTCTTATTTAACTGAGTGATTTTTACACCGTATACTACCTAGGCTAATGAAAAGAAGGTAAGACACGATCCCAGTGCGATATTTAATGACCCAGTTTGTTGTTAGAGCCAAAGTAGCATATGTACTGGTGGTGTAGCTGGGTAACAGAAATTGCGACTACAACAATGACCAATCAGCCGAATAACGTTAATTTCTTTCGAAGGGTTAGTTCCACGAATTGAACTTGTCACGTTTTAATTTACAGAAAGGAATAACATGCTCCTTGCAGAATTAGAATTTCCAGGGACATTCCTGGAGTTTTTATTTTTGTCCAAAAATGTCCCTAGAGTTCAAGAAAAGAAAAGTTTAAGGCCCGGTTTTAGCGAGTGAGTCGTGTTGCCCGCAGCAAACATTCTTTTTAATGTTTACCTGACTGAATCACTGGAATTTCCGACAGATAGCATCATGGTGCAAAAGAACGCCTGCAAACAAAACACCAGTGTTATTGTCCAAAAATGATCTGAGTCGTATTTCATGACTTGGTTACGTTGTGTTATACAATGGCAATACTGCAATGGGGCTTACTTTCCCAAATAGAAGAAAATCTTTAGAGCTGCTGAAACAGACCGCGGCAGTACACACTAAAACTGGAACTACTTCAGTAAATCGGTGACAAATTTGACCACGTCATAAAATGGCCCCATAGGATTCTGTTCGTTTCACTTCCAGACCCTCAAAACTATCCGACATCTCTCTATTATGCGGAGCAATAATATTTCCGTTCAGCTATATCAATATCTTAACAAATTCCCATCAGAAATCGCCATATATAGTAGTCCCATACTAGTGTGGTCATTCAGTAGCGCAGAGGCCAATGCACTGAATGCCGTTAAACCAAAGCCCTGTGACTTCAGCCCTAGTTTAAAAAAATAAATTACATTTACATAATGTAAGCATCATCTGAAAGGCCATTTCGTGCTGATTCCAAATATTTTTTCTCATTTTTTGCACTCATTAAAATGGAAATAAAGATTGGCGTTATATGGTGGACTTTTTGGACCGTATTACAACACATTGACGTCACAGGTTGATTTTTAGCTGCTAATCATCCTATTTCTACGCATTACATGAATATATATGTTGTATAAAACCTATGTGTGTCCTTAATTTGAAAATATAGCAGTTACAGCATGTTAGCAGCAAAAAATGAATTTATGACATCACTGTGCTTCAATATGGTCCAAAAAGTCCACCTCAACATCGCAATCTTTCTTTCTTTTTAACCAATGTTAAAAAAAAATGTGAAAAAATAATTAAGACCATATTTAGAATCAGCACGACATGATCATTTATATGATGCACACTTTGCGTCAATGTAATCTGTTTAAACCCATTACCAACATACGTGAGTTTGAGTACAGACAAGACCGAGTTATCTTAATTCTCAGACTGCAGTTCTTCACAACTACCATCATGGAGATTTAGTGTGACAAGATGCATGTGCAACAAGTACCCCATAATTTGACAGATTGTCATGTTTGCTAGATACGGATGGAGACTGGTTGAAAATCACCTTGGAGAACTCACAGTTCTTTGACATACAGTTCCACGGCATGCACTGTACCGAAAAATGAGGAAGAAAATGAAAAGCAATGACCTGCTCAGCTGAATCATTACATTGCTGGACTTTTATGCTTTAGCTAGCTGTACAAGCCGTGGTGCGAATGTTTACTTTATTAATAAGTGGACGTTGCGAGCGGACAAAGGAAGATGCTTGGAATAAACGCAAGAGATAGTTGGCTTTTAGCGCGTGATCGTTAGACATTGCCTAGTGACCGTTGTATATCACGTTTTGCGGAATATCATGTGACCGCGTATAGACTAATGAAAACCAAGAATTACCCTATGAGTTATAACATTTGATCTATTTGACTGGTGTTTTACGCCGCATTCAAGAATGTTTCACTTATACGGCGGCGGCCAGCATTATGGTGGGAGGAAACCGCGCAGAGCCCTTGGGAAACCCACGACTATCCACCGGATGCTGGCAGACCTTCCCCCTTACGGGAGGTATAGCAATCACCATTGCAACACTTAAACGTCTCTGCGGAAATATTTTTCTAAATGTGAAAAGTGGTAGGTAAGACAGAAACCAGCTGAGACAATTTCCACGAGGTCGGTTTGTTCAACTCTTGTTAAAACCTACCGACATCACACCACGACAACCGTAGTTATTGGTCTTTTCAACCTGCCAACGTGATATCCACATAATTCTATCAAAAATTTATATTGCATACAAAACATTGGTACCTTTTAAATTTTTATAGAACTAACGCCTTGTGTTTACACCGTCTTCCCCAAAATGCATTCTCTTTGGATGATCCCTAACCATACCACTTCTGACATATGTTGTTCGTTGAACGTGATGTCATACGTGGCATTTCTCGACAATGTCTACAGGTCAGCCTCAACGGTGGTCGTTGTTACACCTCGTGTTCAACAAATCTTGTTCTTTGATAGTAAAGAAACCGGTGGAAACTTCGTCATCGTTGTAACGTTTGCTCAGCATTAGTACCCATCTCATCGAAACATCAACGTAAAGTGTTCCTGCGCTACGCGAAAGCATTCACATTACTTGATCGAGGAATTCTTTTTAAGAAATGGTTAGTTGTGAGTATTATAGTTGCCTGGAATAGACTCTCAGGTTTAGAGCATAAGGAGTAAGCTTGAGGCGCACTCTATTGTTTCCCCCCAAGTCAGGAACTTGCTCTGGGTTTGTACACATCCAGTTTGGCCCATCTCTCAATTATTTTATGTTTAAAGAAACTTAAACATACGTACATAAAACTACTTATCCATTAGTAATTGGTATTGGTTGAGCAAGATTCGATCTTTTTGTTAACGTGTTTATTGTCACACTATCACCGATCCTTATTTTAATCACCAAAGCATTTTTCATTCAAAAACTGCGTGGTCTACATTATCTGTTTCGTGTCCCTCAGGATACTACGTGCTCAAGCACGTAACGGTATGGACACTGGTACATTTCCCTACAGACTTTTTCGAACACACTCCCGCCTGGAATATTCACACCGGATACAACTATATAAACACATTATCTGGTTGATCAGACAACAGGCTTAGCAGGGCATAAAAGCACACATACTGCAAATAAATATGTGATTCTGAATTAAAAGAATCTTTTGAAATCATTTTTTTCCTGTTCACACTGGCCAACTATCACTCGTGTTAACACAAAATCGTGTTCCAAACGACTGACGCTTTAAATTTGTATACGCTAATGTAATTGGACAATATGTTAATAGTCTCTGAGGCTTCCATGATTATTAGGTACAGGGCTTGGTATATTTATCTGGTGGGTGGGCGGATTGTTGTACATTAGGAAACAGTGTTTAGTATACTATATACTCCATAAATTGACATGGTGTGGTATATCACCCTCCTCGCTACCATTGTCCCGGGTCGTCCCTAGTTAGCTGAATGGTGGACACATCCCAAGGGTTGAAAACAGTGATGTTGTTTGTATATGTATCTATTACTATCTTACACTCTTAGAAAAGAGGGTTCAGTTAGGGTGCTAGAATCTTATGGTTCTATTCTGAACCCCAGGGTGCTATACTTTGTAAACTTGCTTTCTGCTCAGTGCGAAGTTTCAGTGATCGAGGATGTGTTTCTACTGTCGAAACCTCACCCTTCAAGCAGATCAGATAAATTCAGGGTTGTGAACATAAGGGAAGAAAAATAAAATTGTCCTCACTTAAACCCCAAAACAAGTATGATGAATAGTTAAAGTAGAAAAATAAAACCATCCCGTGATCTCGTGTATCTGGTTGTCAGGGCCCTGGAAAAGGCAGTGATCGTGAATTCCACTTCAGCCCAATAACATCCTGGTGGATCCTGGAACCTTTTATATGAGATGATAACCTGAATTCTGTTCCACGACAGAGGCAAAACCTTAGGTGCCTATACTGAACCTGTGGAGTGCAACTTGGAACCATTCATTTGGGGTACTAAACTGAACCAGTTTAATAAGGTTCTATATGGAACTTTACAGGGTGTTACCACAGAGGCAAGGCATGGATCCCCTAAAGCCATTGGTTGTACCTCCTTTTTTAACTGTTTACTTCATATTCACATGGTTCTTTGGCCACGATTTGAAAATAGACTGTAAATAAAGCACGATCTACAATACTTTCACAGTTGACGCCTCACGATTTGAGAAAGAAAAAACACATATATCACGATCCGCGATGCTTAGATAGTTCACGCTGTTTTGTTTTAAATAGTCTTCACGCATATCTCGGAGGCAATTTATATTATTGTCACTGTCTGGAAAAATCTGCTGTCAAAGGCCTTGCCTGTAACTGTTATGCAAGACACCCAGGTTTCACAATACACAAAACTAGAGGCGCGATATTCAGGCGGGTCATGTTCAAAATTTCACAATTAACATGACCCTAAATTCAGGCTACTGATCGAATCTAAGGTCATCAGCCTTCCATTGTCCGCGCTCTCTCATTTCCCATCCCACAGCTCTACAATTCCGACTTCTTATAGACTGTACCTCTGGCCAGGCTGAAGAGGGGTCTAGATTCTCTTTATTTGGAGTGGTTCTCAGCCGAAGCCGTTGCCCAGAAGTATAAAAGCGCCCGTGGACTTGAATGTGATGAGATGTCGCATGCTGTGTGGGGCTGTCAGGTATCCTTACAGAACCGTCAAGCTCAGCTTCCCGAGAGTAATTATCCTCACTCAGTCAGATTTACACCCGCAGTAATTCCACCCGGCATTTTTTCTCATCTTGTTATTTTTGCAGGTCATCAGCTTGCATAAAATCACACGGAGCCTCCGTGGACAACTTCATCGCCCACGTTTCCGGTTTTCAGTCAAACTTAGCGGTTTATCAAAGGATAAATGATCTGGTGACACTTGGACTGGGCCACACAGGTCCCCATGAATTTCTAAAATTAATCACGACTGAGACACAATAAAAAGCTCGTAGTATGCGCTGCCGTTGTTGACGAGATTTGTCGTGGCTTGATTGATTAATTGCCTACTGACCGATTAAGGTATCTGACATCTCGCTGTCGTGCGCAGCCATAATATTTCAGTTCAGCTTACATCAGTATCCTAACAAATTTCCGAAAGAAATTGCCGTATGTGGTAGTCCAATACTAATGTGATCACTCCTCAGCGCATAGGCCAATTCAGTGAATGCGTGGAAATCAGAGCACTGTCACACCACATTCAAAACATTTCAGTTATATGGGCGTGAGTTCAAACCCAGCTATCGCTGGTGCAACTGCTACTCTACGAGTTGTGAAGTTTCAGCCATACTTGAAGATCTTTGCTATTCCCCGATGTGTGTCCTGATGCGACCGCAATGTATACATTCTAGAGTGTTGAAGTGGGAGAATTTGAGTAAAGTTTTTAGGTACTTTTCTTATTTTAGAAAATTCGTCAGAATGCAGGTCGAAATTTTCGTTTAGGCCTAAAACAGCACGGGCCATTTTCTTAATCATGCACCTTACATATACATGTAACTCATGTACACTGTACGTATTGTAGTTGTATCAGGCCACCATACGGTTACATCGGAACCCATTTATAGTGTTTAGGTTACTGTTTCTGTATGCCATGTTTACAGACCTGCTGAGGAACCCTTGTTGGCTCATAGCGTTAGACGTTTGTACTTTCGGCAGCCAATCGACCTTTGACCTATGAGGCCGAGTGCTGGAATCCAACCTCCCCTCGTTCATCTGCGACTGTAAAATGAGATGAAATCTTTTCATCACTAATTGCACACTGTCTGGCAAACCCCTTAAATTCATTTTAAATATCTTCAGTGCACCTGTTACACACATCTGCGCAGTACTTGGCATTCAGTCTCCACGTGTGCTCTGTGCGCTATCGCTCCTCCATCGCTGCTGAGGTTTTTCTCAATGCACGCCCATCCGAGATCTCCGCCGCTATCTCAAAGTGCCAGTCATATTACCCTTGCCTCTAAATGTGCCACTCCTTTTACCCCTGCCTCAGAATGTGCCAGTCATTTTACCCCTGCATGTGAAAGTGCCAGTCATTTTACCCTTGCATGTGAAAGTGCCAGTCATTTTACCCCTGCATCTAAATGTGCCAGTCAACTTTACCCCTGTGTCTGAAAGTGCTGAAATGTTTATTTTCGAGCGGACTTCTTGGTTCAATCAACTTCAATCGTTTTCCTCTGTCCGCTACTCCAGGGTTGACGCTCACTCCGCTTGTTGTGTCCCTAAATACTCTGTTCCATGTAGACGCCTTTGTCAGGCAATGGGCTCTGTCCGGTCAGACCTGGGTTACCAGGACATGCAGCTTTATCCAATGCTTCCAAGGCTGCTTGAGTTTTACCCACTTTGCCTGTGCTTCCGAGGATGTCAGTAGCTTTGTCAGATGTATCCAAAGTTGCCATATGTATCGGGGCTTGCGTGTCAATTTGTCCTACGTATCCGCAGTTGGCTGTGTTTTTACAGCTCTTATTTCATGTTTTTGAGGTTGTCTGTGGCTTTGTCCCTTGTATTCGATTTTGTCTATTGCTTAGTACCATGTATGCGCAGTTGCTCGTGTTTGTCACATATATCCAAAGTTGCTTGTCGCGTTGATCCATGTATCCAAAGTTCTGTTCCTGTTTTGCCCCATGCACCCATGGTGGCCTGTTCTTCCCATGTATTCACAGTTCCCTGTGTTTGCCCCATGTATCCCAGGTAGCTAGTACCTTTGTTCCGTAAAACCAAGTTTGCCTGTAGCTTTTCCCCATGTATTCGCAGTTCCCTGTGTTTGTAGCACGCATCAGAGATAGCTAGTGGCTTTGTTCCATATATCCAAGGTTGTCTGTAGCTTTTCCCGATGTATTCACAGTTGTCTGTGTTTGTAGCATGCATCACAGAAAGCTAGTAGCTCTTTTCCATATACCCAGGGTTGCCTGTACTTTTTCTCCATGTAATCGCAGTTGCCTGTGTTTGTCCCATGTATCCCAGGTAGCTAGTAGTTTTGTTCCAAAATCAAGGTTGCTTGTAGCTTTGTACAATGCATCTACAGTTACCTGTGTTTGCCCCACGTGTCCGAGGTTTCCATGCATAGTGTCTGTGGTCAGTTTGTCTTGCTTCTGAGCTACACATGTATATCACCGTCTGTATCCATTTTTCACCAGCCCGACCAAGTCGGTCTGTGCGCCCCGGCTCCTGTGAACTAGTATCTTTATCTCTGACCAACATGCACGCGGAATCAACTTGGCCAAAAGCATTCGGTAATTGAGGTTAATCAATAAAATTTCTTAAGCGTAAAGAAAATTACGTCCTGGAACTCATTTTACTAGGCAGTCGTGGCCTAACTAGCCCCTAGCGTATAACGATTGTGTCAGCGCATATTGTTGTTATAAGGCACATACCACCATTGCAAATGCGCGCGACGCAACATTGCCCAATCCCCTTGACCTGTCTAATTACATCTCGTTACAACAGCTAAGAACTCAGTGTTCTTTTCATCATTAATATTCGCGCGTTCCACACTAACCAGGGAAACCATTGTTTCAAGTTTCATTGTCTACTTATCTGTGTGACGGGAAAATAGTTTCTCTGTACGCTCTGAACAATAAAAAAGGTTTCGGTATAAAACTTGTGTGAACGGCCAAACATGTAAGATGAATAAGACAACATGCAAAAGCCCATCTCAAACTACCACTGCCAAACGGCCAAACTATCAAACGTCTGCATGCAGGAAATAGATCACTTCTGATGACAGTATTACTTTAATCATTCAAAGCTTATGCTGCCTACAAGACTGCAATATTTGTCTCGAGGTTTCTTTGTTTGTTTGTGAAATGTTTCACGGCTCCCTCAAGAACATTTAATTTAATTTCCAGCTGTGGGTGGAGCAAATGTGTTCACCATACTTCGCCAGCCTATCAGCCTAACCTAACAGTAGCAATATCCTCCTCTGCAGTGAAGATATGATATTCACAAATTTATTCCTCACCAATGTAATTTATTCCTAACTCTGCTAGTAGCACACGAGCTGACCTTGCTTGCAATTTCTTTTTCCACCACGAGTGTGGTGTTTGAGACAGGGTGAGAAAACATAAATATATGACACAAGCTTTACTTCAACGGCTGTGAAAAGTTCGTTGTAAATATGGTCTTCAAGGATTTTTTCCGATTTTTCCTTGGGGAGAAAAAGTCATTTAAAACAAATTGGATCCTGGGTAATTCCGATCACCTTTTCGTAGGTTGGAAGTCCGACACATTTATACAGAGAGTGCCTATTATACGATGCTCAAAATGAGGCAGGCAGACGAGTGTTTTGTACGTGGATTATATGTGCTTCCCCTGTCATTTCCCAAAGCCTGCAATCTATGTGTACCATTGTACATAATATGCGTTAATCGAGTGCAGTAAGCATGATTAGCTATCTTTTGCCACGATCACTTTGCCATTTGCGAACACGTGTACGTTGACATTCTCAACTCAACCTCAACTATCAGACACGGTTGGGATTCATGAGTTGTCTCCCCTTGATGTTTTTTTCTACAATGCTTCAGCAGACAGGAGTCAACTCGGGAGGTCATATTTGGAATTAGAAACAATTGCATTATTCAATCATCCCACAATCTTAATAAATGTTTAAAACTTTTGAGGGGTTTATACACAATGAATCACAAGTTCTTGCGCTTGGCTGATCAATCAAATCGGTACACAACCCTTCTAAAGTAGCGCATAAGCCTTGCCGCCAGCATGAAAAAGCGTTAACACCAATAAATGAATAAATAAATAAGTACGTTTGTTAAAAAACATGAATTAGGTTAGGCCTATAGTACTCAGCATGTTAATTCATTTATTTGATTGATGTTTTACGTCGTACTCAAGAGTATTTAACTAACACGACGGCGACCACCTTGTAATAGCGACAGAAAATCCGGGTTCGGACAGTCCCGTGGAAACTCACAACCAACCACAGGTTTTTACTTAGTATACATGCAAATGAGAGTGGATCCTTTTGAATAATTTTTGATTTACGTGTAATGATAGATTCTGGAAAAGATTCTGTCCATATATGGACAAGATAAACACATGGCAGGTGAGCAAAGACAACAACCACTAGAAATAAATAAACAGCAATCAACTCCCATCACCAACGACACATATATCAAATATAATTAGTACGTTTAATAAATAAAACTCGCAGCTTGCAAACCATATAAGCTTTCAAACAAGCTTTAAGCTGTTTATCTGTAACTAATAGACAGTTTATATACAAATGCATATGTCTTAGTTCCTAATATATATGCATGAAAAAGCATTTAATATAAATAGCATTCGCCAGAAATATGGTTTCCTGTAGAGTATCATTATTTTCGTGAAATCAAACATATATAATTCTGAATCATCGATTTCATTTTCCGTTTCCTAATACATTTAGATATTTAAAAAAATCAATAGTATGTTTGATATTTGTTTGTAATTTTTGCTTCTAAGTCGATTCTGGCATCTTTAAGGAATTTCGAATGTTGATTATTTCTAAATGAAGGTCTACATTTCCTCTTATATTGTAGCATTACTACAATGTGGGATGTGACAGATAACCCTTGTAAAGAGATTAATATATGATATTGACCCGACTGCTCTGATATTTCCAATGGAGTTGGTAATAACATTATGATATTTTGATACACGCACAACTGTATACATTAGATATATTTTTCAGATTGCAAATATAGAGGCTATCAATTTAAATACTAGGCGTATACGTGTACATGAACATTAACCTATTGCTTGAAAATATATTTGTTCAGCATAATAATGAACACGTATAACAATGTTGCCACCATCAATCGCTTTTAACACTCATATCACAGATTGCAATTGACTTACCACCACAGACTCATCATAATTATTTACATTGTACTGGTACACATATAGATACATGCATTTATTATCTATACATCACTAAAATCCCAACATTCCCTTCACTGATAAAAGTGTTAGTTTCACTGCATTGAAATATCTCATTTTGATATTTCACACACAGACGTCATGAAGTCAAAAAGAAATATTTCATTTTATAAAAGTTCCAATCTGATCTCAGCGGAATGACATTATCCTGCTACATTCTCACGTCACGCAAGAAGACACGGCGCCATATAACACGGTACATACAGTGGCTGATGCCTTCTTCACCACTGGGGGGTGCGTGCTGGAATCCAACTCACTTTTTTTCAGAATAAGCCTTTGAGTGACCACTGCACGGTAAACTTTCATGCCACCCACAGTGTAGGGTGTCTAAGGCTACTGTTTCAATGCTCCTGGAGTCCTCCGTGGCTCAGTTGTTTATCGTGCTAGCGCAGCGTAATGACCCAGCTGCCTCGAACCAATGCGGTCGCTGTGAGTTCAAGTCGAGCTGATGCTGGCTTCCTCTTCTGTCGTACGTGGGAAGATCTGCCAGCAATCTGCGGATGGTCGTGAGTTTCCCTGAACTCTGCCCAGTTTCCTCCCACCATAACGCTGGCCGCCGTCGTATAAGTGAAATATTCTTGAGTAAGGCGTAAAACACCAATCAAATAAATAAATACATCAACACTCCTGCTCATGTATACTACAGCAGCCCAGGTTTACAGAATATACAAAGTATATAGTTTATCTAGCCCAGTGAAGTAATGGCGCTTGTTTTCTTCACATCATATTTCCCCCGACTGATTTTTGATGGCGGCAGTCAAAATTAAGGCTGGATGGAACCTGGGTGGCCGGTGTAAACCGTGACTTATTGCTCAGTACCTGGCGAGCCTCCTAACGTAAAGCCGTAGCTCATCGATGAATCCAACCAATAAAGAAATCCTCTTCATTTACATTATAGCAACAATGGTATGCAAAGCCCTTTTTAACTAGAAGGTTTGAAACCAAAACAAACGGTCTCACCAGACCCGCCATTTGGTATAGAAGTGCAACAATCAGGCAGAATGTCACTTCGAATTAGTCAGTTGTGCTTTTGTCATGCACGAAACAGAATCACAATGTGGAGCTTTCGTTTTAAATCCTGTTTAATACTGAACGAATAATGATAGTACAGGACAGTCACAAGTAAACCCTATGTTTCCAAATTGACTCAGTCTCCAGTAAAGGAGTTTTGATGTATGATAAATGTATTTCACCAAAGAGTAATTTTGGTGTAGAAAAACTAACGGTTATTTTGAGAAGAAAATTTTTTTGATGATGGCGGTCCTAACAACCTCGGAGAAACGAATAAGAACTGTTTGTCTATCAGTTTGATAGCTTTCATACGTACATCCACAAGATCAAATCAGTTATTAAGTTCCTCATTCCAAGGTCTGGAAACATATTTCATTAAATTCGGTCCAGCAGATCAGGAGGCAATTCATGTTAGCTAATGAAATTTTCCCTATTTATCAAGAATAGCTCAAATTATTATTATTTTACCCAGACAATATTCATACCGGTACTATTTATAGTGTTGATGTGATTCCAATGTTTCAAAATGCTATACAGTGACCCGCAAAATAAATTTAAGGGACTTTATAGCCGATATTCGAGGGTAATACGTGCACAGACGAGGCTAATATTTTGTGAAAGGTATTATTTGAGATATTCTAAAGTAATCGCAAAAATTGGACTGGATTTCCCCCTCCCCAATTTTTTGATAGATGCCGGACACTGAATAACACAATATGTCTACCTGGCATCTGACAAGTTTCACACCAAAATCGATTCTAAATGCATACAATTTCCGCTCACGCTGATTAGGAAGGTCTGGTCACGCTCTGGTGAAGAGCACTTAGCTTAGTATTCTCTTATCTGCCATGAAAACGTATTATATGTTGCAATTGCAATTAAGGGAATACTCGGCTAAGTAGAGATGTAAGTACACTGGCTAAGTGCTCCTTAGCATTAAAGTGCCATTATCTAACCGGGGCCTGTTTGATCCGTACGTTAGTCCACAGTTTAAGTCCATGTTACCGGTACGTTGTAAGTATGTAACGTCATATTTGGGATAACTGTACAAGTATAAGCGTAGAAGACATTTAAAAGTATGGGTTTGGGTCAATGTGTGCATGTATGACACATTCTGCGCTGATCGAGTCACATGTTGTCATCTTTGGATTGGTTTCATCGTCACTCACTTGCACACTGACAGAACATCACAGGGTAGAATATGGGATCAAGATGCACTCTACATTCTTTCTGATTATAATATTATATTTACAGTGTTACGGACGATAGCATCAAACAACATACGGGAATAATTATCTGTGTTTATAATGCAATAAGGCTATCAACAATAGTGCAATTTACCTCAGTTTCCGTTGCCACGAGACAATGCTAATTATTTTGTTCCATCAGAAAAATACATGTTTGCTGTGGTAATGCTATCATTGAAAATAAGATCGCTTTGACATTTGACATTTTCTTTGACATTACAGAGATTATATATCCAGAACTTAGATAACCACCAATCTAAACACACCTGATTTCAGTACATGTACCAAGCCCATCTCAATAACCACACTTTTAAACCTGCCACACAATGGAATCATGTTTGTATAAGTTCTGCGACACTAATCATGACACTTTGCAAAAGCATAACACATTAAACACGGGAATTAATGTATGCACAGGACTAACGTATATGTACCCACCACTTAACTGAACTGACCTGTCCAAAGAATAACTATAACTATTTGCACCAATACAGCCGTTGTATGTACACACACGAAAATTAGCTTGACAAAATGCATTCTTTATAGCAAATAAATGTCATAAAATATTATTTCTGTTGTAGAAAACATATTTTCTGGTAGGATATTATCCTACCATCCAAACAAACCTTTAAAAATCTTCCTTGGCGAGAAAAGAACTCCCAGGGAGGGCCAAAATAAATAGCTTAGTGATGTTCGAAATGCTAGGCCAGATGGAGCATAAATAAAGGTACCTTGACAGTAATTCCATCGAGGGTATGATTCAATCCATAAACAAAATCAATAATAACAGCTCTCTGTATCTCATCTCATATGTTTCATGTGGAGCGTAGCGGATGTAGAGTGCATACGCGTTTTTTACCTGTCCGTTAAGAAAGTTATAGCGTTATTAAGGATGAGATTTCACATACCAATACCACCAACTTCCGTCTCATTTCTTAATGGCAATGGCCCGAAAACCAGCTTTGCTGCCATGTTGTACAGATTTAGAGTGGCTCCCTCATTCCTGTGATATTCCTTCATTTCTTTTGTAGTCTTGGCATTGCTAGCGACAAAGAACTATCCCTTTTGTAGCCTGTTTCTTGAACTTCGACACCTGTGCTGGTACAATTACATCTGAACAAGTGTTCCTGTAATGTACTATTGGGCGCGTTTCGTTTTCAAAATTTAAGCCCCACCGGAAATGCCAAAGACAGAGAAGAGATTGGGTTTAGGAACCTTTTTGGGAACCATATTCTGGCATCGGTTTGACGAAGCTCGAGTACCTTCTGAAGGGTTTATACTGACTTCCAGTAACACTTCTACATCGGCCTACGCGGTGGTAATACAAGGCAAATTTACTGGCAAAGATCGGGACGGTCACCGCCATAACAATGACCCCACTTATAGCGCAGACGGACCCCAATAGCTTTCCCATGAGAGAGCGGGGGACCCTGTCCCCATACCCTACCGTCGTCATGGTGATGATGGCCCACCAAAACGCTGCTGGAATACTTTCTATATTTTCAGGGCGCTCACAGAAAAAGAACAGGCTTGAGAACACCAGTACACCGATGCCGAGTAGCAGAACCAGAAGCCAGATCTCGCGAAAGCCCGCCTTTAGCGAGAAGAGAAACACTCTGAGTCCGTTGCATTGCCCTACCAGACGAAACACTCTAAACACCCTTACCGTACTGATGGCCGAGATGAAATCGGTGTAAGATGACGTGTATTTCAGCTCTGGGAAAATAGCCACTAAAACCACTCGGGAAAAGAATGCAATTACCGCAACAGTGTCGACTAGATTCAGCAACGACGTTAGAAACCTTAGTCTGTTGATGTAAACGCCGAAACGAAAGAATAGGTCAACCGTGAAGAAAATACCGCAGACGAGGGAAAGATAGTATATATTTGGCATTAGTCCCCCTAAATGTGGGGGTAGCTTACCATGATGACGCTTACGTGGAATAGAAAAGTTTACCGTGGTATTAGATTCATATTCTTCGTCCGTTGCAGCCAAGTGCTCGAGTACAAGCCTTTGGTAACTTTTGAATTTGTCGCCCAAGAATTCTTTCCATTCTTCCATGGAGAGTTCGTGTCGAAATTGAGGCATGGTCTCAGCACAGAGCACAATCACTGACAGCAAGACGAACGCCATGGACAACCAGAAATATATCTGAAAACGCAAAGTGGAATTAATTCATTTGATTCGCGCGTAACGCCTTGTGTAGTTTCAGCATTTACATCCCGAGGCCCCTTGATTCTTTGACAGTGATTTGAACAGCTTTACCAGCTTTGCACAGTAATGAAAAACAAAACCCCATAAATTCAGGTTAACCACGGTGGGAAAGATACACGGTAAAAATACCAGTTCGCAGAACTGTCTTCTCTGAGCATATAAGGGTTTTTGCACTCTAGGAGAAAGGAACTACAACAGACAAATTATACATACTTTATGATTATGTTCTGGGATTTCAATGTACAAGTTCATTTCGACTGCATCTATGTGTTACTTCAAAGACATTCATTAATATACCTTGAGCGTCTATTACAGGATGTTTGAAACCTTGCAATAGCTTTTATGCTAATAATACACACGTGAATTTTAAAAACGTGAACAGTTTTTTTTTTCATTGATGAAGCCCTATTTTTAAGCCATTTCACACTTCTGTACTTCAATATTTGATGACATGTCAAAACCTGAATAACAAGTGTACACATAACACAGAGTAACATAAATCCTTTGAGATGTAAAATATTGTAGTCACATTAAACACTATGGATGTTTCAGTTGTTATTGCATGAACATCAGGCAAAGGTGGTCACAAAATATTCGACAAAAACACCAGTAAACACAAGTATACCTGTCCAAAGACACTGTAATGAGGTTCTTCCAGAGATTCGTGGAAAAATCCACGCCAGGTGCCTTTGTTGATAGTCGAGGGTAATTCTTCCTTATTCATGCTGTCCAGTGCTTTCATTTCTTCCAGGAATATATCCATCCTCATCTTGCAGCAGTTTTTCATCTCGTTAACATCTACACCCCAAAACTCCATCTCTCTTATGAACACCGACGGACAAACATCCTGTGGCATGTGGAGTTCGCGAAGGTTCAAATAGTCCAAGGCAGCCTCAAAGCTCCCAATATGGCGGGCGAAGTAGTAAAGACCATCTTCCAACACCCGATAATTCTTAACACCAGTCTTGGCCTGTTTCAGCGGTCTGTCTATCAAGGATTTTGGTACCTCGTAACGCCGTCCACTCACGCTAACTTTCACCATTTCAGAATCCATTTTGAAGCACAACCTAATTCCCAGATCCTTGTTGTCTTGTATCTAGTCACTTCTCAGTCTCCGGGATGGAGAAGGTGCACGAAGAGTTAATGATACCAATGGTTACAAACCATGTTCACAACACCGGATGAACGTTGCCCGCTCTATATCCGTAACACCTATTGTTATGGTCAATTTCCATTAATCAATCAAGTACAGTCGCATTGTATTCACTAATGACCGTTTCGTGTTCTGGTTATCCAGTCAATACGAATCAACGGTTTCATTGGCTACCATTTACGTATCCAACACAACGAAACCTGAAAATAAAAACAGGAATATGAGAATTTTACCACATGTTATATCGTTGCGTACTTTCACGGCAAAATTTCAAGCCGCGCGGTTTTTCCTGTCACTTCCCAAGAGCGGTATAACAAACACTTTTGAAAGAATAGGCATACCTGAGAAGCTTAGTTTGCCCTGTATGACTCGCAGCACTGGAACAACTAGCCATGTGACAGTCAAATGCTAGCTCCAAATAGTACTGCTTTGTACTAATGAACCAGCGTCGGTAGCAATGGAATAGATCACACTAAATCTACCTGTATACTAAGACACAATGGTTCGTTGCCTTGGAAAGAAAACAGACCTCGATTAAAAATTGTTTAACAAAGCCGGACCACATTGACACAGTGTGAATATAGCGACAAATCAATATATGGATTAGCAAACGTTTCAGACCATGGTGTCAAAGCCGTACATTATAGCTAAGGGCGCATTATTCTCACTCTGATGAAATGTTCAACATTTCCCTATGACATTATGTTAGCTTCACATCAACACCTTGGCTTTGAAATAGCCTTCAGGATAACTTCTGTGGTTCTTTTTCTATGCAGAGAGTGATTTTATCACGACTCTACTGACGTCAAGCACAACCGTCGATTGTCTCAGCTGCTTCACTCCACAGCAGTTTATACGGAAAGCCTAACCAATCCAATCCCTGACAGAGCTCGTTGATACTCCATTGCTCCATGTGGAGATAAGACCCAGGGTTCCGACGTGTTTACGGACATGTAGGGGAAACCCACACTGCTCATCGCTGCACACATAGCACGGTAGCAATGGAAAGTCTGGGCAAATTGTAAAAATCTAAAGTGCTGTTGACCTTGATGTTCAACGCGACATTATCTTGACACAGTATAATTTGCTTGACATTTCAGTCCTTTCACAAAGTGGGATGAATAATCTAATGTAAGGATGGGCCTACACCGTTTCATGAACGATGTTCTCCAATCATTTGGACATGGCTGAAATATTGCCGATGTCACATCAAGGCATAATCATTTATTCCTCCACTAGTCTTATACACGTTCTGTGTTATAAAAATTAACTGCTCGACTGCTCGTACCAAGCATAACAAAACTACATAAATGTTTGATCTTTCAGTTTTTGAAGATTTCCATTGCCGCTTAACAGGATGCCCACGAATTTTCCACATTGAAAGCAAAGGGTTGGGAAATAGGTTATATAGACATTGACACTTGCACTGATCTTCGATTCAGTGTCTCATGCTGTATACCTTTCCTTCAAATACCCAAGTGGAGGCAAGGCTCTGTCTGAGAGCAATATACCCTGTCTCTATGCTACGTATATAGTTGGTACTGTACGGCTGCATCCTAAGATCTCGGGTATTGTCCCTAACCGGTCTGGCTGGGGATATTTTCCGTCGTCATGTCAAAGTGACATGTGTATCCAAACGCTGGCTTTCCGGATTGATTTGGCATCAAATACAGCAACCGCTTAAAGCTATAGTGAGAGTAAAATCAACCATAATATTCGAGCACGTGTTACTTTTGACTTGTGATTCGGAATACTGCTCATGCATTAACCTACAATTCCGGACCAGGTATTTTAGGTGTATTAGTGACATTAGTTCAACAATAGCTCCTGTTTAAACATTTTGGTCATCTTTGGAATCGGATATTTTTCTGAACGTCCATCGAATGTTGTTTGCCTTCCACCAATTTTGCACCCAAACTGAGATGGTTTAGTAAATGGTAATCGCATAAAGGGAAGTTTGTCAGTTACTTGCCAAATACAGCTGCTCATCAAACTGATATATGACTCTATCATTCAGCACCAAATAAATAAATAAATATTCGCTTTCAAAATATAGTGTCCTTTCTTAACTAGCTTTCAAGTCCATTACTTTTTTTACAGAGCGGAAAATACAGAATCTCGATAATATTCCAATTACATCACTTAGCTTCCGCATTGGTTTCTCGGCACCAGGGCAGAGAACACGACTTATCTGTGGAATTTAAACCTGTCAGGTGTGCTAGAAATCTGCGGGCTGGTCGTCGTAGGCCCCTCCCTTCCCCCATTCACTTTCACCATATACACCATATACTGGCCTACGTTGCACACGTGAAATATTCTTGAAGGCGGAGTAAAACTCCAATCAAATACATAAATAAACATAAAAATGTAAATTTTATAAGCAGCTGAGACTCCCTTGTAATGAGTTTTTCATTACTATCACAACCAGGCACCTCTATTTTGGTGCTTGTCTTTTTATTTAAGGTGACTGAAGCATTTGGCTTGTGGCCGCCAGTTCGAGCACCCGGTGTTGTAACTGCACTTTCCAATCTTCAGCTTATTGAGAAACGTAACTGCGTCTCCAATGAACTTGACACGAGAATCACTTCAGTACAATGACAGCTCGAACAAGCTGTGACATTCTGACAGGTTTCGGCCATTAAAGGGATATTATGCATTTTAAGATGCAGGTAATAAATTTTCACGAGACTGTGGGTAAACAGTACCACCTGTTTTTCAGATGGATCCTAGATGCCTTGGTTTTTTGCCTTTCACTTTGGTTCAGTTATGTACAAACGTTCAGGAGTTATACTTCACGGTTGTGTGTACCTCATAAATCCGGGTGCTTATATGAAGAGACGTAGTTAATGATGAAAACGATGGAAATCTGATAGCATAAAATGATTCTACACACTAACCTGGATGGTCCGACAAATGACTCACTTAGCATGGAGGATCCCAGATACATAACCGCTGTGTTCCCAGGTTTGTGAAATTCGCACCATTGCATTTATTTGGACAATTTGCAGATGTGTTTATGTGTCTTGAAGACTTGGTTCATGTTTAATTTCTATTGTTCCCTAACGTAAATTAATTGCAAGAGTCTCAACAGTTTAGTGACACTGCATTGCAGATTACTTGTAATAACGACAAGGTGCGGCATGGTTTTCTCTAAAGATTTGGGAGTTGCTGTCCGTCATTGTACAGGAACAGTATTAAGTGTTCGAAAGGTTCTCACATAGTGAGCAACGCAGTCTGGCCGCAAACCGCATACTTCTCATATATAGCTCATTGAACCAGTCGTTTGACGCTTGTAAATAGTGAACATATCTTCAGCTTAGGTTGCCTTGTCATAACACAAGACTTCTGATACGGGAATATATTTTGTGGCTCCATAACGAGCGTAAAACCTACAACCCATCAATAACGACGTACCAGCCAAGATTCTGGTCAAAATATTGACATTTTAATAAAGAAATAGAGTCCGCGTTTAAATCGATGAAATTTATGAAATCAGAGTGCATTCGTAATTCATAAATGATGCAAAAGTTACAAAGGAAAAATATAGGATATGCGAGTCTCAGTGCACAGAAGAACTAGTGAAACTGCTAACTTTAGTGCACGTATCTGAAGTCAAACATAACTACCCTGTTGTGACTGTCATGAAAACAGCGTGTGACAATCGAAGCGTCAGATACCGGTACACAAATTACCACACCAGTATTAAGCAAGTATTTTGTCAATATTTCGTCAGGAGTTGTCTCCCGCAAGACGTTTTGCTCCTTCCATATAAACCGGTTCATGAAATTCCAACTTAACCAGTTTTTTGTTTCTACCCCGATGAAAGGAATGTTCAGTCTCGAAACAGTTTCAGGCGAAGCATCATGTTGATAAACTTCGGCAGGTCTATCGCTTTTTCTTGACCTGCGGCCGTCTGAATTAAGAGGGCCACCTCTTCGTCTTTCAATTTCCGGCCCGCGGGCGTGCGCATCTCCTGCATGGCATCAAACGTCCGACTTATGTCAAGGTCACCAGAAGGATCAGCCAGCCTTTCGTACATTTTCAACATGTCGTGGACCCTGAAAAATGAACGTATCAGCACCTGATATAATTACTGACTCTAACATAAACAGATGTTTATTTCAGTGTCTAATAACTAAGAGATTTCGTGGTTGTACAGCATAAGAGTCTCCCTCTCACGGGAGGCGAGGGGGGGGGGAAGTTTCAGACTGACAAGTTCAAGTGAATGAAGTCAAGCTAAAATAATTTTACGTGACCAAGTAATTACCTTATCTCACATTCTCGATTTCTTATGGAGGATCAGGCTTACAGCCCGAATGCTGCGCTTGCGCACTGCAATATTCACTGACAGGAGCGCAATATCCTGTAAGCCAGAGGAGTCAGCCGACAAAGCAACCTTCCAACCTGACACGATCACAGTTTGCTCAAGGTGGACTCCTAAAGGTCAAGTCCATCATGGGTGGTAGGTGTACTGGGTTGCTTGCTGTACATACCTGCAAACCATTTGACGCTCCTAAGCATTACATGGGCTTCCATACATACGTTCTAAAATCACTGCTACCTTCCACTAAGGCTGCTATTCATGTTAACCCTTCCTTAAAAGCGCCTCAGTCGTAAAGGTATTATTTCAGTCGGACTGATTTGTAAATGGAAAAATTAAGACATCAGTCTAAAACATTGTGGACTAAAAAGCACATCGTATAGTCGAGTTTATTCCTAAATGGGACTAATCAATTCCCACTCACGCTTGTTGTAACTTACCAGTGATACATCAGGCAAACGTCAATATTTATATCCTTATGTCAGAATATTATCTTTCAATCAGAATCTTTCACCAACCATATATATATACATATATATATATATATATATATATATGTGTGTGTGTGTGTGTGTGTGTGTGTGTTTCTTTCAAGATGAGCAACTAGAATTTGTATGCATTTATACTGAATTAAGTTCCACGTTTAGTCGTTTGACCTTTTCAAAGTGTCGCAGTCAGGGACAGGGGCTTAGGTAAAGTTTACAAATGATCCCCCTACTGCCTCCTTGGCATCCTTGCTGCATATGCTAGAAAATATGCGGCCTAACAGTTCGCAAATCTAAGAACGTATACAGATTTAATTACACCTGACGAGAGGTAAGCTCAGGTGGAGGATCCTGTACCTGAATTAACTATACCTAGACAATAACAGCAGCTTAGTAAATTATGTTAAGTTTCAATACTTTCATAAGCTATCAACTATCTATATGGAATCAGTTCAACATTTTCACTCACGATCTTTGTTTTTGTAAAGGGTTTTATTGCAATTATACATGATACAGTGAACTGAATGGTTTCACACAGGTTTCATCCAAGAACTCAGATTTTCACAAGGCCCTACAACCTGTTTTACATTTCTTCAGACCACGTCTATGTTATTATTGTTTAAAAAATACACATGATTTCACGAAATAATGCAAGATTTTAGCAACAAGATTTAGGTAGCACAGCTGGATTTAGGCGGCAAGGTACAATGTTGTTCTGATATTTTACTACCGTATCTTTAAATCCTGTGACACATCAAAAGGCATAGTGACCGACACAGCCTTTAATTTTGTTACCACCCTAAATTCCAGATTTTAAGTTGATTCTGTTGATGAAATTTCAATTTACTACTTCACCTTGTCTGTGCCGTGCTCTACAAGTGTATACAGGTTCAGTATATCATTTTCAGTGTAAGAGCTCTCCCTCAGTTCCTATATTTATTCATTTTCTATAGATTGTTATTTTGGGGCTCTAAAGATAACAAATTAGATCCATATAAATGTTGAGGGAACCAGCCAGTCCAGCCTACTGTTCGTCCTCTGCTTACACAGCAGCGCGAGAAATGAGAGAAGGGTTATGGTAGGAGAGGTACGTTGTATTGCCAATGTGGCATATGTAACAAAGCATACTGAATGTCGATCATTTCACACACGCCTTGTGAAAATATTATTGTCGGGTGGGTATTCGCCGGTATTAATGAACAGGTCCGCATTACACAGAGTGTGAAGGTATCTGCATACACAGTGTACACTTACCCATGGCCCACATCAGTGTAAAACTGCTGAAACTCCCAAATACTCAGCTCGTCGTTCTTGTCCTTGTCAAAGATATCAAACATCACTTTAGCATGCTTTTCAGACAGATCGAACTCTTTCTGGAACATCTCGATAGCCGTGTCCTTCTTCAGACGTCTGTAGTGATTGCCCACGTATTTGTCAAATACCATCTGTACATCTTCCCTGTAACAAAATGAACCCTCGTCACAAGTGTGGTAAGTTACTCAAGAAAATTTCATTTCTACGACGGCGGCCAGCATTATGGTGGGAGGAAACCGGGCAGAGTCAGGAGGAAACCCACGACCATCCGCAGGTTTCTGGTGGATATTCCCACGTACGGCAGGAGAGAAAGCCAGTCAGCATGAGCCTGACTTGAACTCACAGCGAAGACAGTGGTGGGAAGCTTCTGGGTCATTACGCTGCGCCACCACGTTGACCAACTGAATCATGGAGCTTCACCCCCCCCCCCGGCCTCGCCCAACAAATATGTCCGTGCCAGATTTAGTCGGAGTTTAATCGCTCCATTGACCACCGCTCCATGACTCACAAATTTAATGCAGATTACAAAATGCATGCCAGCCACCGTCTATGTTATACCGATTACCATTACTGGCCCTGATCGTAATATATGTAAAGCCTAATCGTATTTCTTATTCATTCGCATTTATACAAACTGTAATTCCTAGATATATCAGCACGCGCTGGAAGATTCCTAGCTGCTTCTTCTAAATAGTACATATTACTGTCTAATTTATTAATTTCGTCGGTACTTGTTTTTTTATTTATGATATAGTGAAAAGAGTGTATTCTTTGATTTCTCGCTATATAACCGAAATGCTCTGGAAGGAAACTAATGTCTCTTTTTTCCTGAAGTATATCCTGAAAACCAGCATGGATTTCGCCAAGAGGTGAAAGTGGAGAAACTGTGACAGGAATTTTTATGCAGTCACAAACATGATAAAAGCTTTTTGGACAACACCAAAGCATGTATCAAAGAGAGTAGTAATATTTCCATGCAAGAGTTAATGTTAAACTGATAGGTATGTTACCTGTTTGCTTACTTATGCCTGATCTTAACAATATGCATTAAATAGCCATGCCTATTGCTTAAGGGTTGTTTACTTAAGCAGTTTAACTAAAGACAGTTTCAGTCAGTTGATTAAACAAATTATAACTAACTATATAACATGTAGGTCACATAAACACAACTCGAGGACGCAGCATTGTAAACGTATGGCTATACACACAGCGTCCAACAGAACCAGCCAATCGTTCTATATCTGCATTTTGATCTCTACATATCTCTCATATTTCTATCCCACGCCTGTCACCCTACACCTGCAGTCGCTTACCGGGACAAACGCGGGAAAATACCAGTCAGTTCTGTTGTTTCCGCATTGCATCACATGGTCTGCATTACAGGGTCGCTAAAGGTATAATGATGGCTAGTGGGTGGATGTTAAAACTCTCTTCAAATCCATTACATTTTAACACGTGTCACGTTTTCCTCCACGCGTGCTGCTAGATCACTTTCACCTGTCTCACATCAATACAATGTTTGTTTTATTTTTATATTTTATTTCCTTCCTAGGGCGCGAGACATCAGCAGTGTATGTTAGACAAAACAACTTGACATTACCACAACACGTATAAGCTGGAGCTATTGCTGCATATCCAACTTCTTATTACCTCGCGTGAATTTAGCCAAACGTTTACTATGCTTCCTTATGTGGTCTACTCTGATCACTATGTTTAACGCACCCCTTTAATTCTGCTGAGCGACAATCCTATGTTTACGCCTAGTGTACCGTCTAACCCGGGTCCTAATCAACACGGCGTATGGAAAAACACGCAGGGGACATTATCACAGTGAGGATGACAAAAACACCTGCCTTGCCACGACTTGCCGCTACAACATTAACCAGCTTGCAATTCTTTGCAAACTTAGTTTTTTGTCTTTTTTCCTTAGCTTTTTTTTCTCTCTTACAACATTGCCCTCTTGATTGCAGAAAGTTAAGACTCTCGAAGATCGTATATGCCTTGTATTTATTCTTTAACTAGACGTGGATCAAATGATATTTTGTATTTTTTTTATATTTATTTGTATTTTATTTAGCGCGCCAGCTTGGCGTAATGACCCAGGTGCCTCTCACCAATACGCTCGCTGTGAGTTCAAGCCCAGCTCACGCCGGCTTCCTTTCAGGCCGTACGTGGGAAGGTCCATTAGCAACTTGCGGATAGTTGTGGGTTTCCTCCCACCATCATGCTGGTCGCCGTCGTATAAGTGAAATATTCTTGAGTACGGCGTAAAACACCGACAAGTAAATAAATAATAGATAAATATTCATTTGAAATTTTTAGCGTACATTCCACCACGAATAAATGATTGTTTATGTTAACATGACCGGCCACTTTTGTTTGCATAATAACAGTATTTGTTCGCATCAATGCAACCCATATTTGTTTGCTTTTGCGAGGCTTTTATGTGTGTATGTAAATGACCCTTACATCTTTTGAATGGAGAACTGTCCGTCTTCATACGCAAGGCCCCATTTCCTTGTATGAAGGACTTGTTTTATGGATATTCAATCTGTTTATGTGGAAGAATTTATATTCCGTTTGTACCCGATCAGTCTTTTTGTATTGATAACCCTTTCTTGCTGTGCTGAACGTACAGGAGCCTGCTGGAATTGATGGCTCTATCCTTTGTTGTGCTGATGGTACGACTGACTGCAGATTGTTCGGCTAACTCTACAGGTGTGCATGGCTAATAACATTTGTGTATGGCTCACTGTACAAGTTTGAATAGCTGGTTGCAGGTGTATAAGGCTTACTTTGAAGCTGTCTATGGCTGATTCTACAAGTTTGCATAATTAGTCAACGGTCAGTCAAATCTGAACCTCGTTCCTCGTGGAAAATTGAGTAACAACTCGGTACTAACCATCAGTCTGGCCGTGAAACAATAATATGAGAACACAAATGTAGTAACAACTGCTATGAAACCAGAAGCCATGTACATATATATCTACCATCTATATAAGCCCACCCTTTAGGTACCATTAGGTACAAGCGGCGTAAATAGCCAGAAAAAAAAGGAATCTGAGCACACCTGCAGATTTACTGACTTAATACGTCAGGCGGGATTAGAACGTTCTGGATCACGTGACTGACACAAATACCGGTGTAGGCTATTGTCTTGCTTCTCGCTGGATTATCTGCTCCCACATGGTCGTCATCTATGTAAAATCTCAACATCGGGAACAACCCCTTTTCAAGTTTTCCTCAGATAGTTACAGTTATCCGCGATCCTGTATTACCGATGCACGTTTCTGTACAGGAATCTTCAAATTTAATTAGGTCACGTTCACGCGGCTCCAGTAAGAAAGTTCATCTACAGCGCACGCTACCGATCTATATACCGATACATACACATTGTATGTGGTCCATCAAACAAACCTTAGAGAGTCCAGGATTGTACGGGCTCTGCTAAGTGGCATAGCCTTCAGTGGACGCTATGTACATTAACGTTTTGGTTATTAATAGAAGAAATCGAATAATATTGAACAGCCGACCTGAACTCCCCTATATACGTATAACGGTAATGGATAAACACTGCATTCCTTTGTCCTACAGTAGGCCTAAGTAATAACGGCTTATCACCTCACGTTCCAAGGTTCACCTTCGATCAGACCATATTACATCACGACAGATATATATAACCTCATAACTTGAATGTACTTAACCTTACACTTTTTATTAGATTAAAGCCGGTGTTATCTCAACGAAGGTAGGTAAAGTCTATCTCTGTACTTGATAGCGTGAAACATATGTACAAAGGCGTACATATACGCTTGCACATTTAACCAACATGAAATATTAGACAATTAATTACTATGCATAGAATAATCGTTCATTATTCCGGAATATTTAGTCCTATATATTTGTCGTCTAATGGTTTCTGTATAGGCCCTACACGTGCAAAAACCTATCAATAAAAGGCCTGCTCTATTCTCGTTCTACCTGCGTGGCTGACATATGCAAATATACCATCAGAACACATTTTCCCAAGTAGTTTCAATCGATACACAGGTTGTCTGTTCAGATCTTCGGGTTAGCCCTCACACACACTATGTACAGCCAGCCAGGTAAGCCTATCCATTGTCGAACTCAGAAACTGCTCCGGGTGGATGGAAAAACAGAAAAATGGCTAGTTTGTAGTCCTGTACATTCAATACTCACGAGACTTTTCTGGGTGTTACAGCCATAGTTAGGCTGTCGGGTGGTTCGGATGCTGGGTAGATCTGTAGTTATACAGCCGAGTTACAGCGACACAAACGTTGTACCACACACACTCCTGTACACGCTTATCTTGCAGGGAGAGTGGTTAACAGTGAACCGCTCAATGGATGCAAAACAAGTTTTGACGATTTGACAACTTCACCTAGCAGCGCGACGTGTCCCGCATACAGCAGCGATGTTATCGTCCAGGATGTCGCTAAACACAGAGGGCTTCTCTGGTGAATGGGTATCCCACGCTAAAAGACAGGGGAGAAGCTGACCTGATCGTCCCTCACACTGCTCTCTCTGACAGCCCCAGTGACGTCCGCTAGTCACCGGAAAATTCTCCCTAATATTGTCCTCGTGAGAGGTGACTCACAGAGGTCTTCTAACTACAGGTACACGGTTCTGTCGTATAATACATGGGCGGCTCGACAGACAGCCTGTGTTCAGCAGAGCCAAGGTACATATTTTCAGTGCCCAATTGTATTTCAAACGTTTATTTATACCTTCGTGCTTGGGTGAGTTTATGACAGTTCATACTTTCTTTGGCGCCTTTCAATAGCTCAGCATAATGCATTAGAGTCGTCCTGAAAACCTATACATCAAGGCTCTTAATACTGATCTACGCCGGTAGAAATCTGGAGTGTATAACGAGTAAATGTTCCTGCCACGGGAGAACTGTGTAATGATGCTTAAGCAACATATCACAAACACGCTATTCGAAGGCGTGAGGCCAAGATTAACGAACCTAGGCCCATGATACAGATATTTCACTGTACTGCACACTCATGGCAGTTGTATATTTACGTGATTCGTTTACTCGAATGGGTTTTAACGCCGAATACTATAGGATACATTACTTATAAGATGGAAGTCAAATTTATGGATGTAAATTTGTAAAAAAAAAAAAAAAAAAAAAAAAAAACCAAAGAAAAAAAAAAGCACCGCATTATGCCATGGACCTCACTTGTAGTCGTAGTTTAAGAAGCGAGAGCTAGATTGGAATAGAAAAACGCACAGATATCTTGCAAAAAAATACTATACATTCGTAGCTTAACTCCGAAAAACGAAGACTTCTCTCACATCTCTCACTCTTCCGATGATGAAAACTAACAGCCCAAAATGTTAAGTCATATAATGCAGTGGCGTCGGGGGGGGGGAGGGGGGGTCGTCTACTGTGAACAACCCCTCCCCGTTTTGGATGGCGAAAAAAAAAAAGAAAAAAAAAGAAAAAACAAATACAAAAGGTAAGCTATCTATTTTTTTTTAAAAAAAAAGATAGATTCTGGGTTTTCCGCCCCCCAATCCCAGCTTGAGAAGAGTCTTCAGGGTGTGAACAATCTTTCACCTCTGGGACAACACCTAATAGCTGTGGTCATCAAATGGACAAGGCGACCGTGGACGTCTAGTGCACTAAGAATAACTGCTGAGCAAAGCTACTAACACAAAAGCACAAGAAGAAAATTTACACTCTCTTCCGTCTTTCTGATAGTTTTTATTCACCAGAGAAGGCCTAAAGCGCGCCTCCGTGGCTATATGAAATACAGAGTTTCCGGGGCCTTGGTGGCCCCTGGACCATCTCCAATGGGCTGGGATAAGACTTCTGCTACCTCTTCTTGAAAAACAGAAGACAGTAAGGGCTAATGTTTACCTGAAATCGGTTCAGTCAACAGGATCACCTGTAAGAGTTCTCTGCCCATCTGAAATCGCAGAGCACCCGGGGCCTAGGCCACCCTGGACCCTCGCCTTCTGGGCTGAGATACATGCAGTTGTTCTGCTCTTCAACAATTCCCTCACGCCAACGCCAACTAGATCAAATGACATTCCGACATTTAATTACCTGGCTCAAATATAACGGCCCGTTTTCTTCCTGAAAAGTGGCCAGTGTGAGTCTCCAGGCATTTGGGGCCTCGGGGCTTCAGGGGTCGGTCTTTCGCCCGCTGGACTGAGATGATCGAATCTCTCTACAAAATTCCTTGCAAAGCCTAAGTGATGAAGTTTTAGTTTTTCCGAGTTGCAGTATTTGTGCATGTATGGTGTAAAACTTATCAATACACTGACTTGATTATAATTACTACGATCGACGTCTACGTGCTGCTTATACACAATGCAAAAGGTTTTCCGGAGGGTTCAGTTCAGGAAATTCTCATTCACAATCTACATGCAGTAGCCTTGTAATTTTCCCGCGAAAATTACCGCCTCTCCACGGACGCCCACAACCGCCCGTGCATCCTGTAGGAAACTCCACCTACACCGTGGTAACAAGCCTGTCAGTATAATAAATGTCATTATCCGTGCAGTTGGATATAACTTGGTAAGACTGGCTTATTCAGATAGTGTTAACAGTAATCAGGGATTGTGTACCTCTTTATAGCAGATGTAAAATTAGCATATACAAATCTGGTGTTGTTTATTATCTATATAAATATGAAATCCAGACTTTATTCTCTATGGACTGGACATATGCGAAATAATTAAATTCCATTCCATTTGTTCCGACCGACGCTGCAGCACTGCGATTGCCGAGTTATTAGAGCGTGTGCCTCAAGCTTGTGAATCATGCCTATACGGTATTAAAATAGGAAATATTAGCACTACCCTTATTTGACACTGAGCATAGATGTACTGATCGGATGGATTATCAGAGTATTATAGTAATTTGTTGTATCGTGTCTGGTGTCTTTGGTACGACATTGTACTGAAGCAGCAGTGTCGATATTTGGGCTGTATGGCCTGGAGTAAGGAGGCGTGAAATTAAGAAATGAAATAATTTGGACATCGTCGTTAAACTCTAAAAGCAATCAGACAAACCTGAGAACCCAGATGCATTGAAAACATATAAATCGCTGTAACGGTATCATTGTAAAGAGCTATAGGATCTGGTTATCGGGATAAAACATAAATTCTTTGAAAAATCTGAGCACTGATAAATACCCGTTTATACTTCCTTATTCGTCCTTCCACAAGAAGACACACCATATATACATTCTAACGACAAATCGCCGTCATATGAGTGAAAAATTGTTAAGTATGACGTTAAATCCCACGCATACATATACATTATATAATATAGGCCATTCTTGCGTACATATAATGTAAACGGAGTACGGATTATATAGTTACACTGTATAAATAAAACTATACCTTATGTACCTTCATACACCAGAAATAGTCAGATATAGTACGTAGGCTTCAGAGGCCTCTCTGAAATCTGGCGTATATCAGATTAAAGGATTAGTGTCCAGGTTTAGTATTTAGTCATAATTAGCTATACCCCCATATACATTGTTATGCTGAGATTAAAAAACTACTGAATAAAAGACAACTCATGACTTAGGTACTGTTCATTAAAAAGATTATAAAATTCCTTCTCGAAGGTAAAAACCTGTTTGAAATTTTATGAAGTCTTGGCTGAATTATTTTCGTTTGAAGTGTGGAGTATTGTGTTGCCGACTGGGGATCTCAAGGTGCCCATGCTTTCAAGCCGATGAGAGATTGACCAATCAGAGAGCTACGACATATCAGCGATTCATACGCAGTGACGTAAATGTTCTGAGTAATCTGTCAATATAACACGTAATAACATAGGGATAGTACACTGTTTTAATGTTATGTGTTTTAATTATAACAAGTACAGGTGTGAACAACATTGCACCGTTTTTCCAGACAGTTCCACACAGTTAATGTGGCGGGAGTTAGTGATCATGATCATGAACATGATCATATATACTCAAGTTTCAACCACAACCCCAGGAATTTATTGCAGTCTTTGGTGACAAGAGTGATCCCCGCTTGGAACATTTACGTCACAGCCCATCCAGAATGGGTGCGTATCAAGCTAGCCGGCGGAGTACGGTCAAATGTTAATTTCTGCTGTCGTAGCAGTTGTGAGAAAAAATGCTTTACCGAAATAAACATAATATCGTCCAACCTTTTAGGCAAATTCAACTTAGAACATGCGCCGCCTTCCACTTTAAAAGGTGTATGTTAATCTGAGTAAAATAGCACATAACATCACTAGATAATGAGGTCGGTTTTATGCATTTTTCCCTCCAACACTCAGTTTTCTACACCGAATGGCGTCTTACAACGACAACCTTTATGAACTGTCAGAGCGGTGCCATTTAGTTCAGTATTAAATTAAAGCTACAAGAGTGACAACAAGCATCGTCTGAAAACTCAGAATCCGAAGTCTGCCCAGAGATATTGTCATAAACAGGAACTTCAACGTTGCCCATTATGGGTTCATATTGGTACAGCAGTATATCTGTTTCTGTGTGGCTAGACTCCATCTCGAAAATGAAACGTGTTGAAACGAATTCCCAGGTTATATCGCCCAGCCAGCTATGAGTTCGCCGTCGATGACATCACCCGCTGAACCGCACTGACTGGAGATCGGCTAGGGCAGTAAATCTATTATTTTTGGCGGAATTAAAGACATTATTACGTTTCTGAGAATCCCTTTTTTTAATATACCGTGTAAACAGGCTATAGCCTTTATAATTAGGACCAGTAGCATACACTGGATACTAATCCTTTAACAGCGGTCTGGAACCTCAGTAATGCTGGCGCAACATCATATCTTTGAAAGTTAATAGTTATCCGGAACACCAATAGTCCTACTACCTGCACGCCCCATTTCACCGAATGACAAAAGTCATCCTGAATGCCAATATTACTACTACCACCGCCACTGTTTCCTTATAACGTGGAGTAAATCAGGCCAACAGTCATCTGGAACTCCAATAATGCTACCACCAAAACCATGCAATTCGCTGAGATATAAAGTCATCTGAAATGCCATCAATGTCCTCACCATTTCTCTGACATGACAACAGCCATCTGGAACGCCAATAATGCTACCATCTACACCATGCAGTTCCCTGAGATATGAGGTCATCTAAAACGCCATTAATGCCCGCACCATTTCTCTGACATGACAACAGCCATCTGGAATGCCAATAATGCTACTACCCTCACCGCTGTTTCCCTGAAATGATCTTGAGTGTAACACTCATCAGAATGACAAATGTTTTCAGATGGCCGTTAGTTGCCGGCTAGATCCTGTCGTGTTGCCAGCCACACCTGAAAGTTCACGAGCATTTGAAAGTTAAATTCTGTCAATGTGAAAGTTTGTAGAATACTGTAAATTTCGTTTTGTTAGTCCCGAAGGCACTGTAAATGCCAACGCCTGGTCCGTTGTTAACGTCCTGAAGTTTAGTTCAACATATGCTAGATACACGTAGTACATGTGAATACTCGCTGGAAAACCACGTACATGTACATCCTAAAACGGTTATAAAGGATTGTACCTGAAACGACATGATGTAGCGCGACGCTTAGGGGCATAAAGCCCATGAAGAAAAGTGAATCTGTTGTCCCAGTACATCAGGCTGAGTATGAAATGGTGCTGTGGATGTTCAAATATGTCAGCGATAAAGAAGTAAGCCTACAATGGTTTGCATGCTTCGCGCGCTTCAGAGCGATGTGGCACTATTCACGTAACATAGACTCGTTGTTAAGCCGTTCAATGTGACCTCACATTAACAGGGCCGGTGAGCCAAGCTTAAATTCTGTATACACAGGCTTGTAGAAATAGACCTGTTGCACAGCACGAATCCCGCCAGCTTGACCTTTGACCTTCAGTATACACTACTTTTTTTCTACTTTAAGGACACGCCTATTAAGGCATTTAGCTCTTAGAATTGATAGGATCACTAGCGGCAGCTTTATCATGGTGACAGAGTTGTGTAACTCGCGTCGTGAGTGTTTTAAATTGAGAAAAGCACGCAGTTTGAGTGACCAAATGGATACTCCATGCATATATTATCCAGCACATGCATGCAGACTGGAAGGTAAAATCTCCTAGTCTCTAGCAGTGTATAAATATGTCTGATAACAGGTAATCGATATGATCTTTTTTTAGCATCATGAAACTTTATGATATAATCAGTTGTAACAGGTAATGTAGTGTACGTACCATTAAATAGTAAATTTAAATTAATCTATTTCAGATGCAAAAATACTATAAATCTTACAGTCTCCATTATTTGTAAAGAAAATCGTTTGTCAAAATGAAAAAAGTCAAACTGCTCAATAACATAAGAAAACATCATAAAAAGTGAGTGAGTGAGTGCTTGGGGTTTAACGTCGTACTTAACAGTGCTTCAGTCATATGACGACGAGGGGTCCTTCTGGTGTGTGCATATACTGTGTCTTCTTGTGGCAGGGCGAGTCCATGCCGCCAAAGTGCTGCCGCCACTGGAACATCATGCCGAAGACACCAGACATGACACCCCACCCAGTCACAGTATACTGACACCGGGCCGACCATTCCTGTTTCCTGGCTCTAACCTCTCAATGCTGTGCGCAAAAGCGAGGCAGCAACAAGTACCATTTTTAAAGTCTTTGATATGACTCGACCCAGGCTTGAGCCTGGATCTCCCGGCCTCGAGGCGGACGCTCTACCCACTAGACCACCGAAAAAATCATAGAAGCATTGGGTGAGTTGTAACAGTTTCAAATAGACATAGCAACAACAGTTTTGTAGTTTTACAGAATTACGAGTGTTCTTGTAAGAGCCTCGATCTGTTACCAATTACCACCTATTATTGCCGGTGCTAACTGGAATGCCAGTGATAACTGGAATGACAGCAATCACTTGGCTGATCGCAGTTACTTTTTAAAACAAAGTTCTATTACGGATAGAAACCTATGGTATCTATGGTTGTGTGGCATTGATGGAAGGGAATGTTCTGGAAGTGAGTGTTGGTAACATTCCTGTGGTTGACATTTATCTGCATGTAGTGGGCCGCACGTATTGACGCAGGGCTAATATTGACCTAGGCCGATGCAAACTCCGTACCTTGTCAATGGTCGTAGCCGTGACGTCACACAGAACGTCTAATCCCCAGCTGCCGGACATCTCTTGATTGGTCTGTCAACAACGCTACGTGTTATTCGCCCAAATTTGGCCGGGATGTACCTTTGTCAGGAATGTAGACTCTGTAAGTCTCATTTCCACCTTCCGCTTATAAGACATTCAAAACAAAGTCGTTACATTTGTGCCACAAAAGATATAATTTGATATCTCCAAAAAAACACAATTATTACAGCCCTATTGAACGGCCACCGAAAACCAGCCCGGCACTTTACTGGTTCATATAATACAAGGTCTCGTATCTCTACAAATGGACCGAACATCGTTACGTAGACAATATGTTAAGTGAGTATACACAATAGCATTAGTAATACTACTGTTTCTCTATTACATATCCGCAGTGCAGTCAGTGCGATACGCTGTCGTATAATTTGAACGGTCGATTACATGTATGTTCACATATTAACCATGGGCAATTTTAGCTAGAAGTCGTGGGCTTTGTAGGCCAACGTACTTCACTTACAGTGGACATGTTCAGCACGTACTGTCAACTTTTCAATGCTTCAAAAGTACTATACACACTGTCCACTGTTTCCAATGCTATTGGTAAACAAAGGTACGTAATGCAAGTTCGTGTATTAGGGCCTTTCACACTTTTCGTGATGACAGGGGCTTTGTTATCAAGCCACTCCTCATTGCGAGCAAGATGTAAGTGCTATTACGCTTAATCCTTCCTCTCGATCATATAATGACATCGGTCAAGAATTAATTGTAATCAAGCTGCCAGACGTATACGTATATGTGTTCCAACAGTGTGACCATATCCCGTATAATCATTTGTTATTACATATATTGGTTATTATAATATACCAGGTATCAACCATATATACCGATAACCCAATAGAAAGGAGTTTACGATGTCGGGTGAACCAAAGCGGCTTATACACATAGCTGATCGTCACCTCCTCAAAATTCTTGTCTGGGGATTATTCCTCAAGAAATAACATATCCAAATATAATGCACTTACATGCAAGAGGTAAAATGTCAAGCTGAGCACATTTTTATTCAAAACACCAAATAACTGAATAACAGAAAGCCAATAAGCCTGCAAATCCATATCAACTGATGGTGTGGTGGTACTTCGGATCATACGAGTTAAGCCCCCTGAACTCTCTGAGACGTTACAGGCATAACCCACAGTGCACGTAGACTATAGGCCTATTTGCAACTTTAGACATAGCAAATGGTCAGACCTTCACTGATGAGCCTGGGTGACCCTGTCAATTGTATATTTAACCGGTTTGGAAATTATTTTATTTTGTTTTCTCTTTCTCATTCTGATTGTAATGTTAAATTTTATGATGTTAACACATCACTATTTTGTTCTTCAATACGCCTACCAGAAACTGAAACATCCTTACATTCTAATCTTCAACGTATAACTCGAAGGTGCTCAGAAAATAAAATGATGATAAATGAAAATATGTAACCATGTAGATTGGAACATGTCAAGAGCTGGAAAAATGTCGTCAGCATCCTATGAACATTACCATTAATGGTCAGCAAACTGAAAATGTAAATCTAAAGCTGATTGGGTTACATGTAAACGAAAGCCTAAACTGGCATAAGCCTGTTGTTTGTGTATATGCCTCTATCTCTAAATTACGTGTATTGTCTGTACTGAAGAAGCACAAACATATCCTGTCTTACCAATCCAGAGTGCTCTGTCATAATGCATACATGTTTCCACATTTAAACTACTGTGTTACCGAATGGTCTAACTGTTGTCTTGGAAAGGGTGTATAAACGACAGAAGATTGCAGCACGGTTGATATTAGACAACAGTAAAAGCATGAATACCTCTGAAAGATTTTCAACCGTAACATGGAAAACTATACATGAAATGCAGTATCGAAAAGATCTAACCATCTACAGATCTCTGAATGACTATTTCCCTGAAAATTTGAAAAATATGTTTCACACCAAAGAACAACAAGAAAGATAACCAAGATCAATTTCATGCAAGACTTCAACTAATCCCCCCCCCCTTTTCTTCATTCTGAAATTCTGGAAGTTTGCATTGGAACACTCTCCCTACTCTCCTCCAGTGTGCCTCCTCAGTATAAAATTTCCAACATCTATACAGCAAGTACTTAATCAGCATATCTGAAGGATAGCTGCATTTGTATTGTATAATCTTTTCTTTCACCTACAGTAGTTCCTATACCCAGCTTAGAAACAATTAGTTTTAGCCTATTTTACCTTACATTCCTTCAACTACGATTATGTACTTTGAATTTTCATTTGTACTTCTGTTTAGTTCAGATAATACATATTGTATATCAGTGATATATTGAATAAGGTGTATGACCCTCGGCAAATAAAGACATTATCATTATTACTATTGTTGTTGTTGTTGTTGCTGTTGTTTTGTTGTTGTTGTTATTATTGTTGTGGCTCTTCTGCTTCTTCTTCTTCTTATTTTTATTATTATACAGGATTATAGGCCGAGCTACAATTTAAATCTATCTTTACGTCTTCATATCCTTGCGATCTTTTCACTCAGGACCTTGACTACAGGTAGATATCCATACATCCTTATTTATTTATTTGTCTCGCTATTTGGTGTAAGTGTTTGACGCCGTGCTTAAGAATTTTTCGTTTATAAGATGTTCTGACCGCAATGCTGTCCCTGTGAGTTCAAGTCCAGCTCATGCTGGCTTTCTCTCCGGCTGTACGTGGGAAGGTCATCCAGCAACCTGCGGATGATCGTGGGTTTCAGCCGGGTTCTTCCCCGTTTCCCCTCACCACAATGCTGGCCGCCGCCGTATAAGTGAAATATTCTTGAGTACGGCGTAAAACACCTATCAAATAAAATATGATGTAGGTCATGTTTATGGGCTCACGATATCTCGTGTGTTCCAAGCAATTATTATTATTATTGTAAGACGTTGGTAATATTATTTCAACTGAATTACTTGAATGCTGTATCATAATTGTATTGAATTTGGAACAACAAGACAGTTTCCAAGAAATAATAGAAAAAATATAGCAGAACTGAAAATCATCCTAGACTAACCACAACGGCGTAGGCCTACATTAAATTCAAACCTTCGAACACCAAGTGAAAATAAACAGGAACAAATCATAACAAAACGCTAATGTACGATATGTCCTCTTACAGAGCTCTAGCTCTCTCTGTGCTGTATGTACTTTACAAATAATCTGAATAGCTTAAGAGGCTGACCGGATGAACTTCGCGGCTATGACCGCATTATTTGTTATTTAAATGGAGTGTCCGAAAATAGCTGTCTGTAGTAGCCTCCTCGAATCTCTCGCATTATTTTAGCGCAAGGCCCTCTAGTTATGGTACCTCTGGTGTGTTTGGCATGAGGTGGAGGTGGGGAATGTATAAGTCTTTCGAATCTGGTAACTTACGTACTTTTCTGCGCATGGTAAAAAATGACTTTTATTGCAAACTGACTTCTTTGATGAGGCTCTACGAAGTAGGTATGTGCACAGGATTGCACTCCCCTCAAGAAATTCATTATTTCGTTCGAGCCCCAGCGATATGAATGCCATGGCATAGTTGGTTTACAGTTTAGTTGGTTTATATTTTAGAGTATCGATGCCTAGTTAGCCCAATAGACAACCGGATAAAACTTAGCCTAGCTTGTTGTAAGTGCTATCTTACAACAGGGTGGAAGTTGTAAGTGGTTAAATATAGGCCAATATGTAACTAGTCTACTTAGCAGATGTCTGTTCATGAAATCTCGTAATTGCAGGATTGGAATGTTACACAGATTCCAGTAGGAAATTAACCTATATAGGTCTATGTCTATGACCAAATCCCACAATCTGTCAAATTTGCTAAACCCGAGTATATGCCGGGGTCGGGTTTGAGAGGAAGAAAAACTTTGCCACATCGGGTTTCCGGCCTTGGTGCTGTATGTTCAAGGCCTGTACATACATGTGAAATGAATTATTTCGTAAAAAATAAAGAATATCGGTACAGATACAGGTAATGAACTTATTGCATGAAGGTATCGTTATGGAAAAAAATTTACATTGTCAAATGAATATTTTTTGTGAGTGCGTGCATGTACAGTTACAGGCAAGAACCGCAGAAGCTGCTGTGACCAATCACACAACAGTACTCAATCACATGGGACCTTTCCTCATTCCTTCCATGATTGGTCTTTCCGGTGGAAGATAGCCCGCATGGCGGCGCAAGCAAGATACGAGACCATACTGTTGTTGTTGTTGTTGCGTGCAGAAAGTCAGCTGATAAGTAGAGGAGAAGATGTACACTGTTTGTATCAGATCTAATTTTGAAACTTGCCACGGTGTAACGATAGTGACTCATGAGCTCACAGGTCACGTACTCTAATATAAATGACAGAGTGAATCATTTTGCGATCTTCGTGTATCATATGTTGATAGATTGCCGTGCAAAGTAGGCGTTTCACTGAATCGTCCAGCCACCACAACATTTCCGTGACTGTGGTCGTCTGATCTGTTTGAAGTGGAGGGACAAGAGAGAGTGTTCATGGTAAGATTGGTTGCGAGGTTTTCTGTCGGCCCCTTGCATAACTGTGCGGAAGTCATTTGTATTGGATTAATATGGGCTACATACTAGTGCCGATATTACGGGACATTGGACTTCGATGACGTCTTTAGTATTTATTTATTTATTAATTTGATCGGTGTTTTACGCCGTACCGGCACTCAAGAATATTTTACTTTATATACGACGGCGGCCAGCATTGTTTTATGGTGGAGGTAAGCTAGGCAGATCCCGGGTGAAATCCACGACCATGCGCATGTTGCTGGTGAACCTTCCCGCGTACGGCGGGAGAGGAAACCAGCATGAGCTAGCTGGACTTGAACTCACAGCGACTGCATTGGTGAGAGACACTGGTGAGGGTCATTACGCCACGCTGGCGCGGTAACTCACTCAACCACTTAGGTCCCCACGCTTTTAATAGCATGATTAATGGTATGCTTAAGCAATCGCGGACTTCAAGCCGGATTCGTCTAAAATAACGCTTGCTTCATTTCTGCTATTTGCTTCTACATACCATCAAAACATGTTGTGTTTTCTAGGTCAGCTGTCGTGTGTCATCATGTCAGGGACTCCTACTACAGCTCAGAACCTTCAGACATTTGTTGATGCCTTGATGTGTAAATACAGAAATTCTGAAAATTTGGAGTTGGACCCAGACATATTTATTCCTAAGCAAGCTCCAGGAAAGGCAGGTAACTGCATAAAAAACTGAAGAACAAATTTAGAAAATATATTGCACTTGATTTGTATATAAGAACTTTAACATTTAAATATCAGGAAGTGTACATGTTAGTAACCTGAAATTTCACCAAAGACAAAGTTGCGCATTTTTTATGATTCAGAGAGTCCTTTTGACCTTTGAAAGGTGTTGTAAGGTTTTTGTGGAAGGCGTGCAGGATGAGATCCTACTGGAAAACATAAGTTTCAGCATCTAACTGCCCGATGGTTGTATTTAGTGATAATTATTTGCCTCTAAAAATGTATTTTTACAGGTGAAATTTTTGGTTATTTCTGAATAATTACTGTTAGCCGAATTAATGATAGTGTTTTTGATAATTTGGTATTAATTACTGAAACTAGTCTTCGTGTATTACAGGTACAAAAAGTAACATGTATCGACAGAGTGACTTTTGAACATGTCATGTGAGTTTTGTATTATACTTAAAGAATGGAATATATGAATGTACACTTCTGTCTTTTCTGCTAGACTCTTCTGGGAATATCGTTCTGAACACTGAAGTGCTTGCCCTTCATGATTCATGCATCAACACAGCTGGAACAGTTGAAGACATACAAAATTGCTTGAAATGCCTAAGAGAGCTGGACTTGACATGTAATAATTTAGCAGAGTGGGAAGAGGTATGTTGACCAATGTCCTGTTGTCTGATGGTTTCAAGACCTGAATATGTCGTCCAGTAGTAAAGGACAGGTTGTTCAGATTATATTCGTGAACATTAAATAAGTTTGTCTGAAATTTAGGTAATTTAATGAAGCCTTCAAGGAGTCAGACCTTGCTTCTGCATTATGTTGTATTTTTGCTGATGGCATTGGTGGTCCCCATCATTTCCATGTATGTATGTATGTATAAACAAATGTAGAAGGTTTTGTGACATCATTGATGATCGAATGAATGAACCAATTTTTGGCTCAGTTTGTTCCAAAATCCAAGGGAACAAGTCACGACATTTTGAGCAACCAGGGGACTTCCCAGATGTGTGTGGTCTATTCTTACTTGAATACAAAATGACAGAAAAATGTAACACAAATCATAACCATTTACTTCATTTTCAGATTGAAAATTTGCATTTCACCTCAAAATTCAGGATCTCCTATCTGAGTGTGCACATGGAACACCAGCAGTATAGGTTCTGTTATAATAAAACTTAAGCTTACCCTTACTGTGTTTGCCTTTTCAGGTGTTCAAATTGCTTGGTGCAATGCCGGTGTTGGAATTCCTGAACCTCACCTCAAACCCACTGTGTAACCCTGTACCCAGAGACCTGCTCACCTGTAGGTTTTTATGTGTACGTCAGTTGGTGTTAAACAGCACTCTGATTCCCTGGTCAACCCTGACAGAGCTAATGCCATGCTTTCCAAAGTAAGTCAGAGATCTAGCATCTGTCAACTTCCTCACATGGAAGTATGTCAGTGACTATTAATGTCTATGAAAGATGTGGGACAAAATTTTAATAAGGTTTTTCTTGGTACATTGTGTTGAAATACATCTGTCATTATAAAGCACTGTTTTCTTTGGGCACTCACATACACATATATTTTCCACTGTTTGTTTGGATTTTTTTTTGTTTTGTTTTCTTTAAATTTCAAAATGAAGGGTAGTTTTGTATTCATTACTGTGTATGTATTACAGGCAAAATGATATTAGCATTCAAGGACTATACATGTATTTATTATTTATTTGATTGCTGTTTTACGCCATACTCAAGAATATTTCACTTGTATGACGGCGGCCAGCATTATGGTGGGAGGAAACCGGGCAGAACCCGGGGGAAACCCACGACAATCCACAGGTTGCTGGCAGACCTTCGCACGTATGGCCGGAGAGGAAGCCAGCATGAGCTGGTCTAGAATTCACAGCGACCGCATTGGTGGGAGGCTTCGTATCGTGCTGCGATAGCGCGCTAACTGACTGAGCCACGGAAGCCCCCTGACTATAAATGTAGTTGTTAGACATAATTGCATTGTAAGTAAACATGTGATAAAATTGTCTTTACAGTGTAGAGGAGCTGCATTTAAGCCTGAACAATTACTCGTCAGTAGACTTAGATGGGAGCTGTCAAGCACCAAGTGTTGGCGGTCTGTATTTCAATGGGAACAACGTGTCTGACTGGTGTGAAGTGGCTAAGCTGGGATATTACTGCCCCAACCTGAGGAGCCTGGTAATGTGCGAAGCTCAGAACCTTCAGTCCCTTGGGGAGGCTGATCAGTGTAAAGGTGCATTCCCTAACCTGACCAGTCTAACGGTCAGTGACACAGCTATAGAGGACTGGGAACAGATTGACACCCTCACACAGTTCCCCGCCCTGGATCAGGTCAAGCTACAGAGGATCCCGCTGCTAGAGGTTAGTATATATATCAAAGACAGAAGGCTTTAAAGAGACTATAATGGAGAATTATCACTAATTTTTGAGTTTAATCAATTTAAGCTGAACCTTACGTAATATTCCTCCAATGGTCTACTGAAACATTTTCAGAAAATAACACCCTGGGTAGCGTGCGATTTTCTGTTTTTAAGCAATAATTAACTTCCCAAAGTGTTCCATTTTGACGCAGACTACAAAAGTTAATGGATGCATGACAAGTAATGAGCATTATCATATATGGATGTAGAAGGTCGCTCGGCAAACTCAGTGCAAAATAGGCACTTGCATGTCATTCCATTCTCGGCGAAAGCAATTACAGCATCATGATATCACAGAGAGGCTGAACATGTGTAACGAATGGTCGCATCATCAGATTGACATTTAGGAACAACCTTGACGTCATATGCATGTCGTTGGGTGAAATTCACCAAAACTGTATTTTCCAACCCAGTTGGTCATCAAACATGTAAAATGCTTATATTTAGGCCTACGGCAAGCAAAGCCTCTTTATTAATTCAAGGTATATATAAGTCAGGACATATAAATTTTGCGATGTTGTCTCTTTAACTCCACCCGTGCATTTTTGTATGTGTCCATCAGTAGGAAAATGGATGATTGAAATGCTACAATTTTATCCAGATCCTGAGGTCATTCCATTGTGGGACTTGATTTGAATTTGAACCATGAAATCCCTGCTTACAAATGTGTCAGTTCAACTAGTAATTCACCATTGTGCCTTTTGAAAATAAAAAGTTACAAAGGAAATAGACACCCTGTGGTCTTGGTTACAAGTGCAAGGTGTTACCTTATACACTACAGCTTCTACTGGTCTGGCATCTGTAGGGTTGCTATCACCATTTGTTTATTTATATTAAATACATGTATAATGTTATTGACTTCAGTAAAAAGTGATTCAAATACGCAAATAGGTTTATTTATTTACTTGATTGATGTTTTACACCATACTCCAGAATATTTCACTTATACAACGGTGGCCAGCATTATGGCAGGGAGAAAACCGAGCAGAGCCCGCTGGAAACCCACGTTCATCCACAGGTTAGTACATATTGTGTATAGAAGGGAAGCAACTATAGTAACCTGTCACCGATATGCTTTACTTGAGGTGACAGACTGTTGGCAGGAGACTGAAAGGTTTCTGGATTGTATATAAATAATGCTTACCTTTGCCTGCAGAGTGTTATTTTTGTTTTCCTTGTAATGGGTGGAAGGTAACATGTTAATCATTTTAGGCCCACACTAGTTGATTTCTGCCATGCTATTTGTAATGTAATCAGTTACCTGCATGTATGATCTAGGATCTAAGTACACTTTTAAGGATATTGTTTCTTCCGTACCATGTATTATTGGAGGATTACACAGAGAAAGAGGGAAGGCAATTGTTAGTTGCCAGATTACCTACTGTGAGGAAGCTGAACGGCAGTGTGGTCACGGACACTGAGAGGGAAGACGCTGAACGTGCCTTCATCAGACATTATATGGACTTGGATGAAAAGCCTGCCAGGTAAAGTTAGCTGTTCTACCATGTAAAATAAGTCAACTGAATTAGTGACATCTATGGACAAGAGTTAATCAGTGTTAATGCATTGGAATAATTCCTCTTTCTGAATTCTTGTCTCCAAATTATAAAATCTGTCAAAGACTACTAAAAATTTGGTAAGACATATATATGATAGTGTATTTTCTAACCGATAGTCAAAGTTGGTGGTTACATTTACATGTATCTTTGTAAACTTAATGTACATACACTGTACATATGTTTAACCTATGCTTTGGAAAATTTGTAGCTACAAGGAGCAGAATTGTGAAAATAATCATGTTGACTCATGGTCCGAAGTACAGTGTGAATCTGAAAAAAATGTAGCTCTCGAGTTCTCCATGTATATTAAAAGGACTTGCACAGTGCAGAAAATCATGTGTGCCTTTCCTGTTTTTGTTTTCAGATTTTTTGAGCTCGAGAGCAAGTATGGAAAACTAGACCCATTAATTAAACTAGACCTAAAACCAAAGACAACAGCAGAAGTGAAAATCAAATTTGGTGATCAAGAGGAGACCCGTAAAATCAGCTTACAACAGACTGTGAAACAGTTCAAGAAAAGTTTAGAGGAATTTGCTGGTCACCCAGTTTCAAAATTCCGATTATTTTTCCTTGACCCCACATTGAATTATGGTGCTGATGAGCTAAGATTTCCCACACGTAATCTTTATGCTCTCAATATAACAGATGGAGGTGAGTTCTTCATTGTCTTAAAACATAACTGAAGGTTCAGTGTTCTGTGCACATGAGTCTCTCTGTGATGATGTATCAGTATATGGTGTAAATCATGTTAATTTTTGGTTAATTATGGGATTGTAACACCGCACTGTTCCTGATAGTCACGCAACAGTACAGCTTAGCACGGAAGAGCAGTTTTTAAATCGGATTGTGCAGTAAATGGTAAGAAGCAAAAGTGCAGAAAGCATGCAGGCCTGCCTGTATGACAACTGCATGTACAGCTTGTGTGACAGATGTACAGGTTTCTAGGACAACTGCATGTACAGCTTGTTTGACAGATGTACAGGTTTCTGTGACAACCACATGTACAGCTTGTGTGACAGATGTACAGGTTTCTATGACAACTACATGTACAGCTTGTGTGGCAGATGTACAGGTTTCTATGACAACCACATGTATAGCTTGTGTGGCAGATGTACAGGTTTCTATGACAACTGTATGTACAGCTTGTATGGAGCTTGTATAGTTCAATGACTACAACCTCTACCATATGAATGTTAAATTAAAATCCATAGTGCTTTCTCAAATTATTTAGAAATGTGGTGGCCTGTTCAACTTTGTCCTACCGAATGCAAGTATGCCATATTTGCAATCTCAGGACTTCCTGTGAATATTTTCAATACAGGAAATTTGGCAGCATGTATCATTATAAATTGCAGGAGTTGTCTGTGACCCTTCAGTTAAGAATAAAAATTGATAATATTCACAGATGTATGAGAATGCTTTATCAAATTAATTGCACAGCATCATTGTGGATAATGTATTAACTTCTGAAGACCGTCCAACCTGTCTTGATCACCGCAGGGGCCAAGGCTCTGCACCAATAGTGCAGGGTTTCAGACGAATGGAATAAATAATCAAGTGTGTCCACTGATGCCAACACTTTTTTTGTGGCCGTTAATCTGTGCACCGTCATAAATGTACATATGCACATGAAGGTGCCTATTACCGTATACTGTAAGAGAGGTACGGTGAATGGTGGCAGAGATATCTTTGACGCTTTTAATATTGTCATACCTAGTATATGATATTAATATTTTTACATTTGTTAATGAGGCCTACATAACTGATGTTACTAGTTTTGTAAATGAATATATTTATTGATGAACTTAGTTGTTGTCTGCTGTGGTCAGTCACCAATTCAGTAGGTAACCACTGTAAGCTAATCTGGTTCATTGCGCTGAGGAGTCGGAAAAGAACTTGTCAGTGAGAAGTGTCTGAACGCAGCTTCCGCAGACAGCTTATAAAGTCGTCATACCTCAGCTTAAGGTGTACAAAGCGTAGGTCTAAGAATGAGACGAGGTGTTTACCAGGTACTGTCTGTTCCCATAAACCCAGCAGGATTTACATGCAGCTCAGTGATTTACCCAAAATAACCTAAAATTTCGTCCATTGACTAATTTGCTCCTTTTCCATGAGTCGGGTTTTCTGTTGATTTTAGAACGGTATTTTGAGGTTTGTTTTGTAGACAGGATTTCAGCATCAAAATAATATTTTATGACATTATTTTGCCCCTAAAAATGCCCTTTTTGGATGAAATTTTAGGTCATTTAAGGTAGGTGCGTGACTCAACCATGAAGCACGTTACGTGTGGGTTCACTACCAGACTTGGACATAGAATATTCCGCCATTCTCACTGTTCATATATAGGGTCCTTGGTGACAGTAAGCCATGAAAGCTGCTTATATAGGATTGATGGTACAGTCCTATGTTCCCGCTTGCTGTGTTTGTTTGTTACATGTGAGAAAAACGAAAGTAATTTGCCAATTTTCGGTGGTTTTCACAGGGTGCTTTTTTTTAGGTCATTACAGTCATAGAAGTGAACAGTTCTTTAGCATGTCGTTCATCAATTCGTCCATCAATCAGTGAGTCCCCTCATCCATGTTTTTATCGAGAACCAGTTGAATTGATAACCCTATGTTCATCTTCACGGACCCTCCTGTCTTCTAGTATACTTCTGTCAGAGATGTATTAGTAGAGAGTAATGAAGAACACTAATACGTCATCCATATTTAACATCGTTGTAATTTCATTGTTCATATAAACATTTTTTAAACGGCAATGTAATAAATATCAAGTGGAATATGCATACTGTCCTGTCACACAATTCATTGGCAAGAGTTGTAAAGTTTGTAGCAGTATATGAGCAACAGTAATACGTGTAAATTATCACAACTGCAATAAATCATTATATATCAAAGAAAAAAAAACAATGTCCAGAATTTCATTGGCCTAATTTAAGAGAGCATGAACAGAATAAAAAAAAGGCATGTTTTAGGACATGAGTGTACGTGTTGATCGATAGAAGTCTTTTTAGTGCACGCCATGTAGCTCTTCAAATAATCATTGACTAAGGGAGGGGAGATAAGACATTTCCAATACCTGCAGTTGAAAATTGATGTATTATCTCCCTTATGCTGCTCATGCTCACAGCAGGCACAAGACGTGGTAGGCACTTCATCCCTACGAGACATACCCGTGCTCTCAACGTGCAAAATTTCATTTTCAGTCTATAACTTGGATATTTAATTTAGTTTAATAACAGTACAGTGTAATTATAGATGTTGAGGATAGCAATTCATGGGGTCGGCTCTGTACGCCCTGCACAAGATCTATTGGTATCTATTGCTGTTGTTATAACAAACACGAAACAATGGAGAAAAAGCGTGGCAAAAATAAAAAGGAATACACTGGATATGAAGCCGAGAGGTCTGATATACAATCGGCCTAGCATTAAAGACCTTTCTGGGGATAATTCACCTTGATCTTTAGCTCATCATTATTTCTAGGCAATCGTACTCAAAGCCCGCAGGTTTTTAAATGGAGGTATATTTTTCACCACTCTTGGTCATTACAGGAAAACCACCTCCGGTAGAGAAAAAAAAATTAGGCACATAGGTATAGGTCTGTTTTATGGAAATATGTGAAAATGACGAAAACCAAGCCAAGTGATATCTTTGAAATGGGCGCCGCCAGTTAGTTTACATATCAAATTTCCTCGCATTAAACAAGCTTGATGAGGCCTGAAGTGTCGAATACACGTTAACTACAAGCGAATCCATGCCGCCGTTTTAGAAAAGAAGTAATTTTAAGGTCTTGTCCAAAATTCAAGATGGCCGCCAAACTAAGTGACTTAATGGAGCACATTTTTGATCGGCAATACTTCAGACCATATGAAAACAACTCATAAAGTTTGAACAGCTTTGGTTCTATGGTTTTCTCTCTACGTGAATCAAAAAAGAGTGGTAAACCGTTAAACCTTTGTAATCCTAATAACTTTCAAAGGGTATACACCCAGAGGGTCGATGCCCTAATTCATGCACTAATTCAGATTGATCTGTTCAAAACAGAGACTAGCTAAATGTATATACATGTGTATGCGCATATATGAGCAGTAGAGCTATATGTACAGATTAACGTGTGTTGATCCATCACAGTATAGCTACATCAGCCTACGGTGACCAATTGAGCTATATGTACAGATTAACGTGTGTTGATCCATCACAGTATAGCTACATCACCCTACGGTGACCTGTTGAGCTATATGTAGAGATTAACGCGTGTATAGCTAGATCAGCATACGGTGATCTATTGAGCGTATGTTGACCTATATTATTCATACATACGTTCCTCTCCTGATAAAGTCTCAATAGAGGCAACATTCTAATGTTTCAGAAGGAAAAAAATGGGTATCGTAGACTGCCCTTTAACGAGAAAAGGTAAATCTGGCTTCATTACATCAGACATGTAATACTAAAAAAATTCTGCAAGTGGGAAACCAAGTTATCAAATACAAACCTGTAGAGTCACTGATGAAGTGGCCGGTGAGCACTCTTTAACATGTTAGCGTAATGAATAAGGCGTGTCGCTTGAATTGCTCTCGCGACTCGCCAACTGTACAGAACAACTAGCCTCAGAATAAAGTCTCATTCAAAGGTCCTGCCTTTGTTACAGTAACTGTTTATTTAGACCTTAAGTTTCACATTCTCCGGAGGAGCGTCCGCTTTATACATTTTCAGGCGATGTAACATGTTCATAAACTCTCCCAGGTCAATGATTCCGTCTTTATTGGCTGTTGTCTGCAGAAAGAAATCCACTTCTTTGGACACCAGCGACCTTCCAGTACCTGTGTGCTCCTGTTGTAGGCAAAGCCTCGCCTCCTCCAAGTCCAACTTTCCACTTCCGTCCTTGTCCAACTTTTTGAATTTCTCCACCATTGCGTGAGCACTGTAACAAAGAAATGTATACTTTAGATTGCTGTGGAGATGTACGCGCATTTGTCCCGGCCTGCATCCCCAGTCCATAAGCCCACTATTTTTGGAAGTCGGAAGTCAATCTCTGAGACCTCCCTATTCTGTTGTTGAGTTATTAGATAATGCAAATGACAACTGTAATCAGGAAATAAAGATAAATTTGTACGAAAATGCACTTTTATTTATAAAAATCTACTAAAAAAATCGTTGTATTTTCACAATTTACTGTAGATGCATTTTTTTATGTGCTATAGCTCCTCTCTTGGCATGAAAATTCTCGAGACTCATGTTGTGTGAGGGCATCATGTAATTTTCGTGTTAATTAATGAATGTCATGTGACCTGTGGTGTCGTGACTGTGTCATGTGGTGGTTTTATGTGACTGTTGCTGTAGAATCCTATGGATGTGTGGTGTGGCCGTGTTATATGACTGTTGGTGTTGAATCCTGTGTCTGTGCTGTGTGGTGGTGTTATGTGACTGTTGGTGTAGAATCCTGTGGCTGTGACGTGTAGGGGTGCTACGTGACTCTTGCTGTAGAATCCTGTGGCTGTGACGTGTAGTGGTGTTATGTGACTGTGGGTGTAGAATCCTGTGGCTGTGACGTGTAGTGGTGTTATGTGACTGTTGGTGTAGAATCACGTGGCTGTGGGTGTAGAATCCTGTGGCTGTTCCGTGTGGTGGTGTTATGTCATTGTTGGTGTTGAATCCTGTGGCTGTGCCGAGTGTCGGCTTCATGTGATTGTTGGTGTAGAATCCTGTGGCTGTGCCGTGTGGTGGTGTTATGTGACTGTTGGTGTTGAATCCTATGACTGTGACCTGTGGTGGCTTTATGTGACTGTCGGTGTTTAATCCTGTGGCTGTGCCATGTGTTGGTGTTATGTGACTGTTGGTATAGAATCCTGTGACTGTGGCGTGTGATGGTTTCATTGAGTTATGGTGTTGATTACTCTGGCTGTGTGATTTGATGACCTCGTGCGAATTTTGGCGTGATGTCATCGATGGTGTTTGATGTTGTCGTGTGATGTATCACATGACTGCTGGTGTTTAATTATGAGACCCTCGTAATTTTTGGCCTTATAGCTGTTCGTATCGATTCTTGTGAAGGTGTGATGGTTGACTATGACTCATGCGATGGTTTGCCATGTCATATGTGACTGCAGGCCATGTGATGACTATCCATGACTCGCGTGATGGTTGGCCATGACTCCTCTGATCGTTGGCTTTGACTCGTATGATGGTTGGCCTTGATTCGTGTGATGGCTGATCATGACCCTGAGATGGTTGGCCGTGACTCGTGTGATTGTTGGTCATAACTGTACCGGTACGTCACACTTGCGGAGAGATTTCTTGATGTGCTGTGATAATCATCTGTGCTAAACAGGACCCTAACTGTTGGGTGTCTTACGTGACCATACCCACATGTGATGGCCAGAGTGACCCTGGGCCATAGGGATGGACGCCTGTTGCGTCATCATAATTGTTTTCATGTAAATGCTTTCTTGATATCATCTCTGTTTGAATATGTCCGTATGCCACGTATGCGACATGTACCTAACAATGACAAGGCTGAGCTTGCTTTGTCATTCGAGGCTTATCAATGGTTGGTTGAGACTCGCGTGATGAGTTGGTGGGATTTCAGGCAGGACCATGGGTGACCTATCTGTTTTAGTGTTTGTCTTCTAAAGGAGGAGGGGGGACGGCGTAAATCAAAAATGTGCTTCTTGGTCGATGGATGTTACCAATTTGATCATCAATGTTTATCATTTCATTTTGTGACAATGTAATTGTTCTATAAAGACTGCCGTGATGATGTGATGATACTGGTAGTTACGGCTAATGAACCAGAGTAAACGGTTGTATTGAGTACATGTGCAAGAATGCGCTCATCACGTGGATTTACTGCAAACTGTGGATCGAGTTGTCAAGCTAATATTTCCCTCCCCCGGGCCCCCTGAATTGGATATCTGCTGGTATTTGATTATGCAGGACACGTATATTCAGTATCCGGTTCGTTCTGCTGTGTATCTGTCCGCAAAACTGCGTTGTGTTAATCACCTAATTTTCTCTCTTGATGACGGGGAAACTGTAGTGATACAGTATTAAGATTGCCAACCACCGACATGAGGCCCATGGCTCTCCTATGCTGGTGTTGATCTGCACTATGTAACGAGTATACACAATATAACAATGTATACTCCGACAGTTTGTTAGATTTTAAAACGTCGCAAATGGAGAAATCTCTAATAGGTATAAGTGGAAAACCTGGTGCATGAAGTGCCCAAAGCGGTGTGAAGGATTTTTTATATAGGTGCAGAATTTCCAGCAGTCTCAATGGTCTTTAAATGTGGTCACACAAAAAAATCACGAGATTCCAGTGAGGAATTGTTCGGAATGAAGTGACACAGAAATCAATATATGCAGTGTTACAACCTTGATATTACTGAAAATTATGTTCTTCTCTAATACTGTTCTGTGGTCCTGTGTGAATGTACTCGTAGTACTGATGGGAGACACACCCTGTGATCTTATTGTCGTTTACACTTCGTAATAAGAACTCAAGAGCTACAACAAGCGAGTATAACACACTGCACGTCAGGATCATTCATAGGGAGGGAAGTGAGTCCAAACCATATGCATCAAATTAACACAGTCCACTGAGTCTAAAATGGTGTAAATTAGAGTCATTAAAGCCATTCAAAGTCAAAATGTAATGCGAAGATGAGATATAGGCGCGCGATGGGTAGGCTGGATTAATGCATTCTGAAATAAATGTACTTTTGAAATTCCAGATAACAATATGGAAGTAATTCGGCTTCTTTGGCTTGCATTCATTTGAAGGAGCTAAGTTGTTTCAATGGTACTGTCTTCTTTGAACAGAACCGACAAGAAAATGTTTGCAATGTGTGTTACAAGCACAGTTGTCACTTGTCAGTGAGAAGCATGCTCTGCTGTAAGACCCTTGGTAGGCAGTTATTCTCTTATCTCTGGTTTAGCTAGCACAGCTGTTAGGAAATTCCCGACAGGAAACTACCGCCGACTCATTGTTGGATGTTTAGTTGAGGTAAGCCCATGACTGGACTGGAAGACATGGAACATTATATCAAAGGAGAGTTTGCACTCTTTTCTTACTGCACAACAGGATTTATCAGGAATTTTGCCAGACATATCAAACACATGTACGCCTACTGAGAGCCATGCAATATATATTTACACGATCGACATGAGAAATAACACAATGCATTTATTGTTTTGTAAAGTTCACAAAAAGCATTCATAAAAAACATTTAAGAGCTTTAAAATATATAGAATTTGTGTAAGAAAACATTTATAATTTTGGCACATGTAAATTCAAGGAACAGCGCATTGAGAGCGTAGTCGGAATTTTCCAGTCCGTGCACCTTTCTTGCAGAAGATCAACATCGCAAACAGGCTACTGTGCACTTTGGTTCCAGCCCAATTCCTAGTGCAGAGGAACATTGCTCGTAAGGCTCGCGTAGACCCAAGTAGTATAATGGGAAAGTTTTCTATGTACACATTCGATGTTTACAAATTTTCCTCAAGGTCCTATCTCACCGTCAGGCAGATTTATCAACAGCAAACGTCAACGAAATCCACAGTTTCTGACCATGCCTTTGACTTGGTATTTACATAGCTGACACGTGAAAAAAAATAAACGTGTCTGATCAGTGATGAGGACTTGGTTCTTTTGTTGAAGAATTCACAAAAAAATGACTCCCCAAGTCTGTCTTCGCGAAATGAAATGTCAAAAGCTTGTGTCACTTTTCAAAGCACATTGTCTTCTGGTGTCCAATTTGCCTCAACCCTTGCCAGGTTTACACCCTCAGTTTCACGTTCTCCGGTGGGATATCTGCTTTGTACAGCTTCAGTCGGCAAAGCATGTTCATGAATTCTCCCAAGTCAATGATCCCGTTTTTACCGGCCGTTGTCTGCAGGAAGAAGTCGACCTCTTTAGGAATCAGCGTCCGTCCAGTGCCAGTTTCCATCTGTTGGAGCCCAAGTCTCGCCTCGTCCAAGTCCAGCTTACCACTTCCGTCTTTGTCTAACTTCTTAAACTTCTCCACCATTTCTGGCACGTTACTAAGTGATCCATAAAAATAATCCCATAAGACTAACTGATTTATATCAACATGTAATCAACCACTCCAAACCTTAGAATAAAGTAGGCCATATCAGGGGTGACGGCACCTATGGTTATATCAGACTGAATCCGACTTGGAAGAACACCACGAAATACATTTTATGGCCAGGAAAACTGGTTCTGACAAAGAATATGAATATTGCTTTGAAACCAGATACGGTTTGATACAAAGAGAACATTGAAACCACAAATTCTGGGTGTCAGTATAACGTTAACTAGCTACTTACTTGGCGCCGACAGTGGTGTAAAACTGCTGAAATTCCCAGACACTCATCATCCCATTGTGATCCTTATCGAATGTTTCAAACAAGTTCTCCGCCTCATTGGGTAAGAGATCGAACTCTTTGCACAACATGGCCACAGCCTCCTCTTTGGTCAGATGGCGTACGTTGTTATCCACGTACTTGTCAAACAGGGCGATCACCTCTGGTCTGTAACAAGATATTTAATCATTGTTACCGAAGAGCGAACATTGCCTTGTTATTTCATATGATCCTTCCAAACAGTAAAATATCACGCAGTTAGTGTTGTACTTTATTCATATTACCTAAAAATATGTTAAAATTTGCTTATGTTTTACTGCAACCCCAAAATAAAAACTTTCAGTTAATAGCGATACAAGACAACTTGTGTTACTCTGAACAGTCAAAATTATTCACTCTTTCTACTGGAAAGAACCCGGGAGTCTATCACCATAATGCTGGCCGCTGTCGTGTAAGTGAAATTTTCTCAAGTACGGCGAAAAACACCAATCAATCAACCCAATTTATTGGAATGATAAAATACGTCCATTCTTTAATCTAAAAACTATACTTACGGAACTTTCCTGCCCCTTGGTATCCTTCCTGCCATTATATCTGAAACAAATCAGTAGAATATTTCAAGACCCAAAGGAATAAAATTCCGGTGAACAAAATCTGAACAGGTTATAGCTATTTTTATATACCGTTACTGTATGGCTAAACTTCGGGGACAACGGTCCTGGCCCGAGAGTTTCTATAACTGACTCCTAGTTTTCTCTAAGTGGCCTGCAGATTGCAAAGCTCAACAGACTGGCTAGACTCCCTGGCTAGCTCCAGAAGATCCTGTTCGGTAAACACTATCTCCAAGGGCGAGACGATGAGTATTTTTACATACAGTGTTAATTGACTGTAACCATAGACCTACTACTCTCCCTTCACAGACCTACCATACCTAACCGTCATCCTGTCATCCCGCTGATTTCGTTCTACTCTCAGACGACTCGATCACAAGGTATATAGCAGCCTAGGGTACAAGGTATATAGCAGCCTAGGGTACACTGTACACGTTAGTTTACCTCGTAGATAAGAGGTAATACTACATAATTTTTATGTGTTTTAGCAATAGCCTCCAATTCATCCCACCATCGGTTCAGGCGGCTGCAATATATGACTATACAGCGTGGAGGGTAATACCAGAGCAGCCTTGGACAGTGATATAGATGGCTAATGATCACATATTCGGCCTCTTGTTAATTTACCTCATGTAGGATTTTGTAACTGTTCCTGTAAAAGCTTAAATCAATAATACATACACAGACCCCTCCCCCCCCCCTACACACACAGGATGTATTAAAGGCCAAACACCATGGTGAAGTTGTCATTGTTGTTACAGAAAAAAATCCAGAAATTGTTCTCTTACCTCTTACCGTAAACTTTCTTGACTTTGAATGAAAGTTTTGTCCTTCTGATGAATGCTAGCTTGAGATGCTGTACCAGTAGACGGTTATCCAAAGCCTCACTTGAACGTTGTCTGTACTCTAGGTGGTTTCTTGTAGAATGAGCCCTTACAAGGCTAGCCTAAACCCAACACCACTGTGAGACTCGGAGTGTCTCTCTCACTTGGCGACTGCACGCGCACTGCACGAGACTGCTTGGTAACAGCTGTGTATGAACCAATTATCGCTGGTTGAATCTGGGAGTCGTACTGAGTTCTAGACACCCGGGTTCTGACTTTTATAGACCTCATCTGGGGTCATTGCCGCGGGGGACGGGCGATGAGTCGAAAGTTTCGCTTCTAGAACTATTACATTTCAAGATCAAATGATGTAGACCAGGCGGCATGTCATCCAGAGTGAATCATAGCGGATGAGGCGGTGTGATAAGGGAGATCACCCTTGCAACAGCAACAAGCTCAGAGCTGGGAGTGGTCGAAAATTCCAGATAAAACCAACAGAAATAGCAACATTTTTTACCGTTTATAACTTGTCAAATGTAAGATCAAAACAAACTTTGGATTAATTATGTCTTGGTGTAAATATTTTATTTTCAGTTAGGTGAGGAATTTGTATATGTAAAGATATTGAATTTTTCACAGTATCATTCATAGCCTTGGAGACTCTTTTGAAGTTCTGAAGTTGTGCGACTCCTATAATACTTTAAAGGTGACCATAAACAAGTACAATGTTTGGTCATTCTAGAATGTTAACCTCAGTATGCTCTACGTGCAACAGTTTTATCAGTTAACTGTGAGATTCTTTCGAAACATCTTGTGAACCAAGTTGCAGTTGATCTTGAAATACTTTAAATCTGACAACTTAGTATTCATTTAATTTACTACATGAAAATGAACCAGTTTGTGAAAAAGTGTCAGGAGATATAAGATAGCATGCCCTTTTCATATATTTCTTAATTATTATTCCTGAACCTTAATGAGAACGCTTGCCTGAGTGATATGATTTGTTTGGGATGTCAGTGTATGGTACATTAAGTGTTTACTATGATCGAATATAGGAAACCTGAAAATTAACCGGAAAACTGATTAGATTTTCTATTTGTCCTCAAATTGCTTTATTCGTCAGTAATCTTAGCCTAATTTAATCAAGTTTGTAATGGTTGATCATTTATACGTTATTAACTTGGTCGACGAAGTGTATGTGTTATAAAAATAATCTCTCGCATTTTCCAGACGTGTTTCCGGTTGTTTCCCATATGCCCGTTCATTTCGTAATATTTAACCGCTGATGTGGTATGAACGATGAGTTAACCTCGGCCGCACGGCCACATTCTGACGCCGTGATAAACAGACGGGGGTAGAAAGTGAAGGCATGTGGATACACACCAGCTCAGGTTACCTCTCCCCTGCTACTGCCAGTGTATTATTTATACTGGGAGAATCGCTGGCCGCAACAGCACACACGTATAAGTGTATGCACTCTCCAGGGTTAGAGGTAGGAACAGATCAGGCCTCAGAAGCTAGTAAGCTGCACTCCACATCGTTTAGGCCAGCAGAAGAAACGGCATATAAAGATACATATATCTGCAGGTGCATCTGTTTCAAGTTTACTTCAGTATGATGAACAGTCGGCCAGGTCTATTTACCCACATCCGCTTCAGTTCAGCTTTTTTAGCCCACACTTAATTACGTGGGGTGAATGCTGCCGGGTTATATAGTAAAGCAATTACAAGATGAACTGAGAATGAATGCTTTAAGCAATCCAGATGGAGTAAATTTAACCAAACCCTAAATGTGGTCCATTGTATATATAATAATGATATATCCAGCTGACCAGAATTAGTGTCAGATAAACTTGAAAACTGTAAGTTCCTGTACAGTGATGTGTAGGTCTACATTTAAGTGAATTATCACTTGCAATGTTGTGCTGGAAACGAACCTGTATACCATTGCCTACGTATCAACAGATCTAGCATGTCATTATAATGTCAGTAGTGTAGTCTGCATGTACTTTTAGTCTGACATTTTCCTATAGTAATTGTTAACTTCAAGCCCAATTAATTGTCCAAGTCTTTCACACCGGTGTCATACACAGATAAACTGGCTACCTGTGATGTGGATATGAGGAGATCCAAACACTGTGGAATTGGCCCATGTTCCATTCGCCTAGAAGTCGTACAAACATGACAAAACATGGCTGTATTTCATGAAAGCATACATCGGAAGAATAACTCGGTGTAAAGTCGTGCTAGCCCACACACCAGTGTGGCCTGTGTACTAGCGATAAACCGTGTTAATAACTCGATGATAACTCGTTATGGAACGGTATTGTTTACTTGTAGGCCTGCTGAATGCGTGTATATAGGTAGTCTTTAACTACAAATAAAAAACTAATATAATGTCACAAATATATTTGACAGAAAATGCATGCGAAACGTTTCTTCTAAGAAAAAGAATCGGCTTAGCGACAAATTACGCCAAAATGTATGAATTACTTCTTCAAGTCAATCTGATACTTCCGGGTTGACAGCATAACTAACAGCCCTGCCAAATATCCGTAAAGTACGTTTGGGGAGAGAAACTAAGGCAGAGGTAAGGGTAAGTGCATGGAATACTTTGCTGACTCACCCCTACTTCCGACGATGACTACACCCCATATTTATGTTAGGATATAGATATCACCCCCAACAGCTTTACCGCGAGTTGAAATATTGAACAAATACGCCAGGGTTCTTATGTCATCATTGGTGTGTGTTTTTAAGGACCTTCCCCAAACAGTCACACCTCCTCACCTGTCTGAAAGACGTATACTACCGGTATTGTTTTTGCGTCGTCAGATCAGTGAAATGTTATCTCTTGGAGAGATAGATATCCGCCTCTGAATTAGTAATTAGCCTGTCGGAGTAATTAATGAATGTGCAAAAGCAGTTTATGACCGATCTTGCAATTATTCACCCGGGACGCCCATTTTGGTTGACGGCTAATATATGAATGTCTGTTTCGATGCCTAGGTTTATTATACAAGAATTTATTTATATGAACTTACCAATATCTCAGTTTTTTCTCGAGGCACTCCATTTTCCTGACCTTCGCCGTGGTATTGAAAATTCGTGTGCACGGCGTTAAACACTAATGAAATAAATTAATATATACGTCCAAAGTAGTCTTCGGTATCCTATAAGAGATACTGAAGCAAATGTACGTGTGACTATATGTGGTTGTAGCCTTAAGCTCCTGTACGCGGAGATTTGACTCTAGGTGAAAACTGGGGCTGAATAATGCACAACGCACATGCTTTGTCAAGTGAAACACTTGTTTTTAATAAAGAGAAACAAATCACTGGAAATTTTAAACTGAATAAATCAGACGTTCTTTAAACTGTGTCTTAGAGAATGTTTCGTTTGATATAAAATATCTAGAGCTTGAAGCATATGCATTAACAGCGGTGATGTCGTTTCAGAAAAGTGAAGAAAACGAAGTGACAGAAGTTTAATTTGTCATGCGCTGAATGCGTGAAATTTCGTGACATTTAAAGTGTCCACAACTGGTACAAAATAAGCTTAGGTGGTGGATTCAGACTGGGCTCTGAGGATGATTGGAAGATTTTCATAAGTAAATTTCCATAATAATTATTCTGAACATTTATGTGAAGCCTTCCTACCGTGATGTTCGATATTATTTGCTCACTTTAATAATCACTGACGATCATTGATGAATGAAAATTTTATCATTGTTCCACATGAAACTAATCCAGATTTGACAACACGACTGGTGGCAATCGAAGAAGAGACAGTCAGTTGTCAGTAAATTGTGTAATATATAAATTCTGTAATATGTTGATGATTACTTGTCATCGATGGGGTTATCGAGTAGATGGAAGTTTCTAAACATTTTGGCAGCCGTAGATAATGTAGTCATATTTTGTGGGTATGGTATCCGGTTGGACATAAGCCACGTGATTTAATCTTGGCTTCACGTCGTAACTTCGAGCGTTGGTGGATCCCATCCTCTATAGTACATACTTGTATACTGTCTACATATGTATATATACACCTACAGCGAGTGATTGCATGTAGTACATAAATGGTGTACATAGCACAGAGACAGCCATCTCGTTATTCCTCGCGCTTTAGATCCATACAGCGAGAGCAAAGCATTCACTACAGACTCGCACGCAGACGCTGGGCCGTTCTATCTGCTCCTGTAGAAACAACGTTCATGTAAGCTTTCACAAACTCTGTGAAGGCGGTAAAAAGAGCACGTGAAGAATCCGTCAGAATAATTGCTGTGTTTTATCTCTCTCACCTTAATACACATTTATCTCTTTCCTTCTGTTTGGTTCTCTTGATCCACTGATAAGATACATGTACAAAGTGCCTTTCTTTGAGAAAAAGCAAATTTATGTAGTGAAAACGGCATCATTTTATTTGCAGCTTTTTGTACCATGTTAGCTTATCCGTATACCTGCCTGTTAATATTGTGGATGTTGGTTTCAATTAATATGTTTACGTTTACAATACAAGATTGGTACCATCAAAGGAAAATGAACACATGCATTTGTTTTACACTTTACTTTCTGTAAATTGCTTTAACTGAACGCTAGAACACGCGTAATTATTTAATCGTACAGACGGTAAAATGGTTCGTTTCTTAACGTGTGTTCATGCACCTTATATCCAGTTATTACGCTAAGGTGTCTGTAGCCGTTCATTTGGCACAGTTTATAAATAGGCCTACACGCGTGCCTTCCTAGTACACCTTTGTGCTGTCGAAGAAGCTGTTGCTCGCAGTTTAGAGAAAACAGATGAAAACTGGTTACTATGGTTACTTCAGTGCATGAGTTGATTGCAGGTCAGTGTACGCAACTGGTGCAGCTTGTATTACAGCCAGAGAAACGTCGCCATGATTTATCTCGCATTTACACGTACTGTAGCTGTAGAGCTGAGCCGCAGAATGAGTGACGATTGGGATGGAGGATTCTGGCTTCGTGTGATCTCTGCACCAAGATAACATGCTCTACCCTGAATGACAGACTTCCCCTCTCGGCGTTTTGCGCCTGCAGTGTACAGTTTTGCGTATTGTACAAGAAGAGTTTTGTCCCTTGATATGTAAAATGGTTACCATTCACAACCGAGGTACATTTTCATTGCTGAACTAACCCTCACTAGAGGGTGGCTTAAGAAGAACCTGTGTATCTCAGAGAAGTGTGCCATGAAAGTTTCCAGCGGGGTACGCGGACTGTAAAAATATGTGAACCTTGGGTTGTTTTCATCTGTTGTAGGAACGATAAACCAGCCTCATTCAGATCGAAGCCACATCTTACGGCCGATATTCACTGGCGCTAAAAGTCACACCTATACATAGACAGTCGGGCGGATCCCGTGGGGGTCGTAGCTATCATCAACATTCTTACTGTGAGCTCAACAAACAAACCCGGAACTGGGATCCTCTATTGACAAAGTTAGGATTCACCATGGAATCGCCAGCGAACGATTTGGAGAACAACATTTCCCTGTGTATCGCGGTTGTGACTATTAACTCAGATCTTGTTTCCCACAGCAACGCTGCCAAATCCTGATTCGTGTGCGTGCACATCTCACAAAGCTCTCCTTGTGCTTGGTTGTCGTTACCACTAGTGACTTCCCATCTCAGTGAAGGTAGGAAGCTATATGGTGTGATTTCTGTAGTATATTTGTTTGGTTGATGTTTTACATGTGCTCAAGAATTTTCACGGCGGACGGGTTTGTTAGAGGTGACCACTGGTCAATCCAGAGAAAACCCTCTCTCCTGACCAGATCAATCCCTAGAAAAATCTCATGACTGAAAACCGCATTCTAACCAAAGAGAGCTTGATTCGAACATTGTAAAATTTATGTAACCGTGCGCAGTGTATATATATTCACGTTCATTAATCTGAAACACAGATATTTTCTGTATATGTTGGATTCAATTTGGATCAATCAAGAATTAAACCTTTGTCCAACAGAATTATGCACAAATTGACAGATGTGCATCCATCCCGCGTTGTAGTATCAGTAGCTTAATGCCATATCGACTATATGTCTGACATCAACTCCTCCATTCCACACTTTCGTACTGAATATGCCAGTTAAGTCATTAAAAGTATATCATTTAAAGTTAGCTCTAATTAACAGATCTAAATGTTCCTCGACATTTCATCTATGAGGTATCAGGGCCTCTGATCCTAAATGTTGTGGGTTTGTGGTATGTGGGAATAGAATAATCAGTGCTGCCCCGGGGAGGGGGGGGTACAGCTCTTGATTGAATTAACGGTCTTTTCATGGCACCTTGACACAGACAGCAACTTGCAAGGGTATATTCATAAATGGTTAACCCAGGACCAAATGTCACCTGTCTTGCCGCTCACACTTGTCTGGACTCCCGTTACAATTTGACAAACTTTTCAACATTTCAAGCGTTACCTCGTATAATGATACGATACCTGTGACAAGTTCATTCACTAAAACCAAAAATAGTTTATCAACAACCAGCACAGTATAGATTATTAATAGTGTATGGTAGCAGCTAGAATGGTGATCAGGCTCATTTCGATCTATATGTGACCGATATCTTTAAACGTAGTCGAAGCCTTTTCCAGAATTTTTTAATAACTGGCCATTGTTTAACGTCAAAAATGACCAAAAATAGTTCTGTATATTTGTTAGTAAGATCATGTACAAGAGAGTAATACGGCTGGAATGTCATCGTATTGTACATCTGCGCCGGAGGTAAGGAGGCGTTGAGGGTGATGGATATGTGGTAGGAAATACCAGACCAAACACTATAAATAATCCAGTACTACAGAGGGTTTGGGGCAGCAGCGGCATATGGTGGACCGCCCTGTCGATCATTCACCTACTGTGTTCATATCGTAGAGTGAAAGATCCGTGGTTTATCAAGTTAGGTGCACCGTCTCCACTCGACGCACTGGACCTTCTACTTGGTGATATGTTAGATAGGGCAATAGCTACATGTAGATTGTTCCGAATTGGCTGTTGTCAAAAGTTTCATGGCTCGGCAAAGCAAATCAGTATATACTAATCAGTGCCGTGATATGGTTAATTTCTTATTAAATGTTAGCTACCTTTATATCACCATACCTTGTGGTAATAATCTAAGGTTTAGTTACCTTGACTAACATGTCCGTCATAAAAAGCGTTGTTCAGATTAGCCGATAGGCCTAACGAGACAAGGTATACTGACCATACTAGTTTACGAGTGGAGCAATCAGTTCATATGCCTTTCTTAAGGTGAAAGATGCCCCACCGATATATTTATTTATTGAATTGTTGTATTTAGATGTTCTCAAGATTTCTGGACCTATGCGATGGCGGTCAAGTTTAGGGGTGGTAGATAACATGTGAGGCCTGTGGGAATGCATGCTTATTAAACAGATTATGTTAATATTTGACGGTGTAACTGCGTGTCTGCTCTTCTTGGTTATTCTGTATAACCGATAAAAATAGAGATGTTCAATTCATATCTCACAGTCTTAAAGGCGTATAGAATGCCAGGCTTTGTTGGCAGGATGTGATTTTGTGCCAACAGACTGAAACTGAGAAGCTCTCACGTGGAAAAACTATTTGGGTTATGTGTTATCCATATACATGTGAACTGTATCGGCAAATAACAACTTCAGAGCGTCGAGCATGGCGTTTTGATAGATAGGATTTCACCAAGCTATAAAAGAGGGTATGAATGTAGGGCAAATCATTCCTATTTTTCTTCAGGTGCAAAAATGAGCACAATTTTGCCTGTCCATTGATTTGACCGATTGATGTTTAACGCCGTGTTAAAACATTTGTCCCTTTCATGGCTATGGTCGGGTTTATGGTTGGAGAATGCCGGAGCATCTTTTATGACTAAACTATGCCAATTCTGATTTTATTGTGGACAACAAATCGCTTTTCTTTTCCTCAGATTGTTGGTAATTTGTAGCCCACCTGTTATTTCCCTCTCAGAACTCTCACTCACTGAAAGTACACAGCACAGAGTAGACATTCCTGGGAACCAAAAAATAATGCTTACATTCTTCTCTCTAATATTCTGGTGACGTGTACGGAATTCCCTGGTGCACGCATGTGCCAAGAGCACGACAACCCCTTGTCATTTCCTGTGTGCGAAAAAAAGTCACTGCAACTAATTATAGCAAATCGGAAAGAAAATATCCTCCTGAAACAACAACTAGCTGAGTGTGTGTGATTGGTATAGCGGGTTCTGGCAAGAAATCAGACATGGGTGTAGAAGATGTTAACTAATAAACACTCATACCGCATGACATAGTCAGGTATAGACGAAACTTGGTCGCTCTTCATTGTGCAGTCCGTTATATATTACCGCTCTACGGGCCAAACTTCAAATATATCTGGTAAGCACTACGCAATGGTTTTGATATAACTTATTAACGAAAGACTGCAGGCAGTCCTTGAGTTGTTTGCTCAGATTATTTGCTACTACCACGAGCAAGCTGTTTACCTGATAAGTTACAGGTCTAAAGGCTTCATCAATAAATATGACCATTCTTTTGTTGCAGTGTCTGCTTGGCACCATACGCCTGCGCAAGAATTCACAGCCTGTGAGGACAAAAGGTCTATTCATCAATCCTCGAAACGGTGGAGGAATTCATGTGTGCCAGTGTTTCTCATGGAGCTACAGCTGTTGTTAATGGTGCTACTAAAGTTAATCCTATCAACGGCGAACCGCCCGGGACAAATGTGCAAACAAACTTAGCAGAGCAAGGCGTTAGTGAGACTAAACCTCCTGTCACAAAATCACAAAAATCCGCTGCTTCCGCAGTCCCGTTTACTGCCAAAATGGGGAATCAGCAAGGATCCGAGAATGGAAAAAATCAACAAGGTTCTAAGAAAAAGGAAAAGAAGGACACGTCTCAAACTCCCAACTCCAACTCCCCGAACAGTGAGGCCACTTCCCGTAAAAGTAAATCTCCATCAGTCAAGAAAAAGTCCTCCCCAGCGTCTCCAAGTAAGAAACTCCTCAAGAGAAAACAATTGTCTGTTAAACAGGATCAGAAGGAGGATGTTCCGACGACAAAAGGGGCTTCGGCTCCAGATCAACAGTGCACACAAGACGTGTATACTGATGCCCGCGAAACCATGAACGGCGCCGGACAGTATGGCCAGGACAAAACGGATAAAATCGTTGGGGATTCGTCTTCCGACAACATCTCTTTTGAAAGTGTTAGTTGTGGAACACCTTTACGAGTAGCCACCCCACGTGTTCAAAGAGCTCAGCCGAAGACAGAGTCCACTCAACCCGTCCCAGCTAACCCGGTTGATAGTGTACACGAACTGGGTAAATCCATAGAGAGAGCCATCATGGAGAGATTTTCGGATGACCCTTCTGTTTCCCTGGAATTAAGCCCCCAGTCAGCTAGAACACCAATTACAGCAGGAGCAACCACGAGTTATGAGAAAGGTTTGCAAGAGGGGCAAAAAAATGTATTGGAGCGCCATGAAGAAGAGGCTAAGACTGTACCTCCACAAGCAAACTCCAGAGAGATAAGTATTTTGGATGCTGCTCATTCTAGTCCACCAACAGTAGACGTGACTAAGCCTCGGGAAATATCCAAACAGATGCGCAAGATTAAAATTGAACCAATTTGTCTTGTGCAAGGTTTTGAAGAAAAACCTAAGTCAGATGCATCAAGAGACACTGCAAAGAATATTGAAATAATCGATAACAATAAAATCCGTGCACCTGATTCAAAGGATACCAACACTGTTACTCCTTGCGCCGTGGAACACGTTGGAACCGAGAACGATAAATCCAGTGCCTCTGTTTCAAAAAATTCAAACAATGTTACACCTCTATTGGAGCACGTTGAAACCAATATTGACAAATCTACTTCGCTTTTCTCAAAAGATGCCAGCAGTGTTACTCCTTCCACGGCAGAACACGTTGGAACGGAGAACGATCAATCTAGTACCTTTTTTGCAAAAGATACTACCAATGTTACCTCTGCCGCGGTGGAAAACGTTATAACGGACAACAATCAATCCAATGCCTCTGTTTCAAAAGACAGAAACAATGTTACTCCTTCCGCAGTGGATCACGTAGAAATCAATAACGATGAATCCTTGGTTTCAAAAGATACAAACAATGTTACTCTTCCCGCTGTCGAACACGTTGATGCGCAATCAGTAACAGATTTCGCACAGACCGATACAAAGCACGTGGACGTTGAGGCCTTACCCGCCATAACAAAAACCTTAGGAGACATAATACCTCCACCTCAATTCACGAAAGATTTAGAGATGAGTCCTACAAACAATACCCTTTCGGAAGGAATTTTTGAAAGAGATGTTGAGCCAGAGATTCCAGAGCCTAAAAGGGGCAATAGATTAAAAGAAATAACGCCATCACCGATAGCTATGGAGCCTATGGAAACGAAAGAAACAACGCATACAGATTCAGTTGAAAAGGCCATTGGCGGAGTTTCCTTGAATTCTCCTGTACAAAGTACGGGAGTGGTCCTGTCTGCGACTCCAAATGATCTGGTCTGTGACACCAGTGCACCTGCTAATTCACACAAATCTCATTTGATGGTTTCTCAGAAAAGTGACACTGAGTCTTCAGATGCGTCACCCGTCACTGATCTGTCAGTTGACAGTCAGACATCTTTGACTCCTTTATTTATATCAGAACCTGATATAATTAAAACAGAGGAGGATAATAAGAATGAAAATATCGGCGGGAACTTTAAAAGCATGGGCAAAGAAAGCGTATCAACAGAAGCTAAACCCGTTTCTGTTTCCCATAAAGAAGTAGCGGTGACGCCACGGGGTCTTCCTGGGCGCCGATGGCCTTCTGTAGATACCTCCTCGGTCACAGAATCGTCAAGCCGATCAATGACTCTTGCCGAGAAAAGGCAACATAGATTAACAGATCCGCTTGTGGATACTTTATTACTCTTGATTAAGCAAACCATGGAGTCCGACGACATTGACAGTCAAAGCTCAACCGCGACAAGTGTATCGAAAACAGTTCATTCTAAGAAAGATAATATTCCTGAATTACCTACGCACACACAGGTGCCATCCCAGGAGGAGGAAAAACCTCGCGTGACCGAAGACGCAAAGGATGATGAAGACGTGAATAAGACTTTAACCCCTGAAGATATGGCTGAGTTTGAACGACTAAAGCAGGAGGCAATGGCTGCAGAAGAATTGACGGACGTTGGCGGAATGGATGACCATACTCTAACGCAAGAAGATCTGGCAGAATTTGATCGGCTTAAGAAGGAAATGTCGAGAGCTGCCAAAGACAATGAATTTCAGAGCGAAAACAACGAGACCATTCCGTTACATGTGGATGATCGGTTTGAGCTGTCCTCAGGAGAGACGACAGAGGATTCTGTCATTGAGAGACCCGTTCAGAAGGCACCGGATCTGGAGACAACAAAGGAAGAGAAACTGTTAGAATCACAGTCAACATCTGAACCGAGTTCCGTCACAGACGAACCAAAATCAGAAGAGATCGTCGATTCGCCAGAAATTCGCACAGAATCAAAACCAGAAAGTTCTGTCGTTCGCAAGCGGTCGATGACTGAAGATGAAATCAGGCGAGAGATACGAAGATTTATGATCCCTGAAATGAAGGAATCTTTACCTAACGGTGGATCCATGAAACAGATGTTGAACGATTTGCATGACATCACTCCGACGTCAGAGTTTTACCCATCAATGGACGACCGCGATAGCACAGATTCTCCTGAGCAAGGAAATAGTTCTGGTCTGCGGTCCCGAACGTCTATCACTTCCTCAGAGCTGGACATATCCGAGCAGCGCGATGACATGAGCACGGGAACGGATAGTATGTACGCCGACGACGAAGACGATTCGTCCTCTGAAGTACTCTTCTGTAAGACCTACACGGAGCCTGTACGAGGCGCAGAAGTGTTGGTGAGCTGTACTGTCGTAAACAGCGCCCTGAAGGAGGGCAACAGCAGTAGTGATGAGTTCTGGGCGGAGAACTCCGCAGCTGAGGACTCCTACCAACAAGTCGAGTTAGCCGCGGCCGCAGTTAACCACCATTTCACTCATGCCAGATCTCAGATGCAGGACATTCAACATCATCTGCAAGCTCTGAAGTACCAAATGCGAGACATGGAAAAACAGGTGGTGAAGACGAATGTTCCACCCACAGACGAGTTTGCTTTAGACGCCCCAGAACGTCGCGCTGTAACAGACTAGGAAGACGAGTGCCTTTCTGCTATGCGTACTGTAACAGTTACAGACTCCTCTTGTGCATCGTTTTAAGACGTTATGGCACAGTTTTATCTTTTATACCTCAAACAGTTTCGATTGGAATGAAATGTTCCCCTAATTTTTAAAATACTATTAACCTATCTTAATCTCTCTGAATCTCCATTGTGTTTATCTAGATGTATATATTTGCAATTTCGAATGTTTCCAACGGGTTGCTATGGAAGCCGGATAAGGCCATCATAGCTGCATTGTGCTATCGTAGTGTTATCCGACGATGCTACGTACAGATGATATGAAGTGATAACACGATAGTACGATGTCCTTAGCGGGTTTGCATAAATTGTAATTATCGTAAACATATGTAGTATCAAGGTCGTTTTTTAAAAAGGTGTCTTCCTGCAACAGTCGCAGTTATTCCCATAGTCTTTTTTAAGTTGCTTCAAGTGGATTCCATGCTACTAAAGAGAGTATATCTCGTGTGGTACATTTAAAGCTGAGTACTGGGAAGCTTTATCTTATGTCAGCCTGTTATTCTCTCAGAAACCCAACTCTTCCACCCCTCTCCTCGCTCCATAACTCGCCATATAAACACACCCACAATGACGCACGAGGAACAGACACCGATCTAGTGACGATCGCTGCACGTGTTCAGCGTATACAGGACATTCGTTAGATATTTTGGAGTAGTCTTAAGTTTTAGACTAATCAGTCGATCAGACGCATAAAGGCTTTGATGTTAGAGTTTGGGAGTTTTTAAACATGTGTATAGTAACGTGTGTATAGTTTGAAATGTCTCAGGCGATCTTCAGTTCATGACCTGCCACCAGTAGCATACAGCATGTGATGTAATATGTTCTCAGTGTACCGGTTTCGATCAATTCAGAGAGGTGCACGGAGAAGTTATTACCGAATTTTATGTCACTACAGCAAATCTTAGCAATTCACAGCTAAACATTTAGTAACATACAGCACTGTATATCTTTCACACACCGAATACACGGATTGGGAACACCTTAACTACAACCCCTACTTTATTGTACTAAAATTTAATTTGTTCTTAATTATCAGTCAGGCAAGCATGAGGTAATGAGAATTGTAACGAGTGCCTCTTTGTTCGCTCTTACCTGTATGCTACCTGTCTGATAACGACGGCATTGCAATCCATGTTTCTGGAACGTGGGGATTGAGTTGTTGCCAACACTAAAGGGTCTATGGTGAGCTGGCCGTTCGTCGGGATTATATATCTTAGGCAGGGCATTCATTGCTAAACAGCGCAGAAACGGAAGTGGAATCTAAGAACGCGATCACGAGACAACATTCTCCGTTTCAGTTTTACATTTGGGTTAAGTCACACACCGTGCAATCATGAAGTTGATGCCTCCTTCGTTTCATTTTTAATTCCAGCCTGATTCGGAATGAAGTTATCCTGATAGGTGTAGAATAACTTGTGTAGTTGTCACGAAGTGCAGCGTTCTTAGGGTTGTTATAGAAACAGTATGGAGCGAATGTTTCACCGTGTCTTTAGTGCATTCTTGTAGACATTGATATAGATTTGATATATTAATATAATGACCTGTGTGGAATTAAAAGCGCTTTACTTCAATTCCTGTGTAGTTTTCTTGTGAAATTATCCGATGACCAAATATTTATTTTTCGTGCATTCCGACTTAGACTTGTAAATTTCTTAAGTGTTCGACGAAAAAAGTAAATATCTTAAAAGAGCATGAACTCAGAGAAAAGGTGAAATATCGTTTTCTATGGTCTGTTTCCTTTAACTTGTCGCCTATTTTCAGCTCTGTAAAATATTCATATTTACAACGAGAATTGCCTTTAGTTAGTGAAGACCATATTATTGCACCGGTAAGTTCAGTTAGAACACTTTTTTCTTGTTCATAATGTTAGACTCCATAATCTTGGTTTCGGGGTGAAAACTTCATTGCCTCAGGTTGCAAAGATGGTGTCATGCTGGATAATGGGCACATGTGGCGTCCAGCACGTTTGGTGGGGAGCGACACTACTTGCCTGAACGGTGATCGACTTTATTCTAAACCCAGTTTCTGACACTACCATGGTTGAAATTGTTTTCTTACGTTTTAGCTTAATGTAACCTTTGATAAAAGAATATTTTATCAGTTTTAGTTATATGACCTCACGACAATACGGCTTTAGAATTAAAGGAAATTTTTCCATTAAAAAAATCAATGTAGTTTATTCCCGATAATAGTAATGGATGTCCTGTTACTGTTTGGAGTTTGTTCTAACTGCATGGCGTGCTGATATTGTAAAATAAATTACTCTCCATTGTCACCATGATAAGGGTTTGAATAACTCACTGGACGCAATGGGTTCTTCGTGTCGAAAACAATCTTATGGAGATTATCATTTTGAATTGGAAAAAGTGTACTAACTACATTTTCCTTGCATCAATGTGGACTTCCAATATGTCATTCTGTAGAGCTTGAGGTGTTACATGTCACTGACTAAGCACAATTTTGGTAGTGAGAGCGGTATATAGGCAACAAGATAATAGAAAACCAAGTACATTTCATGATGGCATTTATGCTTTCTATAATGCTTTTTGTATAGAATGCGCCAGGCGCTGACATTATTTTCTATTTTTATCCTTCTGCTGCTATTTGGCCATGTCAGTATGGTGTTGCTCTTTTTGCCTGTCATGTTACGTTTGATGAAAGTGTAACGGGATGAGGTATCATGTCCCGGTGTTAGAAAAGTGTGACCGCAATTGATATGATTTTAGGAGGGAGAATGTTCTGCTTGTTTTCTTGTGACTTGGCTTTCAACCATTATTTCGTCCATTTCGCCACGGTGTCTCGTTCTAGCTGGTATGTCCCGATGTAGACACATTCATAATGGTACCTGTCAGAAATGCGAGTGGTGTGATAGTGTAAGGTGCCTTGCCCCAGTGAATTTATGTTCGCCGAACAAGGGCTGTGTACCACGCCAGACAGCGATCACGAGTGCATTTTTGGCAAGGGGAAATTTCCCGCCAAAGGCTGGGAATGCACCAGCACCGCCTGCGTCCGAGCGATGGAAAGAAAAACAATCATCTTCACCTTGTGGTCACGAACCGCGACTATATTGTCAGTGTATGGCGTATCGTCAGAGGGTAATGTGAATGGCTCAAGTGCCATGTGTGTTACATCTTCACGATGATAGGAACAGGCAAAGTGTTCTATGATAAGGCCTTAGTTAATGCAAATGGCTGAGATTGCTCGGGAGACGTTTTCTTCTTCAAACCATGTTGGCACAACAGTCCCAAGGCACGAGTTACGATTTAATTGACCAATGGACAGCAAGCCGTTAACCATACCCATAGGATAAGTTGTGTTTGTCCTATGGTATCATTTCGGTTCCAGTTTAATGAACATAATGCCCTCATGAGAATGTAGTTGTCTGCTATCATTTTAATTTGAAATCCACACCAGAATTAACCAAACAAACACTTTAACACAAACTAATCGACGCTTAGATTTTCTCCCCTCCTCCAAGACGAAGGGCGTCAATCCAGTCGTCATGCTCCTTTTAGCGCATGTACCCCTCTTTACGCCAGCTCTACATGCAAATCACTGCCACCAGCATACACACTCGACCTATGGGACCTGTGGGACTCACGAATTTTTTTAGACCTAGCGGGTTTGCCCGATAGATTATTATCGATAGAGGCTAAGCCCCGGATCCTTACTACTCCCTGCATGCGTACTTTGCCAACATACTGTGTAGTCCCTCTCAGTTTGATGTTGGCATCAATGAAACATTTATTTCCATAGACCTACACTTCTAAGCTGTTCGTCGTCCCGTGTTGTCCGTTGGTCATGATCACAACTACATCATCATTTTAAGGGCCCACTTTTGTGTTATTTACTTCCGAGTCTCAGTCGGTAAAGTCCGGCCTGAGCCGAGTACTCGACGAGGTATTAATGAAGAGAAAATTTGAGGCACAGATTTTGTCTTTTCTGACATCGCTCACAGCCTTATAACCTTGAACCAAGTGACCTTGGCCTTGTTAAAAATGCTTGCACTTAAGATGGTAGTTTTGGCAGTAATGTAAAGAAAGTGTAGAGATCGGTACATCCGCTGTAAGCAGTATGTTCAGTTGTGGGTAATGATGGTATTACTTTGTTTAAATCCTCCTCTGTGGAGAGTTTTTTAGGGGATGTTGACCTCTAGACTGGCGGATCTGAAATTCTTATCTCTTTTCCAGATAGGTTATGTTTGGATGTGGCCGTCGATTTCAGTTACACTGCGCTGCATTTTATTCAGTTTTCTGCCAAAAATTAGAATAAATTTTGGTAATATTTGGTCAACACTATATATTTGTAGTGTATGTATACCGTAGATGTCCTCATCAACCTATAGGATTCCCGCGTTTTGCTTTCGCGATGAACGCCATAACAATGCCAATGGACCAGCAAGCCGCGCGTTTCCTGCAGCAGTTGCCTCCCTTCTATCATATGTCCACTTATCACCAAGAGGGGCAGCGCTTAAGCTTACAGCACAATGACAGCTACGTCGTCGTTTACCTCAACCGTATAAAGCAACCATATTGTACACTCATTTGTAAGAAAAGCTTCACAAGTTCAATAAAAGAAAGTTTATCCTACGTAATCTATAATATTTTATTTTAATAACGATATCGCACAAATATCGTGCTCAAGAATATTTCACTTATACGACGAAGGCCAGCATTATGATGGGAGGGAACCGGACAAAGCCCGGGGGGCAACCCACCATCATCGACGTGCGGCCGGAGAGGAAACCAGCGCAGACTAGCCCACTCGTAACGGAGACTCCCAAAGGTAATTCAAGCATTTTCGCAAGCTGTAAAACAATCATCTCTTATCTCCATTAGTGAACCAGGGTTTACAAGTATATTATAATAATGTTTTTTTAACCTGCGTACACTATTTTTCGGAGTTATCGTTTAGTACTGACAGGCTTTGCCGAGTAGACGCGACAAATGTGGTTCCATTAAGTTCGTTTGTGATTCAAAGCCTTCTCGGCTTAGTTGTCCTTCTGCGTGATACCACAACCGATGTTGTATGGAATAATACACATGTTATGTAGCCAGATACACGAACTCTACCGCAATAACGCCCCAAACATGCCTCACTTGCAATGACGGTTGTAATGTTTTATTTGCTTTCTGGCCTATAATTATTCGCTTTTGTGACACTTAAATGAGGGATACGTTACGGTACCGGACACTGTGTACACGTAGGCTGGTTAATTTCATGGTGGGTAGGTTTACTGACTGTGTTGCAGGCTTCTGGATTGATTGCATCATTGGCTGATTGGTTTTTGCTACAGGCGTACTTTGACCCGGATGTGTACCAGTCGCCCAATAATGAAGTCTTTCTTTAACTTATTTACCTGTTCAATAATTTGTTTAATCACATGTTTTAGTTTCTTTCTTCACTTTTTCACTGCACGTTTGAGGTGGAGCTCTTCGCGACAAGACCCAAACTTCAAACGATTTTCAATTCCCGACCTTACGAGAGAAACTGGCGTATCAGACTGAAGGTTTGTCCAAGCGCTGTCAATTAGGCTGGCGAGCTGAGTGACTGCCATGGTATAACGTTGGCGGGCGCTACAAGTTCTCTTGGGATCTTTATCATACTGTACGTTAAATCAACCCTTATACCGCAACCACAGACTGGGTCAGTTCGTCCAACCTGGAACTCGCATTTTAGAGAAATCCATGTGACGTCAACGATGAATAAAACAGCTTCCGTTTGAAGAGATGACAGTCAGAATTACCGAATGGCTGTGAACGCTGGTTGTTTTATCGTTGGTTTAAGCTGCCTAATCCATCAACCTTAGCCTCAGGCCTCGCCACGCTCTCAGCGCTGATTACACAGTGTCTTTTCTTATTCCTGTCTCCGCTCATCCTCACTACGTACCATTTCATAAAGCCCGCCTTCACCGGCACAAATCTCCCAAAAGGAATTAGCCACAGGAACGGAAACTTTGAATTCATTACCCGCCCCTAGCTGGCTGGGTATACTGGCTCTACACCCATATTCTACTCATTTGGAGTTTGTCTCCCCAAAACACCGGTTTGTCTTTTGATCACTGATGTATTTCTCCTCGAGGCACAGTTCCACGTCATCCATCAGGTGTTGACACGTACATGTAACCTGCAATTGTTCACTTTGTTTTGCTGCTCGACCGTTACGATAGATCGCAATGCCTGATCTCAACACACACCCTTTAGTCTTCTAAAATAAATCTTCGTTCTATTTTTGTTGCCAAAAAGAGGTTCAAAAACTATGATCCTGTAGGGTACCTGTGAAGAGCCTTGTGAGGGCCGGAGAGACAGCAGTTTATCTTCTTCTTTATACCACACTGCGGGTTGAATAAATGTTTTAGGATACCCTGGGCATTGGACTTGTAGGTTTAAGTGCATGAGAATACAGCACCGAGGCGTGAAATCAATTTTTCAATCATCAATGTCGTTCATAAAAAATTACCTGTAATCTACAAGCTTTAACCTACCTTGCATTGGAGAGGGTCGAAATTTCTCTACCAACTTATGCCTTAAATTGTTGGCCGCACTTCGTTACAAAGAGCACGTGACGCGGTACCACCAGGGAATACATAGTAACAGGATTTGGATGTTATATACTGGGGGAAATATTCCATAGTGGGTATTTGGAATCTGCTCATATACTGAGGGAAATATTACATAGTGGATATTTGGGATCTGCTCATATACTGAGGGAAATATTCCATAGTGGATATTTGGGATCTGTTCATATACTGAGGGAAATATTCCATAGTGGATATTTGGAATCTGCTCATATACTGAGGGAAATGTTCCATAGGGGATATGTGGAATTTCCTATACTGAGTGACAAGAACCCATCAGAAACTTCAGATGTGCACTAAGAACAAAGGAAACGAATGCTTAACGGGTCAAGTAAACGTCAATAGCTGGTTTTAGAAACCAAGTATTTATGTGTGACAATAACAGAGTTCCATTATGGCGTACATTTTTGACAAAGTTTCATCAATAACGCTTACATCACATTTTGGACTAAAACAAGGGAGGACACTTAAGCTTTCCTCATCAAAATGAATTGCATTATATTCATGGGATCCAGAAAAAAACGTTGGAGATAAATTTTCTCTATCAATAAGGAAAATACATGAATTACTATTACTATTTGTCTGCTGGGATTTTTTTCTTTGTTCCTGGACATGCTTGCCTAGACATCTAGCGGGATAGTACACTCAAAGTGAGCGAGAGTCTGGCTGACACTGAGCCAAACCTTATTAAATTAAACTGTAAAACTCTGCTCGTCAATGAAGGGAAGTTCAGGTTTAGGAAGATGGTCAATGAACTGACTGTTACTATATCCACAGCAAATTCATATAGTAGTATTGATTATATTTTGAACAGTGTTATTCCCTCTAAACGATAGCAAAGCTTGGTTAACATCTGACTTGTATTATGCGAATAAAGAAGTTTTAAAACATAAATTTTTTAATTCTACATTCAATGCTATGTAACGTAAGATTTTGTTTTACATTTAATTACTTAAACATGTAGGTTTAAACCTAACCCTTTAAATTTTACCCTAATTCAGCAAATTTGAACAGTGGTATCATTGTGACGCAAGGTTATTAATAAATGTTATAAATACTGGATAACCTATTAAGTGGCCACAACCAGATCTCTTGGGTATTTTAGTGGATGGCGTTTGTCTGCACGACTAATACAGTCATGCGATGTAGACACTATTATATGACATGCATACTATGGCCTGTAGAGTGTCATTGCCCTGGCTTTGCTGTCAAGAGCTTATGTGTGGCCATCACCGACTGGTTGTGAGCATTTCCCGATCCTCACCTGATAACGGGTCTAATTTTACTAATGGCCTGCCAAACAGAGTTTTAATTATTGCCCGTCGGGCTTGGCATTGGCATGAAAACATGATGCCTATTTGTGGAAAACAATTGGTTAAATGCCAATCAACCGGAACAACATTGCTTCCAGTGGAGACTGAAAAGATCATGTCAAACACTTTATCCGGACGAGGGAATGTTTTATTTTTTACTGAGATTTACTTCTGTCTATTTTCATCAACAATTGATATTGTCGTCAACGGTTGCTGTTGTCATCAACGGTTTCCTCTTCACCTTCGAGGTTTAATTAGAATTTAAAGGATATCATTCCGACTTTCACAACAGTGACAGAGTTACATGTATGTGCGTGAATGACACCACCTTAGCCGTGGGCTTACCCCAAGACTATTGTTATCAGTTTGAACAATAGAATATACAATCTGACTTCCACTTTCCATATCCTACCTATTATAGTCATCTTCAATTTGTAACCATCTTCGAGGGCATAAAAAGGAAAAAGAAAATGTTCCGACTGAACGGAACTTGAAGAAGTGGTAATGCACAAGTGCATGACACGAACATGCTCTAAGAAACAGCCTGTATAGAGACACGCAGTGTATACTAACTTACCGTACTGCACATGTTCACACATTTATTCGTGTAAAATGAAGTGCTATGCTGTAGCGTGCAGCTTGCATTAACAGCCCAAGCTGGACAAGTTTCAGACTAACACTGGCTACTTTTTGATGAATAAAGTGAATAATTAAGTGCAAATCTTTGATGTTCTCCGTTTGTTATGTTTTTAGTAACCTGGGAAACATATTTGCACTTCGGAGAAATGTGTCGTTTTTAGCTCTCTAGTGAACATTTGCCAACTGTTTTGACATTTTCACAGCGAGCATAGCAACAACACATCTGAGCTTGCTGCGATTCACTTGTATGGCAATAATACATTTTAACTTGTAGGGCATTACGTGGGAAGAAGTGTATTTCTCTAGCTTTATCCTCGTGAAAAGAGCAATTTGATTACAAATACAGAGACTATAGAAGGGCTATCCCGTTCAGGTTATAGTAACTATATACTATTATATATTAGTAAATTTTATTTAATCATGTTGAATTTTAACTTGTAGTACATAACGTGGTCAGATAACTGTACTTCCATAAATTGATCCGCGTGAAAAAATACATAAATAATCAAATACACAGACTATAATGGAAGGCCTATCCAGTTCAGGTTACATACGCCTAGGCCTCTGGTAGGCCATACATCATGCATTGCCGCTAAATGAGTGGTTGGCGGATGAGTCTTTGAGGTCGCTTATTTTTATTCAGCAGACAAAAATAACAATTGTAACATTTTTCCAGTTATTGAAAATCGCGATATTCCGTGCAAAAGACTCCGTCTGTTGAGGTTTTATAAGTGCCTGTATCGCTGGTAACCGCGTATTGTTCACTTCACAATGTTTGCAAATAGCAATGCCTTTATCGAGTGCTTCAAGATCACTGGAAACTTTCTCGTAATAGGAGAGGGGTGAATGTAGTTTTCTGATGAGAACAGCCATGTTAACTCATTCTGAACATCGTAGTCTATGTGTTCCCCACGATGACCACTCTTAAATACGTCAGGCTGAGGATAGTGACCATCAGTTTGCTAAACTTTTCAGGAAATGTGTAAACAATTACCAATACATTATCCATCTTATGGACAGTTCTTTTCATGACTCATTTTTAACAAAATAATCTGATCAAACGGCTTACTGTGCTACTGTGAAGAGGATTAATGAAGAACCATGGGTCAGCTCGTAACACGTGCCCAAGTGCGTTTTTAACGTTAACAAACCGTTCGCTTTTATTTGGCTGAAATATACACGTCTGCAGACTAGTAATTATAAATTTATACATGTAGTAAATTCATTTAGCCTCTCTCCTTATTAGCGATGTATAGCTGCTATATTCCCTTATTTGTTCAATTGGGAGAAATATTTGCCGTATTGTTCTAGTGGTAGCGTGCACGACGTGTCTCGGGTTACAACAAATTGGTACAATTGCATTAGGCTCTCCACACACGGGGGATTACACACACGGGCGTGATGTGCCGGTAAAACCCGCATCTCCACCAAAGGTTATCCAGATAGCATATATCACTGTCAGTACATTCAATACTTCTGATGACGGTTTATTTGGCAAACATTAATTGCTTTGCCTATGCGATATTGCCGATATATGTCATAGGTTGTGCCTTTGGGTTCTAGGCTGGACGCCGTATCCAGATAGTGTATATTACGATTCAGTTCACCTTTTTAACAGTCTGTAGCATATTTCGTGACCTTGAAGCTTAGTAGATCATTGCCTGAAAGCATTACAGCTAACAGGCGGATAAGGAGACATTTAAGAGAACCGAACTATTGTTCTTGACCGAACGTTTTATTGGCCATTTTGAGAACTTTCGGCTAACCTTCTTGTGAACACGTGAATAGATTTATTTATTTATTTATGTTGGTGTTTTACGCCGTACTCAAGAACGCCAGAATAAGAAGTATTATAAAGCATTCTATGACATGAGGCAATTATGATGTGACGAAAACCAGTGCGACATGTGACATGTGAACTCTGATGCGAACAGATAAACAGCCAGAAGGATGGAAACAATTGACTGTCTTACATACATGACTAGTCGCACTTCTTTATTTACGTGTAGCTAAAAAACCGACGTGTTGTAACAGACAAGCCGACAAACTCCGCGGGTAGAGTTTGAAACTCTGCCGGACCTAAACGAGCAATGCCGAATCCACCCGAGTCGGCATTGTTGCCGGAAGGGGATTTACCGAGGACTGCCTTTTCTAACACAGAGCTGTCTAGACGAGCTTGTTATTAGTCCCCACCCCCACCCCCATCCCCCCGTGACCTTATACCAAAGTCTTTTCCCCTCTGGAGCAGGTTTATCATTGAGAACAATTTCTGGATCATAATAGATTTCAGAGCATGCTAAGCTTGAGCGCTTCCTTCCTTTCGAGCCATTTTGTTTCTGGGCAAGTGGAAATTTCAAGATTTGATTTTATTGTAAAAGTCAGACCACCGTTTCCATTTCTTCCGCGTTAGTTACCAGTATTCTTTCCCAATCCCCGGGGCATAAAGCTGTTGTAGACACGAACAGTGCACACCTTTTCGGTGGTTATTTTTTTGAGAATGAATGGATCTCTATAAATTCTACCCGTGCTTTACATTTATAGTGAATATAATTCTTGAATTTCAACAAAGAAACTATGACAATTTAATTGATAAAAGCGTGTGCGATAAATAATGGAGAAGTTTGGAAAGAATAAAAAGAAAATATGGTAAAGATTAAGGTAATCATACCAAAAAGATAAAAACTCAATTTGACAATACCTTCAACCCATTTTTGGTTTTTGGTTTTTTTTACTTTTTGACTTATTTAAATACATTCACTATTGTATGAGTCTTACGGTGTGTTTGATGTACAACGTTGGTAATGTTTAACATAATGACGTCAAATCCATTCCTCTAAATGTTTACCTGTTAAGCATTTTGGCAAACTTAACACATTTTAAGGTTATTGAAACACATAAACTAGCTACTCTGACTTTAAACTGTTCATGTAGAATTGTGTGGCACCAAAGTCTTAACACGGACACACTAACGCATACAGGCCGCCATAAAACCAGGGCATCTAATTGCATTCATTTTCGAGAAAAAGAGAGATGTAAAAAAGTAAGTAAATGTATTTGCAGGCGTAGTTTTTACTTGCCTTTCTTTACTTTGATTTGACACTTACCATTTTTTTTTATTATACCTGTTCACCACTGGATGTAACAGCGCAGGAAAGAGTTCTAATTCCCGAAGGGCGTGTCAAAAGTGTCACCTTATCACGCGCGTCTAAGGGATATACATTTCAGTTTTGACCTCTTCGCAGTAGTGTGTGTGGTTACATAAGGGTTGTTATTAAATGTCTACACCTCGTCAGGTCTATAATGGCCAGCCTGTTCACTTTTCAGCTGTTTTACCGCCATCCGTTTCTGCACTATCAGATAAGGCCCGAAGCTCTCACTTCTCGCAGATAAACACGAGGTAATTACCCAATATTCCATCCTGGCCAAATCTTCACCAACTCCTATTTCTGACATATTTTTCCGTATTTCTCGCTATTTTCCTCCAATTTCCACTTTGCGTAATTGTGCTACAATGAAATAGCAGAAAGGACAAAGACTCGTGTCCTAAGGCTTTCGCTGCAATCTTGTCGCCTTATTGGATTGCTGGCGATCGGTTGTTAGAGCTTCTGGCCGACACGACTTCTGTTTTGTCGGCTAGAGGAGAAAGTACTGCAGCCACGTGGGTGGATTAAGGATGCAGTTAGGATTTCCCTCTCTAACACACTGTGCACATAGCCAACTTAAACTCAATGGGTAAACATTATGCACTTTTTGCGTACTTTGCCTTCAGATAAGAATGATCCCAAAACTATGGCACAGGCGATTGACGGATGATCTTTCACATACACCCCTGACACAACCTTTTCATATAAAATGACTCTTCCAGAGACATTCCTGACCGCATTGTTACGGATATTTCCTTTCTGCAATAATGAGCCTCTGGAGCCAGAACAAAACATTATATTAAAAGAAAACACAATTGTCTGATAGCATTTGATGCCAGAATCATGTTTTTAAACTAATTTTTAAAATACGGCTTTTTTTCAGGACAATGGTCGATAAGCCAAATTAAACTGTCCAATAAAAGAGACTGTCCTACAAAAGAAAAAAACATTCTGAAAGTTTATTGATTCAGTGTACTTTGAAGGCTCTTGTCTACATTGCCACCATCTATGTTATATATGCTAAAGACAATGGATTAAACTAGATGACGTCATCTGGAACCAACAGGGCCAGTGCGTGAGTGAGAAGGACTCTCCGCCACGTATCCTGCTTTACTCCACAGGGAATTTATTTCGAAATTTTGTAATTTTCTACATGCATATCCTTATGACACCAAAAGCCGCTGAGGCATTGATATTAGATGATCATATAACGAATAATATGTTGGTAAAGTATGCTGCTGTTGCACGGACTGTATACAGCATGCACAATATTACCGGCTCATGTCTCTACGGACCAGACAAGGAAAGAAATTCTACCCAGCGACAGTAATATAGGCCTACTGTTGATGCTGAATGCAAGCTTCTGATATATTCAGTTAAGCGAACTAAATCACATCGGTAATTCATGTGTTTTATTCATATTGACGGCTTTTTCTATTCAGCTGACGCAGTCACGTGTATTTCTCAATTTGGGAGATCTGGGATTTGTCCTTGTGTGGACCTCTGTGAGTGTCGTGAGACATTGCCCGCGCATTCGACACATCAATGGAGGACTATTCGATCGTTCTGTACGACGTGTATGTGCCTGTCCATTTCACAATCAATGGTGATTATCACAGGATTTTCGTGGAATCAGCTCACCAGAGGAGAAATTCCTGGTCTGTATGTAATTAATAAGCCACAGACCACCAGCGATTCCTCCAGGTGGAAAATGATTGGCGAATATACACCCACTAGTAGCTCACCGATTGGCAGCTCAACCTTCCTCACTGATAACACGTTAGCCAACCAGAAGTGATGAATCAGAACGCACACTTATTCTGTCGTAGCAGCTTTTTCAGACTTATGAAGGGCACAAAACACCGGGTGTGTCCCATTCATTAAATATGACCGAGGCTACACCATATGGGTTCCTAAAAGGGTCAACCGGCTTGTCTCACAGCTTTGATCACCATATACAGTGAGTGATGGGGCTTTTCCCGGGGCTCTGCACTGTCTGAGCCGTCCGGATAAGTCCAGATCTGTTGAATGCTCCCCTCGCCCTAAATAGGTTGACCGTGTACTGTTCTAGTGACCCTCAACAAGTCGATACACTAGCAAGTAATCGGTACATAAGAGAAGGTGACAGGTATGGGATTAACACCCATAACCCAGATGCCATGATACGTGCCGAATAGAGATGTACCATGCAGAATTGGTATGTTATAATCACTAGAGAACACGCCAGGTGCCGAGAGTTTGGTTGGCTGTAGAAAGTGCAGTACAAGTATTGCAGAGATTATAGTCTCCGTGAAGGTAAAGTCAGGGTAAATAAGATTATTACTGGTAAATGAAAGGGACATTAGGGAAAATGGGGATTTGAGATTTTACTCAAGGGCCGGTAATAAAAAATCAGTCATAAGGATTTGAACACCTGTAGAAAGCACAGGATTTATGGGTGTAACAAACTTTTGTGAAGGGTAAATGATGCAAAATAGGGAGGGTTAGGTAAATAAGGGAATACATGGAAAACATGGATTGCGGTGTTATCTGGGAGAAGATAATTCACAGGTAATAAATACATCATTTTAGTTCTCCCTATTAATATCATCTGGCTGCTCCGGGCCATATTTTGCTGGACGGGAAGAATGCCGCCGTTAGCATCAGATGGATCGCCCAGTTGTTTTTCTTGGAAACCCTCACCTTTGTGGGAATGGAGAGGGCGTTTGCGAGATTTGTGTCCAACTCGCAGTCAAACATAAATGTCAGTTTCGGTATAAAAAGCATGTAAGTAAATACACGATATGTTGGTCCAAATGGTATCATATGGAGTGGCCATTGTCCTACAGCGTGACTTCGGCCGATAAGTCTTGTTTATGAGGGACTAGCCAGTCCATGTAATGCTGTATGGCCCAAAGGATCTTGCAATATTTGTTGAATATTGCGAAGGCAAAGAAGAGATCGATGAGGTAAACTGAAGTTATGGCAAGGAGATAGAGATAGGATAAGTTAGTGCAAGACACGACAGAGAAAATAGGACGGATAGGTTAATACAAGAGATGGCATGCAGAAGAAGGAACGGATAGTTAAATCAAGGGACAATAGGGGAAATTAGGGACGGGTAACATGTCACAAGGCAAGGGAAGCGATAGGTTATTACAAGAGACGACAAAGTACAAAAAATGGGAATATTCCAATGCAAGTGTAAATGGAGCAAAATAGAGTTGATGAGATGTACGAGAGAGAGAAACTGGAATTAACAGGTTAATACAAGGGGTTACATGGAAAATAGGGACTGATAATTAACAAAGGGGACAGTGGTGGTGGTGTTAATGATGGTGGGTAAGTTAATGAAAACTGGGGAAAACGGGGATAGGACAGTGCACTGGATAGGGAACAACAAGGATTGTGAGTTTAGGTGAAAGAATCTATGTCTGACAGAAAAAAATTGAGAACGTTATGGCTGGACCAGTAACTGAAAGTGATTTGGTAACAGTTTGCCCCGAACTAAAAGGTGGTTATAGGTTTCTGTGTTACATTGCTGTTACCTTTACACTCAACTAAAATATATGAAACATATATATTTAACACAAGCTAAAACATGATTGAAGTATAATTATGTGTGTGAATATCTACACATATAAATTATCTAGTAGTCTATCCAGACATTTAGCTTGCTGGAGATTCCGTGTTACCTGTCCACTTTAATAGCTACCTCTTTTGGGAGACTTATATTGATGACAGAACCTCCCAAAATGATATAAATCACCTGTATAAAATAAATCTCTCCTTTAAACACTGAATGAACAATTGGTTTTTGGCCTTCGCCAGCTCAGTCTGCTGGCAGGAAATCTGTTGTAAAAGCAGCTAAGATTTTCCTCGGGTTTGAGCAGTCACGTGAGAGGGCCCTGCTAATCAATCTTCTCGCGGTTTAGAAAGCACTGACTGCTTCTATGAAATATTTATGTAGATGTCGAAATGAATACTGTAACCGGTCTTTGAAGTGTACTGTTTTACAAATAAGGAACCTGTGGCTATGCACACAGCAATTGGGTCGATACAAGTTGGAGGAGTAAAACAGCGATTCTAATCTCACTTACACGGTATTATGTGACCGGCGTCTTCACGACTGTGGTCCGCACGAACGTAAGCTTGTTTCCGCTTTTCCATCCGCGTCCACATTCACGTGACATTTGCGACCAGATCCGCCGGCCACTTCTCTTTCCATTTGTCACCTATAAGCACTCATGTAAGGAACAATAATGCAATGTATGTCGCATAATGCAGACATTTTCGTGCAAAGAATTTCGCACGGTATTTTGATCTAAAAGGTTTTAAAAAACGAGCATATTACCACGAATGAGGAATAAAATACAAGGGGTATAGAAAATACAAAAATAGCTCCGTTTATTTGCTCAGTATTTGCCATGACAGCTGTGAACATTTCCATACCATAATGTATACGATATACGGTATTCGAACATAATCTTGTTCAAATATGTTTTATTATTTATTTCGTAGCAAATATACTTATCGTTTGATAAAGTATAGAATAAATTTTAAAAAGAAACAACAGTGGACATCACTGGAGAACTTGATTTTAAAATTTAAATCTCAGTATTGTATTATAGAGAACGAAACAAAATTCGAAATACGAATTCGAATACTGCTGATATGTGAGGCCAGTAGAACTGTTTATTTTTGTAGTCAAATGTTAATCGTGAGACTTAAACCGTTGATCTCGATACTGCTGATTATTTCTTGACTGCAGTCTTGAATCCAGTGTGAATCTGATGCATAAAGGCATACGGGGGTTCTCAGGCATCTGTTATAGTACAAGAACGATCTGTTATCGGCGTAAAATTCACCCAAAATAAATAAATGAAATAAATAAATATCGTGTAAGATTAAATCCTTACAACCAAAGTCGAAATTTTAATTTAATGCGTAACATTTAGCGTTGATGTGTATTAGTTTTCTATATACTACATGTATGTGATATATATTGTATCAGAGTTTGATACACAATAATTCTACAATGTCCGCGTGACGGGACAATATCGATCCCGACACCATCAGAGCTCCACCATTATTCCCACACGCCTCCATTCACAGACAAAAACAAATATGCAACAGCTTGTGATACTTTCACCTTCATGTTGCCTTTTCGCCCTGTCCTTTAAAGATTTTACCTTCAACCGACAGTTGGGCAAAAAGCAGTGGTGATTGAGAGCTGTAAATCATCGGGGAAGCCTTTCTAAGGGTAGCAATGGAAAATCAGGAGCCAATTGTATAGGGTTCCCAAAGAAGGCCATGCCCAAGCAACAACAACAACGCCGATATGATGGTGAGAAATGTCGGAACGAAGGAGCAAGGAGCAAACCACTGATGGTTTGTCTTTTGGGCTTGTAACTAAGCCAAGCACGGGAAATCCTAAGGCGATGAAGGATGGATGAATTTGCAATGCCGTATTGACACTTAAAAACAAGGCTCCAATGCGGTCGCTGTGAGTTCGTCCAGCTCATGCTGGCTTCCTCTATGGCCGTACGTCGGAAGGTCCATCAGCAACTTGAGGATTGTCGTGGGCTCCCCGGGGTCTGCCCGATTTCCTCCCATCATAATGCTGGCCGCCGTCGTATAAGTGAAATATTCTTGACTACCAAAACACCAATCAAATAAGTAAATAATAAATAAATCCAAAAACCAGTGTGGAAAATTTACTGCTATATAGCTATGAAGGTAACACGGCAACAGGATTAACTACAGAAACTTCAACGCGGTTTATAGTAGTAGTCACCATTCAAAAACACCTAAATCCCACAAGAAAGCATTTCAGAAGCACTTAACTCCCCACTCCTTAACACCTGCAGAAAATCTGCAGCCGTTTTCAAGGTTTACCAACCATGAAAACTACTGCAGTTAGATTAAACATGGAGCGTAATTTAACTTTGGCGTGTAAGATACTAGACTGTCATATAACAATGGTGCAAACAAAACCCTCTTTAGTCTGGTATGTATTTAGTCTGGTATGCCTCAACTTTAGATCTGTTGGGCAGGACGCATACCAAATAGGCCAACTCGAAATCAGAGAACTAATGATAAACTCTTTCAACATATAAGAAATGGTTGGAAAAAAATTCTAAAACTCACAAGGCGGTTGTAAACTATAGCTATATTACCAAAACACAAAGCATAAAAAAGTATACGTGATGGGTTTGTTTTCTACTGCCTAAGAAGATTCATGAAAGAAAAATTCTGGCCTAGTTAGTCTTACTCGGATACCATGACTCGCCTGTAAACACAATTCAATCCGGTTGGGCGAATGAGGTCGGCGTATAAAAGGTTGCTCAGCAATTTCTCTTCTTATCGTTTTTGTCATTATTCCTCAATCTGAGGACATTTGTTCCTGCTAATGATTGGAAACCTAAAGAATCAGCGAGTGCTTTCTCTGTTGGCTTCCTACAACCTGCTATAACAAAAGAGGAGTGCACCGTTTTCACAGAGCTTGAAGAGGTGATTGTCTAATAAAGTGTAATAGCGACTTTTCAATAAGGCGGACAGAAGAAATACTGTCAATAACTTCAATCTTTCATAAAAAAAAAATAATTGATGCTGGAGGCTTAAACTTGGCTGAAATCACCCTATGGCAGCATAGTCAGCATTCAAAATTTGACTGATGTGGTGTATGTATTTCACAGTTTAATATGGATTACAATCCGGCTAAAGCTCAAAATTACTTTGTAAAACAGTAACCTGCTTTCCACCATAATGCTGGTAGCTGTCGTTTAAGTGAAATATTCTTAAGTAAGGCCTAAAACACCACTCAAATAAATAAATAACTAAATAAACAACAACCATTATCGCAAATACCTATGTACAAAGTTTTAAGAAAGTGACCTCTTGTATTTATATACCTTTGAGTATAGGTGACCTCTGTCATCAAGTAACATCTAGCCTTAAGTAGGTTGACGAAGCCCATCTGTCCTGTAATAAAGGTGAGTACCGGGTCTTTGATTGTATAACTTGACCTTCCACTTTTTACAGATTTCGTAACATAATGATTTTGATTGTTGGCAAGCGTGCATTATGAGTTGGCAGCACATGAAGTATACACAGCACACCAACTGTGAGTTTGATAATTCAAACAGTAACGACAGCTACCCTAAACCTCAGGAACCATTTTCCTCGCCTGAATGAAAAACATGGATATTCCTAACGCGTTGAAAGTTCAGTAACTTTCATATTAATATAAAATAGCAAACTGAAACAAATGCTGGTCATGTGACGCTTGTTATGTGTTCATGGCAGAAACCTACACACATAGGCCTACATTTCCATGGCCATTTCAGCTAATCGTCAACATATACATCTCGGCATGATCAATGTATCCAATTTCATGGAGAGACAACTTCTGTAGATCTATTACGCGACTAAAGCTGTAAGCGAAAGCCAAATACATCATCCACGCGTGACATGTGGTTTCTAAACTCATTGGCCTGGAAAAATAGACACCATGTTTGTGAGTCTCTTATAAAGGTAGCCCTTTGGCAGCCGCTGGCAGCGGATCCGTGAAGCACACCGTTAATACTGACTATTATCTATTGAGCCTGTGGAATCCCAAAGATTACTGAATAGCACATAGCATTGTCTACGGGATAAGCTCGTAACAAAATGGTGCTATTGGCAAGTATAGTGATATACTTCTGTCACATTTAGCAATAGTGCTTTCAAATACTATGGTACTGCTGTCACGTTCAGTTCTGTCAGATAGAGTAATACTGCTCTCACACCCAGTAACAATGCACAGTGTTACTGTTGCCACACTGAGCGATAGTACTGTACATGTGCTATAAAATACAGGAATACTGCCACAGTGCTACTAAATACACAGTGACACAGATGTTAATGCAATAATCGTGTTATCAAATATACCGATATCCTGCTGTCACATTCAGTAATAGTGCCGTACGATATACAGTAGGAAAATATAATAATAGCCGAAAAATACGTTAATAATATTGTCAAAAAACATCGATAATCGAGCGCTAAAGATGGATAGCGTGGCCACATGAAAGAGTGCTGCTATCAGATACAGTCATGGTTCTACCAAATACAGAACACAGTTTCCAGATACGAGTATGGTGTTGCCAAATAGTGATCTAGTACAAGTTGATTTGCTACTATTAAGTACAGTGAGGGATGATAATGTGCAATTATACTTCAAAAAGTAACATCAAACTACACCAGTCTAAATTCTCCTGCTTTTAGTGTTCTTCTCTATAGCGGTATTAGAGTGTGTCTTGTCCAGCTCTGCGCGGAACAGTGGCATAAGTTAGTGCTGAGCAAGTCAACGGTGGTACCTATATAGCAGTGGTACTAACCAGATGGGAAATACAATGATAATGTATAATCAAGACGGATAAGGTGTTAGCCAATCAGTTCTTCACAGGAACTATCATACAACAAGTCCGGAAACTCATACAAAAAAAGACAATGATTGGCTTGCATCTTTTTTGAAAAAGCCTTACATGTGATCCGAAAAAAGGAAATACCATAGTGTGGTTTTTCTGTGGTTTTGGATACAGATAGGTTGAAATTTTTACTTTTATTTTAAACACTGATGTATTCTGTTGTGAACCGAATAGCATTTCATTATTTGGAGGTCATGATTTCGAAACTTGACACACATCTGTGAAATCTGACATTTGTTTAAAAAAATGGCCGCGCTGATAAACCCACAAAAGCATGTTTTTGACTGAACAAAACATCTGGACGAAAAAGTTAGTTGAGAATTGCTACGCCATCTGAATGCTCAGATGCCATGCGGATTCAATAAAACATTCCCCAATACTGTGTATGAGTTCCAAAGGGAGTGATTCTCACCGGATTACTTGAGGATGAGAAATAAAAAAAAATTATGTGCATCGGCAGGTGTTCAAAGTGAATAGAGAATGTCGGGTGCAAGCACGAGTGAATTATCGCTGTCACAGGTCATAAGGTTCATCATTATGAGTTTTCTCTACTTGTTCGAAGTGTTATTCATCACTGTAAATGTACATTTAGATGAAGTCTAATTCACCTAAATCTACCTGTTCTTCGGTTCATTTGGCTCTCTGTAAATAATTACAGTCTGATTCACCACGACAAGGTAAGAACAGTTCAATGAAAGAGAAAAAAATCCCAATTCTGCTGGCGTTTGAACTGGGCAGTATCACCTGTGTTATTAAAGATGGCCAGACTGAAAGGAGGAACCAGTAATCATGGTTCACTACCGGGTACAAAAACAGCAACATGTAATAGAAAATAGAAAAAATTTTGATTTGTTTTTCAAAGACGATTTAGTAAATGCAATGCTGCGGTGTGATGAGTGGTAAACACGATACCAGTATTTGTGTTTACCAAGACTCCTAATCGGCAGACGACAGGAACCGTTCATTAATCATTAATGTAGGTGCACACGTTTCTGCTTGTGCCATTATTGAGTGTGCCTATAAAACAACGTCCTCCAGCGACCAGCTTACTCAGAGCAGAGGTCTCATAATTGCTGGGTGTGTCGGGTAGCGCTTGGAACCGCGTGCAGTGAAAACTACCCACAGTCTGGAAACTACGCTTATTTACGAACCCTCGCCAACAGTCGTTATACCATCTGCAGCAGAAGTAATAAGGAACTCGTGTAAGGAAATAGAAAACTTGTTTGGCAGGGTCTTTTTTTACCGAGTTAACGACGCTAGTGCAAAAAACAGAAGAAAATATACCATCGTCAGCAAACCTTTGGAGAAAATAATTTCTCGTTTTAGTATAGTTGCCTGTTTGGAGATTTTGAATGAATTAGATAGCGCCTCCTGAAATCAATATAGGGTGGTAATCAAAAGGTGCTGTGTTATTGTTGAGGTTGTGACAGTGCCAGATAGGTTCCCAGTGACGGGAAAGGGTTATACTTGTCAGAGATTTAACAGAGCTGAGCAGTCGGTCATCCTGTCTTTTACTGGCTGGATATATCACTGAGCGGACAGCCGTGGACTGATCGCACACACCGGCCTAGGTTCTCCTACTACCCAAGCACCTGTCCGCACAGTCTAGCTTAATCACTTCTCCAGACGTCATCAGCCTCAAACTGAAAATGTATATATTCAATTCAGCAGTTTTAACCTCAACCAAGATTACTTTCATGTTGTTTTTTGTGTTTGTTCTGGTGAATTCTGTATCAGGCGAAAAACGGTTCGACTTGCAGCGCTTCTGCACGTCCCAGTGTAACATCGGACAGGGTGGAAATCTCTGCAGGTGCAACGCTTTTCATTTTGCCGGCAAAAGAGCGGACTTAGTGTCACATGGATTAAGAACAAGTTCGGAAAGCGTGTCACAATCTCGCCCCAAGAATCTCCCAACGGAATCGGCATCACGAAAGTTTCTAAACGATATCCCGTCTGGTCAGCCGATCCCTTCAAATGGCGACGAGGAGCTCAATGAAGATGGGGTGCCCACAGGGGTGCTAGGAAAGGGCAGCCGAGATCGGGGCACAGTTAGGAAGACTGCTGCCCTTCTGAAGAAACTCATTGACTTATTGAGGAAAGAAAGGTAATTATTTCCGTATTTTCTTTCTATACTATGACTTTGAAAACATTTTATCTTCGTCTTAAATTTTTCCTCGTCTTGCTATTGACAATTTATTGTAAACAGATGACCCTTTTGATTCAAACCACATTCAATATATTTCAAATACCAGTGGACACACAATTTGCCATCTCATAAAATGCTGTGTTTTGTTGGGGTCTTTACATTACAATAATTTAATTTTCTACTTTAACGGAAAACATTTTTGTATTGAGTCACTTCAGTTTTTGTTTTATATAAAAACATTTCTTTCTCTTCTGGTAAAACACATAAGTTTTCAGGTATGAGAATTGAAAGGTCATTTTCCTCGTCTCCAGACTTGTGAAATTGGGAAGTACCAGCCCTTGGCGAAAATATATTTGTCAAAGCAATACCAGGTTATGCGAGTAATCGGAGACAGCAAAATTACGTAGAACTATTATTAAGCCTTTTCACAAAAGGGGATAGTAACCGCAGAAAATCATTTAAACTTTTACGGAATATTTCTGTAGGCGTGGAATGTGTATTTTGTTGTCATCCCTTAAATCCCTGAACCGTTATTCTTTGCACAGTTATTTATTACTGTGCGATTTGTTTTTTGTTTTTTGTTTTTTTATTTTTGTTTGTTTTTTTTTTTCGAAGACCCAGGAATAAGGGCTAATTTGGGGTCAATGACGTTCACCGCACCTCCAACATCAGTCAGTGGGGATAGGCCTTTACACTTAATCTGTTCACGGAGTCGGTCACTTTGCGGATTCCGAAAGCACGTCATTTCAAGATGAAGTGGCTTCTGCACCTGCTGCCAATGCGTGATCACAAAATCAATTTCTAAAATCTTTTTTAGCATCGAGCTCTGGCAAACGTCATGTTTTCATGTCCAACAGTTCAATAATTATCCCATCTTCCCCGTGTTAACGATAATGAGGTTACCGACCATATTTCCGATCAACAAAACAGGTTGCAAAGACGCGCAACTCCGACACAACGTGTCTTTGGCATTAGCAATCAGTGGAGACAGCTCTGGCTGTTCCTACAGAGGTGTTGACTTGTTATCATCGGGATCGGGCCCAAGCGATTCATTTAGGTCACTTTTCCTAATTACGCTGTGCCCTTTCATCATGGCGAACTGGTATGGATATATATGGCTTGTGTGAGATATTTCGTTTCCATCACAAATTCCAAAAGAACACTGGTTCATCTTAGAACTTTTTTCGATCTCAGTAGTGTTGTCGTGGTGAAGAAAAAAGGAGAGGATATGTAACAGACACATAAAACAATTTTTAGAATTTTTTTTCTGAAACGCAATTTCGTGCTGATTCCAAATACGGTATCATGAACTGTTGGCATTCTCTTTACAGTGATTAAAACCGAGGCAAAGACGGAGGTGATACGTTGAACTTTTTGCACCATATTGAAGCACAGTGATGTCCCTTTTTTGTCGGTAAACATGCTGTAACTGTTATGTTTTCACGTTAGATGCAGATACAGGTGTTGTATTACGTATATATTCACGTAGAGCATGTGGACATGTAACAATAAGTGGATGTTTAGCAGCCAGAAAGGATCTGTAAGGTCACTGTGGTTCAGTATGGTTCAAAAAAGTCCACCGTATCACCCCAGTCTTTTTTCCCGTTCTAATGACTTTACAAACTGACAAAAAATAATGAAGAGCATATTTGGAATCAGTAAAAAAATTCCATTTCAGATGATGCGTTCTGTTTGTGAATGTGGTCGGTCGTTTTCAACCGATTGCCCTTGTTATTCCCTTGAAGTTCCTTAACTTCGAATGGTGTTTCAGAATAAAAGACATAAGCGACATATTAATTACACACAAACGATTATGTTAAGAAGTTCAGTTCAAATGAAGAATTCTGCATGTGACAAACACGCCTTTTAAAAGGAATTGAAGACATCAGACCAAAGTAAATTAACCCAGCTCAGTTTTATTGTTGTTGGACACAAAAATCAACTAGACATGTGTCTGTAACGTTTTCTTTATATCTCTAAAGATTTATACAACGTTCGTGTTTTATTCGTATTATCAAGGGTAAATTAGTTCAGCTTTCTTGATTTAATCGATCCCGCCATACCTTCAGAAATGTGTTTTTATGGTCAGGAGTTTCTACAGTGTGCTTGTAGTCGTCTATTTGCTCACCCCTCTCTATTATCCTGTAACAATGGCTTATTGTACTCATTGTGGTAAAGCTTGGCTAGTCCAGAACGAATGATATGTCAGCCTCTCAATGACTTTCTTTTCACAGCTTTATTCCCCATCTTCGTTTTATTACTTAATTAAAATTAGTTTCTATTTTTTATTAAATGAGGCAGATACAAATGGCAATTCACAAGGTAAAATATTGTGTACGCGACACCTGATGGAATTGGCTGAGTGGCTCTCACAAAAATATAGGTGGAGAACACAATTGCAGCCTATAAACGGGATTAAAATTGATTCTGTATAACCGTTTAAGGTTGTGAACAATTGTTTCCTGGGCGCCTACATTGATTACCACACAGTCCTAGACCTCTACCCTAGCCTCTGGCAATCCTAGACACCCCCAGCCCCTATGTGATTGGCGTACTAGAAGTGGCAGCAATTGTTACCTAATCCATGACTTGACCATTAATTGCTTCCTTATACGTGGCGGCATAAATTCCTACCTTTGTCTGTGAGAGCATCATTCAACACTTGGTCTTTGATAATTTAGTTGTACAAGAATGGCAGTTATAATAAAATAAGAAAGCCATGGGAAACAGTTAGAACTGAAAGACTGTCTGCAAGTTCAGGAAATACAGATGATGCTTTAATCCCTCCTAGGCTCTTTCTAGAACAAACCACATTGTAACTTGTGGTAGTTTTAATGATAGCCTTTATCCATCAATGAGATTTACCCCTCTTTTCCCTCTATATTGGAAACTATATGCGTTGTAGTGGATTTGGTATACACAGAAATTGTTATTTCTTTTTTCTTACCTGGGGTTATTTTTCATCGTAAATGTTATATGAAACATATTGTGGTACCCTTTTGATCGGCGTCACTTTGCACTGTGATACTGTAAACAATACACCATGTATCACCTGCAGTGCACATGTGGCACATAGGATCAATGAGACAATTCAGTTTTCAGGACCCGGTAAACTGTTTCGTTTTAACAGGACTGGTTTGATTGCAAACCTAATTATAACCCATTTATCACAGAAACTTACATCAGAAGATGTCAACATTCTCTAAGTTAGGGGGCAGTTGCCCAGCAGTCAATACGGTCCTAAGTGTCGAGAGTTTTCAGATAATTGGATGTGTCATTTATTAGTCGAAGCTCTCCTGGGTGATTTCTTAATTGGAAAGTTGTTCGCCAAGGACCATATCATATTTGACTTCCGAGAAAGATTTATTTGCAGTTGGCGTGATAAAGTTACCATTGTTTACTCGTCAAGTTCACGGCTACAATAGAGCCTTGGAGGGTCATTCGTCACGGCCTCCAATGGGGTCCAGAGTAGAGACCGTTAGAAATGAGCTGTTTAAACTAGTCTCGACGCCCACCGTATGTCGTCAGCCCCATCAGGATACCCTTAAGGGGACAGTTTACAATGAACACTTTTGCGCATGAATTACGTGCAATAATTAATTTTCTGATGAAAATCAATAGTGGTGGTACCGAATGGCATTGTTCTGATTGGACTCTGGGTATTGTCCGAGTCATAGTGCTGTTTAGACCAACGCCCACTACTTACGCCTTCATTATAATACAACGGAGCTTAGCAAACATTGTTTACCGAGTGTTTCTCTCTTTGTAGATGAGGTTACACCGCATCGGTCACACCTTGACGTGTACATAAATAATATATTTCATTCCAATTAATTCAGTATTAATAAGTAAGAGAAATGTTTTTAACACGTTGAACATTAAATACTCCCGCAGACACACGTTCCTTAAATACGTCTTACCTGAACTGAGCTTAAGGTTGCCTTAAATTATCTTACTCAAACAGATTACGTGCATCATGTCGGGACAACAATTATCGAGACAAACCCTAGGAAAATATTTCACCGGAGCAAGCATTATCTTAAAAACAAACTTTCTGTTTGTCAATACACACCTTATCTATACGTACATTTCCAGAACATACCTGACTAGAAAACCGTACAGATTTCAACCTACTGGAATACACCTTTAGTTTGCAAAGAGTATAAATGATCTGAGGACAACCTGCCAAAGAATAAACAGTGTTAGAATACGTGTTACTGCATAACGACTTACCAAAAACACACTCTAACAGAATACAAGTTACCTAAAGACACCTTACCTGAGAACACACCATACATATCCCAGAACACAGGTTAAGTGAAGACATTTTATCATAGAACACAACATACCAGAACACACGTTACCTGAAGACACCTTACAGGAGAACACACCATACCACAACTTATGTTATCTGAATACACCTTACCAGAGAACACACCATACCACAACACAGGCTATTTGACTACACCTTACTAGAAAACACAACATACCAGGACACATGTTATCTGGAAACACCTTACCAGAGAAGACACCATACCACAACACATGTTATCTGAATACACCTTACCAGAGAAGACACCAGAACAGAACACATGTTATCTGCAGACTCCTTACCAGAGAACACAACATACCAGAACATACGTTACGTGAAGACACCTTACCAGAGAACATGTATCACACCACACGTTACCTCAAGAAACCTTACCAGAGAACCCAACGTATCAGAACATACCTAAGGAAACTTTGCTTAAAAGAAATCACAAACCATGCTACCTTAAGACACCTGGGCAAAAAGCATATCATATCAGAACATACTTTACCTGAGGGCTTCCCAACAAAACCCAACTAAAATTTACACAACATATGTCTTTCCTGGACACACATATTATGTAGTAAACCTTACGTGAATTTTCTCACATGAAACCATTTTACCATTTGAATATTCAAATTAATGAACATATGATTACCATCCCTTATTCATTCTCGCTGGCCTTGGGCTATATGTCACCGATCTAGCCCACGAAACACAAGAAACCGGAGACATGACGCTTTTTCCTGTATAATTGAACAGCATCAAAACGGATGTGCCATGAAAACTTCAGATAAAATTAATTTACGACTTGCTAAAGGAATTTCCGTTTGGCAGTGACCAGTTTATGTTGACTGCGCGCTATTATATGCATATTTAATAGCTTAATCGGAATGTGCAATATTAGCGGTCACCTTATCACCGATGATGGATAAATCTGCATTTTTCTTTAGGATATAAGGCTCGGTGCATTGAATACAAATAAAAATTTCGCAGCAAGGTCAATTCCGACCTAATGGATTGAGTCTGTTATCAGATTGGCAGTTTGTTGGTTTTTTAGCAACTTGCTTTCTCAAAACGAAAAATGCTTATCTGCACATTGCACTGTTGACTCAGTGTATGTTTCACGCAGCCAAAACCGCTTTGGCCGAGTCATGTAAACTGCCAGTCACCACTTACCCTCAGATAAAGAGGCTGTATTATCCAACTGTCGTTTCGGCTGGCTGGTCAGGTGTAAATTACAAGGAGGAGAGCACATACATTTTTTTATAAATTCATATTTGGCACATTCAGACATACACATTTATGTGCAGCACATAGGGTTATATGTACACTGAATCATGCGTTATAAATATTTGTCAAAACGAACCTTTCGTGATAAATGTGACATGTATCTTTGCGTCTTTAATCTGTAATGAAAAGATATACCTTCAAATTACCAGGGTATGCATATAACTCTGTCTATCCCCGCATACCCTGTACCAGAACTTTGCTACTTTGATAGATTTTTTTAGGTTTACCTAGCGTCCAGCACGCTTGTCAGCGGTTGGCTGCTCTCTTGACCAGATGGAGTGATTGTTAGGCAATTACCTGACTGTCAGAGCCACTGAGGCTCGAACCATTAAGAAGCTACTCTAGCTGCGGCTTTTCCAAGCCAGCGGTTTCCCTGAGATCCAACCGCCTTTCCCCATACCCTTCCTGTTTAACATTCCATCAAGTGGACGACATTGAGACACAGCTTGTCACAAGATAAACCACAAATCTTGATAAATAATACAAACACCGACACAGGTGTCTTCATATTTCTTCGACTGGCTTATTTTTGGTGAATTAGTCCAATGAGAACAGCGAGAACAAACGATGTAAACATAAGGTGTACGTCTCAACTGATTGGGAAGCAATTGTTCACAAATGCCACACATGCGGAATGCGTCTACAAAATTTCTGCTCCACCGTAGTCATCAGATTCCAGTCTGACAGCCATGGCGTAGACAACAGATCTTTACTTTAACTATCATTGCATGCTAACGACATGCCGACAAGAAGTCTTTCCTCTTTTAATGTCCAAATTTGGATAGTCTTTGGGTTTTTTTCTTATTCCACTCGTGTTTAAAACAAAAGTTTCTTTTTGTTTTTTGTTTTTTTCATGCCGTCTCATTTGACAATACTCAACAATAGTATGTCGGAAGCTACTGGTCGCAATTATGGCTGATGCCAGCAATCTAGAGAATGCGTAAGCACAAAATTCGCTTGTATTGTGCAATATAACATCATACAACAATCTGGATAAAGCTTGGAAATACACAATCATGTTAATTATAAACAGAAAAACGTTTCATTAACACTTCCTGACATTCCTATCATGGATGTCACATTCCTATGTCGCTGGATGTCAGAATAATACAGGAGAAGTCTATTCCCCAGCTGTGGCAGAAAATTTCTAGATCCCTTCGACCTCACTGGTCGTTGGGCCTTGGTGGCAATAAGCAGTAGACGGTTCACAGTGTTTCGGTCGTTAAAGACAACTTATTTTCCAACAATAAATCTTCTGCAGTACATGTATAATTTGATAATGGAATGAACGTTCCCATAGCATATACAGCTGCTAACCTTTTTTTTATTTCATTTTATAGGCTCGGACCTCAATGACTGCTTCAGTTCACTTTGTTTACAGTGCTGTTAGTTGACTAGCAAGGAAGAGTGTGAGAAACCAGTACCCGCTAAAATGACTGTCACTTTACATCCAAATGTCTATTAGGTACATGGTGAAGTGTGGTGATCTCCTCGTCCTCTTCCAATAAAACTGACAGCGCTCATATAATATACATATATGTATGTATCAGTCCAGCGTACAACGAATAGCAAACCGGGCAGGAAATGCGGACACTAAGATACATTTTTGCCATCATGATGGAATGGGTTATCAGTGTCAATGATATAATTATGTTTTTGTGTTTTTTTTTACTCTACTGCTGCTGTTTTTCCGGCAAAATGTGTCCATATGCGGTGTAGCTTACATGGAACAATAACGTGAAGAGAGGTATGGTTCCGTGGCGGGACAGGCACCAGGGGAAGGGCGGAACTAAGCAGGGAATCTCCCAGGAAATCATCTCCAGCACCAGTCGATAATCTGGCCATTGATCAGCCAGTAGCTCTCCTAGACTTTATTGTCCTCGATCGGCTAATCAGGAAATGATTTAAACGGCTTGTTCACCACTGTCACTGTCAATACTTAAATCCACAGTAAATGGCTGGTTGGGAGTGGGGCTGTGGGAGGATGTAAAAATCAATCAATTTAACTTAATTTGATATCAGAGATAAGGTACCAGCTAGCAGTACACGAACAGCGTCCTCATTCCTGTTTTCGCCGAAGGAGGCTTCGATATTGCTTATAAGCTGAGATATAAGCCAGTGTAGCACTGCCAGAAAGCAGTTCACAACGTTATGGCTCTTTATTGACAGTGTCAACATCTCCTTTTACGTTGACACCAATTTTTCACAGATTTGGTCAACTATGGGTAAGATGGAGCATGGGAAACAATTTCTACTGTAGAATCGTTGTAAAATCGTTTCTTATACGTAGACAATATCTCCAGACCCAGTTCCCAGAAAGAGTTTGTTAAGATCCTCCACACAACTTTGCCAGTAGGATCTTTCTGGTCCAAATTTATTCTTCAGCGACAAATTTGTTTTTTTGTTTTAATTTGAAAACGATAGAAAATGGTAAAATTTGAGGTTAGACTAGAAAACTATTTATTTATTTGATTGCTGTTTTACGTTGGTCAGCATTATGGAAGGGGGGAAACCGGGAAGATCACAGAGGAAACCCACAACCATCCGCAGGTTGCTTGCAGACATGAAAAATATACTTCAAATATCAAGTGAAAGTCAGTCAAATAGCACCTTTTCTCCCTTGAATAAAGTGTGTTAGTATTTGAATCCAAATATGATGAATTTTTGCAAAAGACAAGAACTTGAATTTTATATTAAGCTGGATGCTCAAATTGGACTGATATTGTCCTACCACAATACAGAATGAGTTCATTTTTTGTGCGGATTTGATGTGTATATATTAAGAACATACATATAATTCCCCTTACAATTTTAGGCTAAAACTCAGTTTGTGGAACGATTCCCAGGCATGTTGAGGAGGGAAGACTAGAGCAGATATCATACATGAATGACAGCTGTGATGTCTAGATGCACACATTTTATCCTCTACTATGTTAACGTCTGAGGAGAAATCGAAAATTCATTGTGTTGTTCACGCATTGAGCAAGTTGCAACTCGCTTGGAAATAAAGTTACTCGACAACATGTTATGCACGACATCATAATTAAGTACAATTTTAAAATTTCGTTTAATACAAGGCTGTGTGAAATTTTTTTTTTCAATCAGTGTATGGTTCATGTAAAATCGATTTCTGGGTTGGAATATGTTATCAACTGCTGACCTAGTCATCGTCCAACCTTGATTCATACGCTTTAATAAATGTTCATTATGGCTGCGCTAAAACCTTGGTCTTTGCTGGAGGATTTTGATCTGTTTCAAGTATTGGCGGGCACATGTGGTCGAAGACGCTGTCATTCCAGAGTTGGCTTAGTATAACAGCAGATTCCTGCCATTGATAGCACTTAAAATAACACTTGGACTGCAGCAATGGGTTGTGTGTTTTCTCAGCCTTAGTTATGTGAATAGAGACATTCTTTTACTGATTTACACATCAGACACAAGAATTCCGATCGTGGGTATTAACCAACGAAGGCAAACAGCATGATTACACAGAACCCACAGTTCCGTATAAATCTAAACTACGAGACACACAAGCGTCTCTAGTTAGCCCAACTATAGCGCCAGGTCTACACCTGAACGCTTTCAGTGCGTCTGTAATTTAGCCATGATCTATATTAACGTCTATAGATTGTGTTTTTCCTGTTAAACTTGCAATGCGCGGCTCGAAATTAATATAGCAAATAAATTAAAAGTGTGAGTACCACGTGAAATACTATTCAAATTAGTATGAAAAGGTGCCAAATTTCATTTTGATTCAGCTTTTGTGCCTGAAGCGTTGTTTAACAGTTTGCAGATTCGTTTAATACATGATTGATCCAGTCTACATATATAGGCTCGGAAATGTTTTTTTATGAGAGATAAAAGACAAAACTTTAAGAATTTAGACCTGAATTAACTTATTTTGTTACAGGAATACTTTGGAAACCGATCGCCAAAACGTCCTTTGGAAATAGATGCCTATACACATCATGGATTAGAATTTGCCCTTTTTCATCTATATGTATGTATTTCCCAAGTGTTTATTTGTCTGCGAGTGTGATATCTTCTACCCATTGAACCCACTCGGGTGATCCCCTATTAACCATCCGGCACTTACGTCGCAGCGTTGTCACAGATTTGATGCTCATTTGTCACAGCCAACTCAAGCAAACACATTTTATTACGGATGCCCCTCGGTCTGTATTCTGAGTTATTAATGTGGCTATCTGTAACCACGGGAGGCTCCTCTGTTGGCACGTGTTTCTGACACGGGGCGCAACAGTTTCGGGAGCCAGGCAGATGCACTTCGTGCTGCTCTCACACCCCCCGGGGGACGCGCGCGAGCCGGAGTGGGAGTAGCCTCGGGATATTAGTTTTTAATTTTAGTACAAAAATACACTCCTGCCATCACGAAATTGCACCCCAGCCAGGCGATAACCTTTTCCTGGCTGCGCAGAACTGATTTTTGATGGTATTTTTGCCAAGTGGCCGTCACTGAAGGGTCCATTAGCCGGCATGATTGGTACACTGTACCTTTTGCTACACCGCAAGTAGACTACCATTGCAGTCTTGGGTGACCGAGGTCTCTGCAACCCGTCACAAGTAGGCTCAGTCAACCGGCCCAAACCCGCTGTGACACATTATATTATTCTGATGCTGAACACTTTCATTCTGGGAATTCATGGGCACAGCAGTGTTTACTTAGCCAAGTTGTGCAAACAAAAGCGTAGATAGAATTACTGGCTGTAATGAGACGGCGCTTGTAAGAGTGTCCAACTGTCGTTTCAAGGGGTAATAACGCGTTCAGCTCGAAGTTACTTTGGCCAGTTTCACTTAGTGTAACGCGTTTAATCGATGGTGGCAATTTTCTCAAAGGTAATTGAATATAGATACCGTGCAACGATGAATGACATGAAGGGTGGCACGTGATCACACAAAATAATGCTAAACTTCTCATAAACTATGGGCAATCACAGACTATAAAGCACTTCTCGAAGAAAGGAGTCGACGGGTTTGGCATTTCCATTTGATAGCACCAAACTTATTTCTTCCACAACAATTCTCTAATGACCACGATATATACAATCATCAACTAAATAATTCAAATCAGTAACTTTCCAACTGTTTACACAAAGTAGGTGTGTTTCCAGTTATGATGCAATGATACGTGCTCTTCGAAACTCTTTCGATGAAACTACAAATATATTTTTGGAGGTTTTAAAACGCTATCAAAGAAACTAAACTAAATATGCAGCATATTATGACATGGTTTATTGATTTTTTATTATTATTTACGGACACCAATCACCATCGGTTCGTTGCATTTTTAAACCATAATTATATGTTTCGATAACCATAAGCTGAAAGTAAAATGGTTTTCATGAAGTCAGATAATGTCTTGTTGAAGCCAACGGAGTGAGACATATAGAAGTCAATTTTAAAATTAATGGCAGTTTTGAAACAAACGGATTTTTTGACAGAAGAATTGACTTTTGTGCTAAAAATTTACCACCTTTATGAATTAAAAATTTACCAGTTTGGAAAAAAGAAATGTTCTGTCTTCAAAACAGGTCAGGCTTTCTCAAAAGTGCAATTGTTTTCAGAAGGCTCAGTTTTTATTTAAGAAGCGATCACTGTTCATTTCAAAATTGGTCAATGTTCATTTCAAAAGTGGTCAGTTTTTATGTCAGATGTGCTATTTATTTCAAAACTGACTTTTTGTTTCAAAAATGCTTGCTGCAAAAGCCTCATCGGCTCAGTAGTCTACGGCGTAGCTCTAGTCCTAGTCGACAGGCCCTCGGTCATAAGAAATTTGTGTCCGAATTCAGTTTCCAGTAATTCCAGCGTTGTTTCACGACGGTAGATTTGTCTGCTACATAGTTATTTCCTGTAACGCCAGGTAATGTCATCGCCATTTTGCAAGTGGAATTTTCTTCAATGTAGCGTATGAGTTCAAGACAAAGACAACAAGCCATGAATCGTTTGTATTTTGTAGGTCTATTTTCTTCAAGAACCTTTTGTTTCCATTCCAGGATTTTGGAACAGGTCACACGTATGTTTTCCAATTCGCACACTGGGATCGGGGTCCATAACATTCAATGAAAGTCTTGAAGTGTTTCTGTCGAATTTGTAGTGATATCTTCTGCTTTTCATGCTGTTCATTTACAAATAACAATTTTTATGTGTCTCATTTCAGGAACATACGGACCTAGGACCAATTGGGTATCGCACGTGGTAACCCTGGAGGCCCAGTGCCTCTTTAACGCCATTGACAAAGGCAGTGTTGACCGTCTGTGTGTCTTGTTTTAGACCTTTCACTGCTGTTTCTGAGGACTACCTATGTGCTGAAGACAAACCAACGCCTCTTTTAGGACATTCTACTTTTCAGACTCTGGATACAAAACAAACCCTGCGTAATTCCTCTTGTGCAATTAGTTCTATCTCCTTGATACAAGCATCATTTGAAAAAATGATTTATAAACTCTTACACGTTTTCCGGACAAATACCGACAGCGCCAGATCTGTTGGGATGAATGCGCTTATAAAGCTTCGTTAGATCTTCTGTGTAGAATGACACTATTTACTGTATAACAATGAGGATAATAACAGAGGGAGTTAATTCATTGGATTATATTGCTGAAATAGTCTAAACTTACGCGAATGTACTCTATTTGTAGCTCGATAAGTAACCAAGAAATATGCTTTAAGGGATGTAGATTCTTCAACGTATTCATTTATTATTAATAAATTCTATTTTAAACAATATCGTTGGTTTTGGACATTTTGGACCTATGATGATGTATTGCATGCCCCGGGCACAAAGACACCGACATATTTCAGTGTCAATATACTTCAAATATCGTGGTGAAAGCGTTCGAAATGTCTTTCGTCTAATTCCAGGGGTAAATTTTTGTTGTTTTACCCTGAACACTATTCAAATTCCGCACCTTGGAAAAATATGGAGTGATACAGTGTTATTTTGAATTCGAAATAAGCCATGGAGTGGAGAAAATATGCTTGAATGGCAGAGAGTTTACGGGGGAAATTAATTTAAACACTATGCGATTATTTACGCTCCACAGATGGCTTATGTTTATATCTTTACAGAATGTCTGATATTAAATTGCTAATCAGCAAAGTGAAAGAATATTGCTAAGAAATGTCTTACTCATGACCACGAGGGCTGCTGTTACCGTAAAAGTTGTCATATGGTTTGTCGCAATTAGAAGAGCCTGTTTGCCCATGTTACGACTATATCAACATGTATGGGTTGGCTAATATGCCAGGTGATATTCTAACGCAGTTGTTATAAACGCTAAAATTAGCAATTCGCCTTTATTATTTCTTACTATTATCTTATTAGTTTGTTTTTCTTTTTCTTTAATTTTACTGATTAGTAGCGACGTTTATTCCGCTCCCTGCACGGAACCTGTTTCATGGCAAGATCAGTTGATTGTGTTGACGGATAATGCATCTGGAATCCTGATATGAAACTCTCTTGGGCCGATTAGTCATCTTGTTGGGATGGCAAATCTACAGGAGGAGGCCATTTGAGTTCTGCCGTCTTTATGATGGATGCGTCCCCTAGGGCATTCTGGAGCTCTGATCCCGGGGGAGACACGCGCTATGGTCGCCTCCCCCTGCTCCAAAAATTGGATGCCTGGGAAAGGGCAAAAATCAGAGTGCCTTCGTCAGGTTAAAACAAAAAGATGGTACAGTAGCGGGATAAAGTAATTTTCGACGCCTTCAAATGGCACAGACAAGACCGATTTCTTGTCCGTAATAGTATGTCATTATTAGGACACAATTTACGCGAAACTGGAGGCGATAGGGAATAGTGTAATCAAGGGAGCCCACAGTCACCAGCCAATTACTAGGACAAAGAAAATGTTGTGTGGAGAATTAGGTTGAACAAGGTGTTGTTTGCCCTCAGGACAGTGGTCACGACGTGATAGCCCCCGGTCACTGATCTACAACAGAGTCCGGGGCAGATTTGGGGGAGGAAACCAACCTATCTGTATCCCGTGGAAAGTATCCCAGTGGTGTCTGGGATGTCGAGAACTTCTCGGCTGATCAACACCCATTTTACCACATATATCACGTGATGCTTGATTGATACTGCGTTGAAGGAACTGGTTGATTGGCTCTCCTTGCGGTTGGGCTCGGCCATTGAAGACTCAGGCGGATTGACTGATTGATTTATTGATTGGATCATTGGGTTAATGTGTTTATTAGTATACTATCCCGGCGAAACGATAATTGATTAACGACACACGACTCTTCAATTTCTGGTGAACAACACATCAAGTGATTGTTTCATTTCGCGTTCCGACGATTATGATGAATTGTTTTCCTACTGACAAAATGCATTCTCAAGGCGCGTTGTCGGAGAAAGGGAAGACCATGATTATTTCTGCCATAATAGGAAAAAAGACAGCTACACACTCTATAAATAAGAACCAGCTCAAAATCGGGATCCACCAAGATTTATATCTATCCGGGAGCGAATCAACTCAACCCGTTCTAACTCCAACAATGCTGTTGAAAAACGCTCCTGCAAATAGCATGCTTCTACCCAACAGGAACCGCTTCCTCCCAGATACCATTTAATCGTCAGTGTCTTCTTGGGCAAAGGACAGATCTTTTCATGCGAAAACCGTGTTGTAAAGTTTTCCTCCTATAACAACCAGAAGAACTTGAAAAGATTTGTAGAGGTTAATTATGCTTTTGCTCTGAATAACGTTATGTGGTCATAATAGAATTTCAGCCTATCCAAAACTTGCAAAAGCCATGACCACATGCTGGCATTCGAACTCAACCAATGAAGCTAATAAAGTTATCTGATTGTCTTCATAAGCCTATGTAAGCCTATCATGGCACATACTGCATAAGTAGCTGGACCGTGCGCATCACACGGTGCTGTTGCTCTGCTGTTGTTAACAGGGAAGCATGCGTAACGTACACTGGGATTCGACCCACATAATCTAACCGATAAAGCATGACCTCAGGCTGCCGATGCAATCGGCGACTTCGATAGTTTCCTCTCCTAACACACCGTCATATTTTATTGATGGTAAAACTGAGCCGTTCGGTGTTTGTCTGAGGTGTGATGCTATCCGGTCAGGGTTGATATTGTCAAAAGCTGATACATGAAGTTCCGCGCTCGCCCGGCCCAGCCGCCAGAGAGCGCACACAGTTCAGGTGGACAGTAGCCCAGATCGGTAATTACGTAAATTGTACCCTATTGGAGTTGACGTTATCAAGTTGGACCACCTGTCGTGTAGGGCCTAGGCTTAGAAAAATACACGTGATTGATTGACTGACTCGGATTTATGACGTCACTGTTAATCTACATTGTTGACACACGCTATGGTGGTGAAAAGTGCAACTGAACATACTAAGGCGTCCGTTAATGACACCAGAAGTTTATGCGGAGTGCAATTTATAGAAGTGCGATTAGATATACTAACACAAAAGAAGTGTTCATTACCATTAATAAAAGCAATATGTCTTGTGTGATACGCGATGAAACATTATTCTTTACAGAATTAATGAAATCTATCTGAAACACACAAATCAAGGTGTGGCATGTTATGATCCTACATCTTGTACACTTACAGCAGCTGCTAAATATACGTAGTCATTCCACACCTGAACGAACAAGGAAATCATATCCATTTGAGCAAATATGTACACTATCTACATGTGGACAAATACGCAGTTCATATACATTGGGACAAATGCGCAGATCTTATACATCTAGGTAAATACACATACCATATATATCTTGGCAAATAAACACATTATATACATGGGGGGGGGGGAGGGAACGTACGTAAAAAGGCCTCCCAGCAACCTGCGGATGGTCGTAGGTTTCCCTAGGGCTCTGAACGGTTTCCTCCCATCATGATACTGGCCGCCGTCGAATAAGTGAAATATTCTTGAGTACGGTGTAAAACACAAATCAAATAAATTAATAAATAAATCTGGGAAAATACGCACATTATGTGCAAAAGGGCTTCTTGCTTAAGACAGACTAAAAGTTCTGCTTGGGATCTTTTTAGACGATGATTGTAAAGATCTGCATGGTTTGGCAAGAAAATAGGTATCCAAATGGCAACATGTAGGCAACTTGTAGTAAAATGATACCAGTCAATGTAAAATTTCGACTTGTCTGTATTACAATAAAGTGTTCACAAGGTGTCTTATGATTTCACATGCAGTCATGGCAGTGCCAATCTATCTTAGCTTAGACTCCACATATCACTCCATCTGTGTCGGGATTGCACGTGGGCAATCAAGTGTCAAACAACAAAACATTCATAAAGCAAAATTTCACAAATAGCCAATGTTTTCACTCAACTCAAATGATATCCTCGTCGACAGATGTTCAATTGTAGTCTTTGACAGCCATCAATCTTGCTGCGAACATGCAATCTCATAAGCTGCTCGTCGATTCAGATAGGTGTGGCAGACTGCGACAGAAGAGCAGTGCCACAGAATTTGTATCACATATGATATCTCGTGACACTTGATCCGTGAACTGCAACTTTCCTGCATATTTATTCCCACCGATGTTACCAGAGTTTGGGAATTCAAACTGCCCGTTCACGAGAATACTTGGAGAAGCTGCAGTAATTCGCACGTACTGCCTCACCTATACAATCACCGTGCACAACAAATAGGCTGTAGATAACCCATAGAATACCCGCGTGGCCTTGGTCAATTTTTTTAAATGACAGACAAATGTTGGTGCAGATCAAAGAAGACAGACATTGTCGCCGTTTACCTACTCATTGCACCATGTACACCTGTACATGAATGCCTGCTTACTGGTCTCCAGTGAAGTCCTGGCCACACACAAGATCTAAATAAAAAAGAGAGGTGAGTAATAGGTTACCCACAATACCTTTTCTCTAAAGTATCTTTACAATAATATTTCTTAGAATTATTTAATTGTAGTAATGTGTAGGGAAATCTCCATGTGGTTCAAAATCCCTCAACCCCAGGAGGTCACTTATGGCGAAGTTTTATGGTGATATAAAGTATGATTTGTAACTCTTGACTTGAGTTGGAGGAATCGCTCAGTGCCAGGGGAGATCTGAAGGAATCTCTTAGGCCAGGTGGTGACTTGGATGAATCGCTCAAGGCCTGTTGAGACCTGATAGAATCCCGTAGACCTGGAATCGCTCAGTGCCTCGTAAATCTGTAGGAATCCCCTTGACCTGGTGGTGATTTGGAGGAATCACTCAAGGCCTGGCGAGACCTGACAAAATCCCGTAGACCTGATGGTGATTTGGAGGAGTCGCTCAGTGCCTGGTAACATCTGTAGGAATCTCCTAGGCCTGATGGTGACTTGGATGAGTCGCCCAGTGCATGGTAACATCTGTAGGAACCTCCTAGGCCTGATGGTGACTTGGAGGAGTCGCTCAGTGCCTGGTATGATCTGTAGGAATCTTCTAGGCCTGATGGTGACTTGGAGGAGTCGCCCAGTGCATGGTAACATCTGTAGGAACCTTCTAGGCCTGATGGTGACTTGGAGGAGTCGCCCAGTGCATGGTAACATCTGTAGGAACCTCCTAGGCCTGATGGTGACTTGGAGGAATCCCTCAGTGCCTGGTAACATCTGTAGGACTCTAGACATGATAGTGACGTGAAGGAATCGCTGAGTGCCTGGTAAGATCTGAAGGAATCCCTAAAGCTGATGGGGACTTGGGATAATCACTCAAGGCCTGGTATGACCCGGAGGAGTGCCATAGGGATGATGGTGACTTCAGGAATCACTCAAGGCTTGGTGGGACCTGGAGAAATGCCCTGGGAATGATGGTGACTTGGGGAATGGCCCAAGGCCTGGTGGGACCTGGAGGAATGGTGGGACCTGGGGGAATGGTGGGACCTGGAGGAATGCCCTAGGGATGATGGTTGAATCGCTCAAGGCCCGTTGAGATCTGAAGGAACCCCTTAAGCCTGGTGATGACTTGGAGGAATCCCCGAAGAATTGCGGTGACTTGGAGGAATCGCTCGCTGCCTCGTCAGGCCTGGGGAAATCCCCTATCAGTGGCTGATGAGACCTTTAGGAATCCCTTAGACCCCCTTGATAAAGGTTTACAGGATTGTGGCAGGATACCAGGAGATTAGAAGGAGTTTTTTGTCTGTTTGCTTGGGGTCCATGTCAGACTTAACATTTTCTTTTTGGTACAATCATAAAGATACAAGACATATTTTGCAAGACATATTTATATTTTGCTGCCTAACTGCAAGCCCATGTATCATGCACCTGATATTTGACGGAATATGAAGACCTGACGATGGCTTAGAGCTAAATGGATTGAGGACATCGGACACGAATTGTTAAGTTTCAGCAAGTTTAAGAAAAGCCCACACCCCTATCCTATACGAGGGTATCTTTGCCCCCACCCACGTTCCCTCTTTCGCCACAATAACTAGATAGAATTAGTAGATACTGCCTCACTTCGAAGGAAGCCGTTATGCCGTTAACAGCTAAGTCAAATGGCTGTTACAGTTGGCGATAGAGGCGAACAAGCCGTGTTCATCCATAACTTCAGTTGCCCAATTCCTTAGTGGCTGAAACAGAACGCGCCCAATACATGTCGTGTGGTAATTGAGTAGGTCGGATGTATGGGGCCTTAGCACGTAATAACGGAAACCATCCGCACTCCGATACCGCCTCTATTGTCGGTCCATTCAAACAGAGAATTTCCGATGCTATCCACAACGATTGTCAATTTGATTTCCCTGAAAGTCAACGCAATATGGAAGCCATGAATGAAATCACGCGACCGAAGGATTTAACAGGACTCCCTGGGGAAGGCCCACTCACACTGGCGTAGTAGAGTTATCGGCATTAGCCAACACAGCCGTAAATTTCGAAAACTGATTAAAGGAATCTTGGATACCTTTTGACGATAATCTTTCATTTTCTATGGTGTTGGTATTACGACATTATTTGTTGTTTCCTGTGATGTAAATTGAGTCCAAGAAGCGAGACCGGAGAAGGACGTCCTGGACCAGGCCAATTAACATTGCAGTGCTTGTACCACACACGTGGGCTAAGCAATCAAGACGTCTCTGATCGTGAAATGAGGGACCCGCACAATACAAGAGAAATACACCTAGCTTATAGCGGTTCCTAAATGTACAACATAAAGTGGATATCCTGTGGATTTCCGCGTGAGCTAATAATAATCTCAGACAGTCTATGGTGGGAGGATTTAGCGTGCTGATTACGTTGACAAACAAATAAATAAATAAATCAATAGCCTAAATTTGACCGTGTGAAGTGTAGTTTCAGAACACAACATGTTGGCCTAGATGAGATGTAATGTTGCCTTTTGTCCACGTCTACAAGTGTAGTTTCAGAACACAACATGTAGGCCTAGATGAAATGTAACGTTGCCTTTTGTCCACGTCTACAAGTGTAGTTTCAGAACACTAAGTGTAGGCCTAGATGAGATGTAATGTTGCCTTTCATACGCCGTTAAATTCAGTCACATATAACTGCGTTCATTGTCTTGTTCTTTTCGTCGTCTTAAGTTTTCTATAAGGAAACAAAAGGCTTAATTCATTTATTTGACTGGTGTTTTACGCTGTACTCAAGAATATCTCACTTATACGACGGCGGCCAGCATTATAGTGGGAGGAAACTAGTGGGAGGAAACCGGGCAGAGCCCGGGGGAAACCCACGACCATCCGCAGTTTGTTCGTAGACCTTCCCACGTATGGCCAGCATGAGCTGAACTTGAACTCACAGCGACCACATTGATGGGTGGCTTCTGGGTCATTGCGCTACGCTCGCGCGCTAACCGACTGAACCACGGAGGCCCCCAGCCCATAGGTTAAGCCGATTCTTACACAGAACATGTGCACAACCACAGAGGCCACTCGGACTACCGATTCTTACACAAAACATGCACAACCACAGACCCCACACGCATGGTTCATTTTCAAACAGAACAGGTGTACAACCACAGAGCCCACACCTAAGGCCTGTTATTACACAGCACATGTTTACAAACACAGAGCCCACACCTAAGGCCTGTTATTACACAGCCTAGGTGCACAACCACAGAGCCCGCACGTAAGGTTGATTTTTACACAGAACAGGTGCACAACCACTTAAGGCCGATTTTTGCACAACATATGTACGTACGGCCGGCAAGGAAGCCACCATGAGCTGGACTTGAACTTAGAGCGGTCGCATTTGTGGGAGGGCTTCTGGGTCATTGCGCTGTGATCGCGCGCTAACCGACTGAGCCACGGAGGTCGCCCAGAAGGCTTAAAACGACGAGAAGAGTATATTAAATTTACGACACATATCCTCAAAATATGTCAAAATTCGAACCAACTGACTTACATGCATGCTACTTGAATCTTATAACAAAGGAATTCTATAAATATGTTTTATATCTGTATTACATCTATATTAATGTATATATGTATAAACATGCCCATATACATATATGATAGTTCATTTATTTTTTTTTCGCTAGGTGTCTTTACTTTCTTGGCGGTTATATAGTTAGCTGGGGCGAGTCCACCGAAACGGCATAGGGATGAGCATGTCATTTATTAATAACCACCATCTTCAGGTCAACCAACTGTATTGAGGTCAGGGGCACGCCTCTACTCAAAACAAACCAGACAGACGAGAAGTACCAGCCGGGCGATGTTTGCACTCAAGAAAAGAAATGAAGTAGCAAATCTGGAGGTTTCGACTGCTTTGGTCAACATCGCACAGCAGGCACAAAGCCAGGGCGATTTCTAAAGTCATTAATTAATGATGGCGCTGTGGCATTGTAAATTTACACGCTAGCACGTAGAATACATTGACAAAAAGCGGACAATGTTTATTAAAGCAAATTCTAAGTCGTGCATGGATTGACTATATTCAAGGTCTAACAAATAAGACATGGCGTGGTTTATGCCCATTTCTCTCCAGTGTGGGCTATATAAAGGGGGGGTCACTCGCTGGTACCAATTAGCGACATGTTAACTTGTACACACCTATTCACCTGCTCACGGAACAGAAAGAGCTGGACTCTCCAAGAAGTAAAACGTTGCCAAAAGTCAATATAAAACATTTTAGCGGCATCTTATGCTTTGTGACATTCATCATTTGATATCACTGTTTGTCGTCTGTCTTACTGCATGCCATCATTTGATATCACTGTTTTTCGTCTGTCACACCGCATGTCATCATTTGACATTACTGTTTGTCGTCTGTCACACTACATGCCATAATTTGACATTACTGTTTGTCGTCTGTCACACTGCATGCCATTTTCTTACGCTCATTTTGAAGAATGAATGATTACGGCTTTACGCCACATCGGGAGTATATTAGAGCCACATCGTGGATATAATTCTGAAGAACAACGCCAACGTAAAATATATCGGCTTGAGCAAATGAATTTGGACAATTACGTTACTAACATTTTACGCCGCCAACCAACAGATACCATACTGTAAGGTCTTTCTTGATTACCACTGCTCAAAACGCAACACCTTTATTTGAAGTTTCATTATTAGGCTATGAAAAATCGCATTAAATAAATCTCACGCTATGGATTATTCCACTGCTTAAGCGAAGTTCTATTTGGCTCCGGTAAATATTAACAGCCGAAAACTGTAGAGAGGACATTGATTTTCCCGGCATCTCTCAGCCAAAACTGACCTTGAACCTCAGAGACAGGCCTGCTGCTGATCAGTTTGTTAGTAACGCGGAGGCTTCTCAGAATTAAGCAGAATGTAATCTGAAATCTTTGGCTGGGTAAAACTACACCAACGTAAGCGGGCCAAGAATACGCCTAAAATTCAGCAAATTTGGATCTTCAACACAGCTACACGTCACCGCTCTGGTTTATCTGTTTAAGTAATTGACCAAAGAGCACACCCTTAAAGTATCTTTGGGGTCACTTATGACGTTACTCTTTAGGTGACGGATTTTCCTTCGGCCAATATTTTTTTCTTTGTTTATTTGATTGGTGCCTTACGTCGTAGTCAAGAATATTTCACTCATGCAACGCCGGCCGGCATTATGGAAACCGGGCACAGCCCATGGAGACACTCACAACCATCTGCAGGTTGCTGGCGGACCTTCCTATGTACGGCCAGAGATGAAGTCAGCATGAGCTGGATTTGAACTCACAGCGACCTTGGCTAAGAAGGCAGCATGTCAGAATCCAGATCCTACTAATGCAACTGCAGATTCCAGAGTTTTGTCACGTGCATGCACCGGATAAAACAGGTGGAAGGTGCTTCTCAATGCAATTCATCGGTATGCCCTTAAACACCGTCAAATACATAAATAAATACAGTTTATCAACCCAACCATCAGAAATAAACTATATTATCCACACACGAGTGCAGCAAAACATAAATGAATAAATGAACCTCCAATAGAATACAAATTAAATCTCATGAACAATCAAGCTCTTGTGCTCTGAAATAAGTCCGATAACAACACAACCACTGTACGATTAATACAACCACTTTACTCTTTTCAACCACCATAAAGAAAATACACACCACACTAAAAATATCAAACTCATGGATTTTTGAGTGGGTATTTGGAATGTGATTCTGTAACAGATAACAGTTTTGATAAATGATGAAGATATGTAATTTTATTGTAGAATATTGATAACATGGAGAGCAGTCATCTTGGCCTACTGTACTTCCACATCAATAACAAAACTTACAAAATATGATACAAACGGCGATTTTCACTGACTTCATGAAAAGTTAGTTTAAATAGATTAATTTAATAAATAATGTAAACAATACCTCTTGAGGAACACAATACATTTTCATATTTTCAAGATTTGCAGAATAACCCACGACTGTGTGTTACCTCCCCTGGTGTTCTCTCCGCAGAAGTTCCCGGTGAATTTGTACACATGCCTGGAGAGTACAAACACAGACATTTCAGTTTTATTGTGATAAATAATGTTATCCGGTAAAATATTTGAAAGAAAATTATGAACATAAAAGTTTCAGGTAGCGAATCTTCTAGCCTGGATACAGTTATTGCACTCACGAAGGCATCAGTGGCGGCGTACTTCAGTTGTACCTCACTCAGGGGGCACTCTCTCCAGTCTCCTGTACGTACCGACGGATCTTTGTTTAGTTTGTGTCGAAGCTGAAACAAAATGACAAACATTCAATCAATGATTCAATATAAAGGAAGAAACTCGTCACTTTTTACTAAATCACAAGACAACCTTAAGTAACTCTTAAAATAAAATCCAAACATGCATGGAACAAATTTTTTTCTCCTTTCAAACTTAAACGGAGTCAAAGAATTATTTTACGTCAGTGATTCATCTAAAACATGATGAATGCATCTCAGAGATGATGAAGAATGTACAGAGGTGTTAGAGTTTAGAACAGAGTCTTGTGGACAAGTGAGAGTATTGTGGAGAAGAGAGAGTATTGTGGGGCGTCTTGTGGAAAAGCAAGAGTCTTGTGGAGAAGCAAGAGGTTTGTGGAGAAGTCAGAGAGTTCTGGAGAAGTGAGGGTCTTGTGGACAAGTGAGAGTTTTGTGGACAAGTGAGAGTATTGTGGAGAAGAGAGAGTATTGTGGGGCGTCTTGTGGAAAAGCAAGAGTCTTGTGGAGAAGCAAGAGGTTTGTGGAGAAGTCAGAGAGTTCTGGAGAAGTGAGAGTCTTGTGGACAAGTGAGAGTTTTGTGGACAAGTGAGAGTATTGTGGAGAAGAGAGAGTATTGTGGGGCGTCTTGTGGAAAAGCAAGAGTCTTGTGGAGAAGCAAGAGGTTTGTGGAGAAGTCAGAGAGTTCTGGAGAAGTGAAGGTCTTGTGGACAAGTGAGAGTTTTGTGGACAAGTGAGAGTGTTGTGAAGAAGTGAGAGTCTTGTGGACAAGTGAGAGTTTTGTGGACAGGTGAGAGACTTGTGTGGAAGTGAGAGTCTTGTGGACAAGTGAGTCTTGTGGACAAGTGAGTCTTGTGGACAGGTGAGAGACTTGTGAAGAAGTGAGAGTCTTGTGGACAGTGATAGTCTTGTGGACAAGTGAAAGTCTTTTGGAGAAGTGAGGGTCTTGTAGAGAATTTGTTACCAGATGTTTAGTCAAACTGTCCAGACTCCAGAGCTGGGATGTTGAGAGGACCCGGTTCGCCATTTTTCCCAGGTCAACAACATTCTCCTTAACCAAAGGCTGGAAGTTTATGTCAAAATCTCGGGTCAATTTCCACAAGTCACTAAAATGATAAGATCAAAATCACATACTGCATTTTCAGAATTCTCATCAATCAATCCGAAATCAGTTATTTATGACAATTACTTAAAAGTTTTCAATTTTTTTTTTTAAATGATCCACAACCACCGGGTACTTTTGATTGTTTCACATCAAACTGTATCTTACTGTCTGTAATAAAAATTCATCAAAAAGGTGCCTTCTCAGATGCAAATAAAGGTCATAAAGCATTACTTAAAGAGCTAAAGCTTCCACTTTCGAGCAGGATACCATCCTACCTTCTAAACAAACCTAAAAGCCAGGATTTTACAATCAATTTTCAGAATCAGGAGAAATGAGTGCTGGGGTCGATTCCATAAAGCAATTATTGACTCAAGTCAATACCGTTAAACTCAATTTTACAGCTTATTTCAATGATACTTACGAATTTTGAAATTAGTGTCAGCTGTGTCACGTGTGCTTCAACATGCTATATATGCACCATCCATGCCCTTACTTTATTGAGAATTTTTGAGAATGTTTAATTTTAGTTAAGTTTTAAAAGTTTTATTGAAGTATAAGATTGCTTTGTGGAATCAGTCCCACGTAAGTTTGTTATGGAGGAAATTTAACATCGAAACATCAGTATGGCATAGGAAGTTGGCCAGATTTATTACTGGCAGGGATGATCACTCTAGGTCAGTTGTCTGACAAACCACATGATGTAAGGCCACAGATGGGCCAGTTGAATTCAAACATTCAACCTCTGTGATCAATGACTTGTTGTCAGTGACTTGTGGTGTGGCCAGTCTAGTCTCTGTGGCCAGTCAATGGCACTCCCACTCTCATGAAATCCAGCTCAAGCTTGCCTTCAAGTACAGGGTAGTCTAGAATTCTAATGTGATTAATGATATCTGTAATAATTAAATGAATAATGTAGAATTCCTTCCAGTGATTCTATTCACATATTCGCTCAAGTGTGCCAACTGTGTAGCCTATATTGTACTGTGTAATGGACAATGGATTCACATTGTCTGAAGGATAACTTTAGAACCTGTGAAATCTATCCATAAGATATTTATCATCCCATAGGGAGAAACTTGCATACCTACTTTTCAATGCCCACTCCTACAAGTTTCACCCTTTGAAAAAACAGCACCTTCTTCAACATGTCTGGAAAACCTGAAAAATTAAAATATATACAATCATAAAAAATCAGCAACTTTACAAAACTAAAAGCAAGAAATAAGTGACAATTTCATTCATTTCATGTACTTTGTAATCATATATATTAAGAATGGAACTGATGTAATTAACTTGTCCAATAACCAGCCAACATTATATCCTACCTCCCATTGACGACAGCTGGAACACATAGCAGGAATTGTATGGGAAACACAACTGTAACACTGCTGTCTTGTTCTCCTGACTTCTTTGATACAACACCGGCCACTCAATATCAAATCCAACAAAACAATCATAGTCTTTCTGCTGCAACGTTTCCCTGCAATAATGAGAAAATGTTACAAGATCTCAGAAGCAAATTCTGAGAATCACAGGCTGAGTGAGAATCACATGCTGACTGAGGAGCACATACTGTGCGAGGAGCACATGTTGGATGAGGAGCACATATGCAGTGAGTAACACCCCAGAATGGCTGAAGCCAGCATTTTGATCTACTAACTTGCATAGTTCACAAAAAACTTTTGCAATACTATACAAACAATGGTGATATATGTAACTATACAAACACATCAGGTGTCATAAAATCGCAGATTTATCATGGCAGAAAAACGGGCACTTTTATCATATATGAATGTATTGCTTCGCTTCAGCTGGCAGGATAAATGCAACCAAGAGATGACGTAAGTGACATTGTCATGATTGTCTCTGAGAGGTTTCATGTATCATAATGGATTAATGCAGTCAGGAAATTCACACTGTTGACAAGCACAGACCATTTTTCTGCATTCTCTCAGTAACAGGCCTGCTGTGAACACAACAATGTCTCACCTCATTCATTCATGAACGTATTTTATGGTGTCAACTTACAAAATGTCATCACAAAGTAAGGAACAGTCGTCTTTGTTGTAGGAATAGACAGGAGACTTGGGGAATTCAAGGGTGGGAAGACTCTCCTCCAAATACTTGGTCAAATCAAAGTCTTTATCAGCAGCGTTCTAAAGAACAAAGGTAAAACATTCTTCTGACATGTAATACAAACATTACTCAGTACTGCTCTATTTATTTATTTCTTTTTCACCTTCATTTTTATTTATTTCTTTTGGTGGTGGTGGTGGTGGGTGGGGGGGATGCAAGCTGTAATAATGTGTAACTTTGGCAAACATACATGTGTACATGTAATATGGGTTGGACATGTAATATGGGTTACAGGATACATGATGTAGCTTGATTCCTGTCACATTTACCTGACTTGCTCCCTTTTCTTCTGTTGTCAGTGACATCCAGTCAGGAAGTTTCCTCTTCTTTGGCTTATTCATCACTCCAGGCTTGATTTAAAATGACAAATCAGAAAACAATGAGTTCCAAAGTTCTAAGCAAAAACTGATATCAGTTAGCAATTCAACACATTTTGTAAACAACCAGACAATGTTTCCAGTGTTTCAGTTTGATAGCCTTGACTTGTCTGAATGAAACAAGACACTCATCAATCGGTGGAAAAAAGTTCAATGACATTGGACAGCAGATTGTTTTGATCTGAAGAACAGCCAGAACATGCATAATCTATAATAGAAATAATAACATTGTAAAGACCATAGGGACATGAAACTGAAATTCAAGGGCAGATCTAGAGAAAATGATAGGGCAGGGGTCCAATTATCGCAGCACAATGCCGAGGGTCGAGGCACCACAAGCTCTACAATCTTAGATGGCTGAAGACATGTTTTCAATGGTTTCCAGGAAAGAAACTTACTTTCACTAGATCCGCCCTTGAATTTCAGTTTCATGTCCTTGTGGTCTTGACAGCTGTGTACAGCTCACCGTACACGCCACAAAGGAAGGCAGAATTCACTGTACAAGTCATCTTACCCGTTCGGCTCCATGGTAATGCTTGTGTAAAAGATAAACATCAAGTTCAAAATGAATAAATACCGAAGAACGTACTGTAAATCTTACCCCATTTGACTTAAGGGCATTTTTTTAAATATTTTTTATTTATTAATATATTTTTGGGAGGCTTGTCTTCCCCTGCCCCCCTCCACCTTTAGATCCGCACCTGAAATTTGAGGATGACACGTTGATCTCCCCACTGAACATCATGCTGGGCCTGCGGGCATGGTATATGTCATTTTTGGCATGGAATACCTATCTTCTACTTAAAATTCTAACATATCTCTCCTAATATTGTGGTCGTTGGCCTTAATAAGTACTGAATGTTTGGGACTCTACTTTGATTCAAAAAGTAATAAAAGTTATTCACTTACTCATTTGATTGGAGTTTTATGCCGTACTCAACAAAGTCACTTATACGATAACCACCATTACGGAGTAGCAACATCCTGCACAATACACTGCAATATGAACTGCGCCAACAGTTTGAAAAATGAAAACAACATGAACTGTACAAAGTATCACCTGCCTTACCTACATTCAGGAGAAGGAAATGATTTGAGAAAAGGGATGCAGGCGGGTGTGACACTTCCGTTTGCTTATGATGCAGAACAACAACAACCCTGAGCAGTTCAAATCAAAGCGGGTTAACCAGAATAAAAGCAGTTTTTTCAAGGATCACAAAGAGCCAGACAGTTTTTGTCGGTAGAAAGCCTCGTGCGCATTGACAAATTGAAGACCGTCGATCATTTTTTCTATCCAAAACTTCACTTTTCACAGATTTACAAAAGCTACAACTCGCGCCAACAATTTAAAACATGTAAAGTCTGGATCACTACGTTGCATTTTCCTTTAGAAAACACGAAAACGGATTTTGTACATTTTATAGGTCTGCTGTATATTTTACGATCGTGCTGAAAAAAGGAAACATTTCTATATTCTGTATATTTCCATACTTCTGTAATATTACACAAGGGGAGAAAGCGAGGAAAGCTTCACAGTTAATCAATTGCCACCAACGTGGTGCGTGTATAATGGCGAAACAGTTGTGCGTCTGGCGCCAGTCACTCGGCAGCGGGCCTCTGTCGACCTAGTGCTTACAGACACGATTGCCTTTCATTGGCTATAGGACACGGGTTCAGAGCAGGTTCAGAGGTGGCAGTGGACAGCTTCCACTCTTCGCAATTTCTGTAAAACGCACAGCATGCGACTCGGTCATCCATCATTCAGGATTTGATTTACCATAACATTCTTTCTGTTTATATGCCCTACTCCTCGACGCATGAGTTAATACAGACACTTGTGAGTATTGTCCTATGCTAAGTTGGGAGATTAAAGCCACATAGTAGGATTAATATAGCGGTGTTATGATTCAAGTTGTTTGTGTTCAACTCGTGTGAGACTCGGACAGGCCACACAGAAAAGTCCAAACACATCGTTTTCTGCTGTGACGCTTCCGTGTTTGTGTACTACCTAAGTATTTTATGAGAAGATATGCACCTAGCACATAGTTTTGGGCCATTTTGTTACAGGGGGGAAGGAGTTTCGCGAGTTCTATAGCATACGAAAGTAAAGCTGAATCACAAAATTCCACAATGCCATCGTTTTTCTCTGAGTTTTTCTTTCATATTTGGCGACGTTGAACATAATCCAAATTTAAGCTGTAATTAGTTAAATAGGAATCAATAAAAATGTCTCTTATCATACTAGTCTTTCGTAATACACATACAAGTATACGTAACTGTGTATAACGGAATGATGAACATAATCCCACATTGAAATAAGAGAAAAACAGTTATCTCACCAATATGAAACCTTATAAAATAAGAAACTTACAGCATTAACTCATATCACAACGTTTAGTAAAGAGTGATAAAACACAAAAAATCGACATGATAAATATATGCATGAAGGTGGATTATCAGGATTGACTTTTAGGCCTACACTTTCGATAACACGACGCTACACGGTTGTATTGACCTTTAAACGATTCAAGAAAAGTAACTCTAAAGGGTAGATTTTAATAAAGTGGGAAATAAATTGATATTATGCCGAATTTTGTATTAAATTACATTGCTTAGAAATATTTTATGTGTTAAAATTACCCCTCTATTTTATTATGCATATTTCGCGTCGTATGTATAGTCGTAAATTTTGGGAAATGATGTCAGCTCTGATCTTACCAATGGGATCAGGGTAGCGCCTCCCCTTGGGACTCCTACTCCCCATCCTCGCTCCCATCACCATGTTCCCCAACCCTACGGATGTTTTGTTGTTTTTTTTTCAGTCAGGACGTCTGGATTCTTCATTTCCGAACTGACCACCCTCCCCGACCCATGTACACAAGCTACTGCCCTTCTTTGCCCAAGTAAAACTTATCTTTCTTTTTTTCCTTTTATATTTCAGGACACATCATATATTTTACTGTTAGAGCGGACAGTTTAATCTAGGCGATTACGCTTCATAAATGTCGATATAGAAAATATAGAATATCTGAGGTGGAGGCAGGTACGGCACGTGAAATTCTCTTGCGGTGAAGACATTTTAGTTTAAAAGAGAAGAAAACATAACAATGATGCCGAAATCAGATGAAACATGTCAAAACTTATTTGCAAATATGGTCTGCAATATTAGTTTTTGGATTTATTTTTCAGGAAAAAAGGGTGTTGGTATTTATCGTCATTGCATAATAATGTTCTAAATAAGGATGTGATGCATGTCTAATAAATACATTAGAACGTAAATTTGCTGTTTATATCCAAACATATGCATTTAATCTGAATTATGATAATATGTATGAACATATTAAGAATATGAATACGATCCAAATCTTGGTTGAGCACATTTGTTCACTGAAAAGGACAAATTCTAGTGCAATAATATTTATTAAACATGTGTAACATTCTCATTTATATCATTATTACACAAAGACTATATACACCAAAAGGTGGGGCCAAATACCCACCATACAAAAATTATTTTCATGTGTCTTAGAGAAAAATGGAATAAAAATACTGAAGATCACATGCACAACTAACTTTTCGCACTCTTTCATAATAACTTTATGTAATTTTTATGTTTTCCCCACCTTTAAAGGTAAATTCCACATAGATATGAAGTTATGTTCTGGGAAAAGACCATGAAAAACGAGGCGTTAGACATTTAGACATGTAATTTAGATACTTGTATCTGGGCACGGTTGTGTCGCGACATATTTCACAGAGCACTAAATCTATTACCATGGTTCAGAAAAAGGGATCTTCACAGATATGAGTATACCTTTCCCGCCTGTACACATATGAGTATACCTTTCCCGCCTGTACAGATATGAGTATACCTTTCCCGCCTGTACAGATTTGGACCTAAGCTCTGTAGCCTCTTGTTTATTCCCGCCTTCGTGGTGACGTAATGTGGGAAAAGTGCTTTAATAGTAGTCTGTAGTGCATAAGAACATACCCTGTTAGAAAATTAACCCCTTCAAGTGGCATGCATCTGCCTTGGAACTTATGCTCCCTTTGCAGTGTTGTTCGGTTTTGATACATGCTTGATTGCTTCCTTATCGTTTTCAAGAATCGCTTTTAAAACATCATTATCGGTTCATCGCTGAAGGCCGATTGAAAAGGGTGAGAAATGTCTCTTGTCAAAACGATAGACCTAAACATATGACTACCAGACATGGTACGTGTACGAGTTGAGACCTACCACGCGGGACACAATGAATGCGGCATCTACATATATATATATGCATCAACTACTTGTATGACTGGCCTTCTAAGTCCACATTAGAACAGCCAGCTACGGGAAAAATGGTTTAAATATGCATTCAATAAATTTAACCATCTAATAGGCTTTGACTTGGCCATCTAATGAGTGCGCAATTCGTACCGATTTACTGTTTTTTACGCAGTACTCAAAAATATTTCCGATATACTGCAACGGTAAGTATTATGGTGGGAAGAAACTTGGAAGAGTCCGGTGGAAACCCACGAGCATCCACAGCTTCCTGGCAGACCTCAGCTGGACTTGAACTCACAGCGACCTCATTGCTGAGAGATCCCTGAATCATTGTAATACGCTGGCGTGCTAACCACTCGGCGACGGAGGCCCTCATGACTGGTCACCAGGTAAATGGCGAGGTGTGATGGATTCAATGGATTTTTTTCTCTCCGAATTTTTATTTATTTACCTGTTGTCTTTCACATGCAGTTATACCTTCTGACGATTGAGCTTGTTGAGCGATCTACGTTCTCGCATTTGTTCACTCCAAAACCTTTGGTCATTGAAGTCAAGAGTTCGAATCCGGGACGCTTCTTCTTCGTGGCGACCTTGTGGCCTACATCACCAGTTGATGTGTCTTACACCAGTTGTATATACCCGGATTTTCTTCATCTGTAAACCTGACCGCGTGAACGAAGTGAAATACGATATTCTTACACCAGTTGTATATATCCGGATTTTGTTCAGTCGTAAACCTGACCGAGTGAAAGAAGTGAAATACGATATTCTTACACCAGTTGTATATACCCGGATTTTCTTCATCCGAAAACACGACCGAGTGAAAGAAGTGAAATACGATATTCTTACTGCATAAAAGATTGATAAAAGAAGTTGACATGATGAGCGACATATTGCAAGTAAGAATCACTGTTAAGAAATAGATCAAGTCGTGCCCTTTCAAGTCTGGTTTGAATTGAATCCTAACTGGTTCGGCTGCAGCTAGCTTTAAAATAAAATTTTAGTTTCTATTATTCTGTGAGCTTGTTCAGTATAAACGGGCAAGATCGCAACTGAATACAAGTGAAATAATCAAACACAAAGGAACACCCATCCGTGGTATATAATACGCGGATCAAAGTGAATGCTTTCCAACATAGGTCTGAATCAAGATAAGATGGGCACTAGTGGAAACCTGTGGCTTTCTTTTCTTCGTGTTCAGTATATAGTTCATAACATGCACAAGTTTCCTCGAAACCACATTATCAGAACATCATTTAAACTTTATTTTGGCTATCATATCAGGTTATTCAGCGTCCGATATTGATAAAGATGTACAGTATGTTGTTCATTCGCCGACGTAGTCTTCCATGGAGTGTCATTTCTCTTTTATCATTAGACCATTCCACTCACCTTAAAGGCGAGCACGTAGTACACAACCAACTGCTGACTTCTTCCATGCGTCTAGGATTTCAGCTAGCGATATAGCACCCAATGATGTGAGAAGCCTCCTTCGATTGGAGGTTTTTACTCATTTATTTCTTGAGAAAGGTGCTCAAGGTCTTACCCAAAGAATAATTCTTTCAGTTACATGTATGTAGGCAGCTGTCTGATATTGGTGGAGAAAACCACAGAGCCTCCAGCAGATACTCGACAAACCTAGTGAGAAGTGGTTCAAACCCTACGAGGGTCTGGGACAGATCGATTCAAGCGAAAAGAATGTTCTATTTTAATGAGTTCTCAAGGATCGAGTTCAAATCCGTCTTAGTCCGGTTTATCATGCTGCCTCATTTATACGTTAAACCGAAGGCTGTCCTTGCACCAAGATATCACCAAAGCTGTCCACCTCATTTACCAAGTTGCCTCACGGATATGTCACGACGAAAACTCCTTGCAGCAGAACGTTACCATGACCACTGCCGTAGTTACCAAAGGTTGTCTCACCCATATGTGACTACGGACAACAGACAATTCCACACAATTATTGTTATGTCAGTTGTTGACCCCAAATAAATATAAGGAATTTCAAAAGTTATCCAGGTTTGGATCTATGCAATGCATTACAATGATATTTGGACGCTGCGCGCATCAGTAGTTCTTCCAATCAGGGATGGCTGTACTCAAGTATTCCAGTCACAGAGACCCAGAAAAGCACGCCTCCCGATCGACTTCACAGACCAAGGGCTATCTTCCGGGATTACCCAGTGTTGTCATTCACAGATATAATGGGCTGACTATTATTATTATTGCCACATTAGAAGTTACAGTACAATGTGCTTGTTTTCTCAGACTCGTCAGAAGAAAAACTACACCAACTCTCACTATACAACCAAGACAATAACCAAAACTGCTAAATCTGAAAGAACGCAGAAATACGTTTATTTGCAATTTTATGAAAATATACAGTTAAATTTGTATATAATATGAAAACGAAATGTGTCCAACATTGATGGAGGGCCGATCTGCTGTCATTATGGACACCTGAAAATATATCAAACCAAAACTGGATGTAAGAATCTACGTGTACATACAGCTACAGCTATGACCTTTATATATCTTACTGGTTTTGTAGGAAGTTCACCACAGTTATGAAATAACGAATTTGCTGTAATCTTATAATGGTTAGCAAAATGTCATGATTGAAATTTTCTTGCAAATGGACACTAGCTATTGCTACCACGACATAATTCAAGTCAACAGAACCTCATTAGGCGTTACATAATTTAAAATAAATGAAATGCTTGCACACGAACCTACGAACGTATTATACATTTTGTATGTTTGCATCTCTTTACCTTGGAAGGCGTATTCTTCTTCAAATGACAGGATATCACCGACGCCTGGGCACGACACTGGATCTCCACACCAATACTGCACACAGAACAAACCTGCAAAACCTACTGAACTTATTTTACAATGAACAGCTGTTTTATGCTCTCCTTTCCGAAAGGATTCTGTCAACCTACTTACACGTTGCGGAAGGAATGGAGTGATCCTACGTCGTCCTTTTATGGCATCCTCATCATAAGGTCACGTCAAAACGCAAACCACTGAAACTGATCAAAGTCTGTCCATATTTTTACGGCCAGTCTGTACCCTGAAAGGGAACTGAATTTCATGCAAATAAGGGGTTAGTCATAACAGGCAAAACATTTACCGCTATGTACACTTTTGGAGCAGCTCACTCTTTCTCTTTCTTTCACACACCTCCACACACATCTGTCACCTTACCTGACGTGTTACCTGTGAATCAGCATGCCATCACATCTGAGTACCACCAGGACTCGTGAACAGTTTACAGTTTTATGTGAAGCAGCTATAAGACTATACCAGGTTTGAAGGGACCGTATTCGCAGATGAACGGCAGTTCCATGGAGCAGTAGACATCCTTCCACAGGCCGGTGTAGCGGTTCATGACTGCACAGTCGTCGACTTCGCGCCCAGCAAATGGCCCGTTTGGCTCCCAAGCGGTGTAGTCTCCCTGTTTCAATGCCTGAGTGTTGGACCATGTGAAGAATCCTGCCAAATAAACGTAACGTGGTTCGATCTATCAGGGGGCAGAGTCTAATCTGGCATGGTATAATCGAAGCACATGGCTCGACTTTGTGTATTTATTTATTTATTTGAGTGGTGTTTTACGCTGCACTCAAGAATATTACACCAATACGACGGTGGCCAGCATCATGGTGGGAGGAAACCGGACGGAGCCCATTATATGCACGCCGTTATATATGTACGTATGTATGCTTGGGTTTAAGGCCGTACTCAACAATTTTTCAGTTACACGAGGACGAGGAGTCCTATCTATGTATGTTGTGTGTGTGTGTGTATGTGTGTGTGTGTGTGTTTTGTGGCAAGACCAGTTCTTGCAGCCAAAGTGCTGCCACCACTGGAACATCATGCCGAAGACACCTGACATGACACCCAACCCAGTCACATTATCCTTGTTCTAACCTCCAAGGGAGGTAGCAACAAATACCATTTTTAAAATCTTTGGTATGACCCGACCCGGGATTGATCCGTGATCTCTCGGCCTAGAGGCAGATGCTGTAACCTTTATTCGTTTATAAACAACAGAAAAAAAAATGAATACATGAATCTGAAAGAACTGATCCGTATGACCTACTGCAGAGCGTGTCCCTTACCTTCCTTGAGCTGGTCATCCAGACCAATGTAAGCTTTCTTCACGTTCTTCTCCTCGAGCAGACCCTGGACAAATTTATTGAGTTTCTTACTGGTTATGACCACCATCTGACCTCCCTTCTTGAAGCAGTACTCTCTGGCTGGGTTGAAGGGTTTCTTCTCGTCTGGTACCTCATAACAGTTGCTGAGGAATGGCTTTTGGCCCTTCTCACAGGTAGCTGAGCAACAAAGTACATCAGTTAAGTGCATGTATTTGTGTTATGAGAAGACTTGTTCAGTGATATTCAGCGTTGAGAATAGTAACTAGACTGACGTTTTACAACTGGCTTACTGAACTGAACTCACATCATGGTTGCAAAAGGTTTTTGAAGTATAAGACCACTTAAAATAGCTGATGGTTTGCGTATGATTTGCCTATGAAGTGACAATATTCTTGAAGTGACTGCCAGTCAGGCAAAATTTGACCTCCAGGTTTTTTCTAGCCACTTTCGCACTGTGGTAACCAGAATGAGAAATATCGAAAAATTCAGTTTCACACAAATTTCGCATTGGTGATGAAAAAATATTGAGGTTTCAGAGTTGTTCCAAATGAGTTTCTAAAAAGAAATTTGCTAGAAATACCCCTGGGCACCATGTGTGACAATTTCGCTTAAATGGAGTCAGAAGCAATTGAACGTATGTCATCACTTGACGCCAAACACGAGTGCTCGATCATGTAATGTGTTCTTGTCTGAAGGTAAAAATCAGGCAAACAAGGAAGCTATGGAAATTTCTTCTTTTCATACCATCCTTTAAAACTTCCAAGGGAGGTATTCATACCGTTTTATTCCGAAAACAATCCAGGTTATCTCGATTATTACCATTTAAGTATCTTTAAATACCAGCCTCTCTCAAACTTAAAGAGCAGCAATACAATATTCTGTCAGACTATTTAACCTGAATACGAAGACAGACAGTAGATTTTCAGTTCTGTCTAGTGTACTCTTCCCCATTCTCCATATCAGAAAGTGTGCAAACACAGACATGTGATACAGAACACCCAGCTTAAAACTTACTCTTCTCACACTTCCCATTCTTCATATAATACCCATTCTTCTTATCACAGACGCAAGTAGGCTTTCCTTCCTTCATCCTACACTTGGCACCTTTGTCACAATCATGTTTCACATTTTCGGTCTTCATTTTGCCTTTGACACACTTCAACTTCTTGTTGCATTTCACAACCTCAAAGTTATCCTGTAATTCATTTGAAAAAGAATAGTCAGAAACATTTACATTGTATAATATGTACATTATACTGTGGTATTAAAACATACCATTTACACGATCCACAGTCATCGTAATAATAATCTAACAAATTTAATTTTTACAAAACATATGATCGTCAAAATTTATATACATGTATATATAAGTATGTGTTTTCTCCTGTGAACCTGTCAGAGAGCTGAGTGCAAAATCTGGGACACAGTATTACTCAAAATTTGAAAAACACTTATTTGTCAACTCCTGACCATGTATGCTACAGCAAGCGTATGTTAAGTCAACATAAAGTTTCATTACTTCCTATTACATAATTCACATCCTTTGGCAAGTACAAGAATGACTAGTTTTTCATGATGACAGCTGATCACGTGTCTTCATGCTAGAGCATGTGAAGCCTTACTAGAGTAAGGTCTAATCCTTCTCACCTCATAGAAGCTGCCTTTGTACAGACAGCCACACTGTTCCTGCTTGACGCACTTAGATCCGCTGCGGACAAAGCCATCTTTGCAGAAACATCCTTCTTTAGGGTTCTCTATGCAGTCAGCGTCTGCATCTTTCACGCTCAGACAGGTTTCCTCACAGCCTTCTTTGTCAGCCTTGTACTCCTCATTTTTCCCACACTCCAAGGCTATTGATCAAAAAAACCACAGGTATTACAAATCCACTGAACTTAGGTCATCTGCATCAGACTTATGTAAGGGAGGTGTAATTTCTGTGCATTAATTCCAACAGGGTTTCATTCCAACTACCTTATACTAAGCTCACTTGTAGACTCCTATAGCACAGGTTAGGAATTCGATGCCCACATCTAACCAGAAAATACTTTTGTTTTCCACACATTCTTGATGTTGGCATCTTTAGAATCTGTTACCAAGACATTGACAGCAATACTGAAAACTGGGAAGTGAAGACAAGTACAGAAATATAAACTTGGATCAGGCACTTGGAATTGAGAGAGTACCTGTTAACCTTTTACTACTTGCTGCTAATCTGTGGCAACGTGCAAAGAACACCAGTGCTCTCACCCTTTCATTGCCCATAAGCCAAAGTCCAATCAACCATCCAACAAATATTATACATGCTTTTACTGATGTGTTTCTTAATTTATTTATTTATTTATTTAATTTGTGCTTCACGATGTACTTAAGAATATTTCACTTATACATGAAATGGTGGCCAGCATTATGGTGAGAGGAAATGGGGCAGAGCCTGGGGAGAAACCCACCACCATCTGCAGGTTGCTGGCGGACCTTCCCAGATACGGCTGGAGAGGAAGGCACCATGAACTGGACTTGAACTCACAGCAACCACATTGGTGAGAGGCAGCAGGGTCATTACGCCGCACTGGCGCGCTAACCCCCTCGGCCACTGACATGTTTCAGAGTACAGGATTCTATGAATGTCTTCTATGGCAAGCTCAAGTCTAGCTCTGTGTGTGCCATTCAGATATAGCTCATGCATCCAACTGCATTTCCAAAAACTTTACAGAAGAAATACTTTCTTATTATTAGGTAGTTGTAAACTAAAGCGTAAAATTAAATTGTTCTGGATTTTTTGGGGGGGGGAGGGGGGAATACAACTCCTTTCTTTTACTTAAAGAAAAAGAAGGGAGAAAAGAATTAAAAACATGTCAGTGAAAAGACCACTAAAAACGTCATGTATATCTAAAGCCATCCTTACTTAGGCTCTCAGATCCTTCTCACTTAATGCTCACTTAGATGCTTGAGTTCCACAGTGAGCTTTATGCACCATATTGATAATGATGTCCATGTACTTTAATGTTGTCATGTTGGAAAAAGTAGAACTTACGGGTAAGAGAAATTGCATGTATAAGGAAGGCTTGAGATTGGATACATACGACAGTTTTCTTGTTTGTTCCATGTCGGTTTTTCTCCATTCTCAATACAGAAGTCATAGAGAGCTGACAAAGCTTTACAGATCTCCTCTTCTTTGGTATCGAACAGGGAGCAGCCATCATAGATACACTGCTTGTAATACTGCAAGTAACAATCACACACATTTCAGATTTAATGCACTGTTACTTGCATTTCAAAGATGGACAGCAATGCATACGGTCTGTATCAAACAAAAATATTTTGTAATTAATAACAGTACAATGCATGAGACAGTAGACCAACTCATTTTAGACTTAAAATGGTTCAGAATTAATACAACAAAGCCATCAACGAAATATTCATCCACATTTGACGACAGTAGGAATTTATCCACCAGACATAACACATAATGGATATGCTCACGTTTTCCACATCCTGGGGATAGTTTTGGATGCATGAAGCAAATGGTCCAGATTCATCCTTCATCTTGCCGCAGTTGGATTTGGCCTTGAGGACATTGTCCATGTCAGCAGGGCAGGGAGGTGGTGGAGGAGCCACACATCTACAAATTGCACACAAACTCTCCAGTCAGTTTTTCCACTAGTCCACTTGTTCTGAACCTGTTCCATTACATGTACAAACCCACTTGACTTGAATATATCAGGTTCTGTGGTCACCAAAGGAATCCAGATCATATTCTATTCTTGGTTACTCCCCGTGGCCATCAGGGGGCAAGGTCATAACAGCAAAGGTCACTCCCAGTGGCCATCAAAGTACTTAAGATCATGTCAGGTAAATTCATGTCAGCCAAGGTCACTTATAGCGGCCATCAGAGGACACGGTTACACTGGCCATTAAGAGGACTCGCAGACTCCTGAGTAACCAGACAAATATCACATGACTTTTATCATTTCTCTGGCGGCTGTATCTTTGGAAACATGTACTTCAAATCTCTGATGCCACCTTATGTGGTTTGAGTGAAAAACGAGGACTGAATTAAACTGAATACTCTTTAATTCCAGACACACCTCTGATAGTCACGCATGACCGATTCCTTCAGCCACCAGGGGACTAATGAAACACACAGTCCATCGAGTTGTAATACATTTTGTACTTTCACTTATTTACCTTAATGGCATTTTAGGCTGTCTTAAATGTGTTGAAACAGAGATCACTTTTGTCTCTCCTACAGTCAAAGTGCAATTAGGTGACTTATTGCAACACTAACAATTCTTAAAACGTTTGTACATGAAGGCAGACGTGTTATTATATGTGAACAGCAGTCCTCAGGCCTTTAGAGTGCTTCTAGAGTCAGCAGGAAAGGTGACTACCTGAACCCTAATTTCCCAACCTTTTCACACATGCCAAATCAACTTTCAGTGCAGTTTATGCACTTTTTTAATTTGAGTTTGGAGACTGAACTACATTCATTACATTGGCCAATTTCAGGACTTCACAAAAATATAATTTTATTGGTCTTCACAGACCAATGCCCTCTGTATATGCTTAAACAAACATCTTGCAAACATAAGAAAAGTTTGAAGACTTTAACACTGTGTACATTACTTACCTCTACCTTACTTGCTGCACTTTACATTTCCACATCCCTGCAGCTGACTGTCACCCAGGCACACACAGATATACTAGTATACTGTAAGGTATTTGACTACTCACGTGCTAGCGCCTGGAACATCCGAACGCAGCCAGCTGTTGCCTATCTCTGTGGAAGCCTCTCCGCGTTTCAGGTCACCCACGTACTTGCCTTCGGCAGTCGTGTAATCATTGTCCTTATCACCGTCGTAGTTACCGCACATACCACACATGCCACTGGAAGAGACGAATCACATCACAACAACCTACAGCTTTATGATACATACATAGACAGGTTCCCTCAGCTACTCAGGGCCAGATTTATGTACAACAATTTGCAATGCAGAAGAGATACTGCTGACCTCATCCTATATTTGACCAACTCAACAGCTGTGTACTGCTGTGTGGGCATACTTATTCTGTACACATGGTCTGGACACCATTCTCTGCATCACCATGTCTCTTTGTAGCAGGAAACTCTCAATTCCACCATCAGTGTTACCACAGTATTTCAACACATAATTTATGACTTTTTAACGTCACTTTTCAGGGCTACGTCTGACAACACTTATGAGTTGTGGAACGACAAAATGTGATCAAATACTGTCCCATTTAGCTATGTAGCCATCAGAACGGAGTGATGAAGAAAGAAAAATCAGCTGGTGGCCATTCATGTAATGAGCATGCTGTAATGGGATCATTAGTATACAGATGCACACCAGGAGATGTTCAGACAGGAAAATTTCTGACTGTTTTCAGAACATTCGCCAAACTTTTAAAAATTAATGACTTCTTTATGGCAATTCATGACCACAGCAATCTGGTCTGGTGCTGCATCACTGTATCACTATGCTAAGGACACCAGATATGACACTATTATTGTCATGGAATATATATACAGATACACTGAAGGAGCACAACACTTCAACTGTACCCAAATGTAGATTGCCCATTTGTATACCAAAATAGAAATGTACCGCACCATCTACCTATCTTGATATTATATACATCTGTAATACCGAAGGTTAAAGAGTGAACTTGTAAGCCAGACAAGCTCATGACACCAGCCACTCAGATGCTCTAACTACACAGCCACATTTACTTTGAACAAAAATTAAACAAAAAGTAAATTATCTTACATGTTCAAGTAGTCATCAGGCAAGAAAATCTTGATGTTTTTGCGCCTGGGGTTATAGGACACAATAAGGTCAAAGCTTGTCTCCAAGACAAAGTAGGAGCCTTTCTTTGATCCTGTGATAGTATGACCATCGGCTGTGTTCTTGGTGAACTGGGTGGATGACAGCTCACCATCCAACTGCAACAACAACAAAAACAAAAGATGGAATTAGCTCAGTGGCCAGTGTTTAATCCACAGCTTACAAACATCACGTAGCATGTCATGGACCAAAAATGAAGTGAGCTTTAATGAACTAAATGTATTAAAGATTAACAAATGGACAGTCAGCTTCTTATTGTCTGGAAGACAAGCAAAACAGTGTAGGTATCCTGGAAGTTGTCAGTGAAAGGCAAGCTAAAATATGTCTAGGTGACTACTTGTGCTGTAAACCTTCAACAAATTCAAACAGTAAGGTAGCGATTTGCATGCAATTTGCAAACTCTCAAATTTCACAAGACTTTGAAGACTAGGGCTACATATGAACTTTACCGAAATTATAAAACAACCTGTCCAGATCTGATTATAAATTTCCTCTAATATGCCAAATCCTCTAATACAGCATATCTTTGGTAGAATTTGTTGAGGACAGGTATAAATGCCTTCATCCAAATAAAGGTTTACACCTCTGTATCATGCTGGGTGGCCAGGCAGTAGATCAAAGACTACATCAGCTGAGTGTGTTGTGTGTACATGTACTTAGTGTTCTTATACAGGGCCTCTATTTGGTAATATGTGACAGGGTTACCCTCTTAAAATAAAGCCTTTATTTACTCCTTCAAACCCTCTTGGTTCAGCATACATGTACATGACTGATGTACAAGTTGAACACAGAGGCTGGATGAAAACCCCATGAATAACTTTCATTTACAGATGAACGTCAATGAGTGTCGAAAGTCTCCGGGAGTTACAAACCTTGCAGCAGAAGTACTGGCAGACTTACGTATACTGTGGGTCCATCCTCAACAATGAATTCATACTCTCCGATAGTGGCAATCAGGCGTTTCGTCCATGAGACAGGCTTCTTGTCGTCACCCTTGTTTTCTGAGCGAATATCAAAGAAGGGGATGCTCTTCATCTCTTCCTGAGGGCAGGGTTTCACCAGCTGGTACGTACACTCTCCTTGGAAGTTCAGTTTGGCCCCATCAAAGGTATAGTGGTGGGGATCTCCGCTGATTCCACAGTAGGCCAGGCCTGATGCACAAAACAACCTCTGATTAATTTTTTTATCAGAAAAACTCAAATGTTGGCAACAAAAGTATCATTTTAGGGCCTTTGTGCACTTCTGAAAGTCCAGTTTACAGGCTGAACTTTTCGTGCAATACAGCATCTCAAGCAGTAAAGTTTTGTAACTTGCCTACACTTAAAGACAATAAAACTCGGGGAGCGAACAATTGGAACAGATCCTCGATGCATCTGTGTGGAGAATAAATCCATGAGTTATACTCCATGAGTGTTTGCAGGAGACACCAAGTACCAGCAGTTATTTGAAACATTCAGTTGTCGAGGTTCAGATGGCATCCACACATGTATATATCCATTTTGACCATCATCGTCTTCATGATTTACAAATATCACAGTCGGGAGACATCAGAGTTATTTAACTGTTAAAGGAAACCTGTTTTTGTAGCACACTTATCTGCCATGTTGTGCACAGTGTAGCTCTATGTTATGATCAGTGCACATTCAGTAAGACTTTTGCGATCACTGTAACAGAGACTTGTGCGTTTGTAATAGTTAGATCAAAAAGTACCTGTCCTACCTTTGCATGTAATAAAATGTGATTCTCAGACCTAACTCTAATCATGAAGAAGTCATAAAGTGGTCTCAGGGTTCTTATAAACAATGTATTTCAAATAAACAGGTACAGAAGGGCAAATACCCAACTGGTTTTCTCACTCACATTTATAGCTGCCTTCAGTGTTCTGACACTTGGTACCTCTGGGGCAAATATTTTTGATCTTGCATTCATTGATATCTGAAAGGTAAAAGAGCAGATGTGAAACTCAGATGGGACACACTCAGGTAAATACAGATTTTACATTCTAACAATGGGACTTGGATACAGACAAGTATTAAAGTCCACATGCATATTTCCAACATAGTATATTCATGTCTAATGGCTTAGGCACCCGAAGTCACCAATTGTTGGCTAACGGAAATTACTGACATTTTATATTAATTAATGAATAGACTTCAGTTCAACTTACCAACACACTTTCCCTTCTTAGGCTTGAATTTATAGCCCTCAGGACAGGTGCTTGATACTGAAAGGAGAGCACATACTTCAGAATTCCACGGACAGCATGGGAGCTACCAGCATACAGGGTAAGATCATGAAACTACTTGAAGCATGGTATCTCTGCTATATGGGTAGTTTTACACTTCTCTGTTAACATATGAAGGACTATCCCATAATTGCTTATATCATGTGCACAAAGGCCTGATTAACAGCAGTTTTGAGCCTGTCCAAAGGATTTGGGCCTGGGAAGCTGGAGATCCAAAATGATAAGTTAACATTTTCTTGTTTTTGTGTCGTTTGCCTATGTAAATATAGGAAAACTCGCAGCTTTATGAGTCAAAAGGGATCCCAGATTATTGCGGTACCTGTAGATCAAGCCTTGTATGCTACGTATACACTGGTATCCACTGGATCATCACAATTTTTCAAATATATGACTGCAAGAACCTTTTTCCTTATGAAATTACCACATAGGGGCATATGTGTATCAGGTTTGGTCAGAAGAGAGAAGAAGCTGGAGCCTACCTCTGCAGAACTTGACTCTAAATTTGGCTCTGCAGCCTTTGTCCACCCAGATCTTGGTTTCTTTTGTGCCGTAGGAGATTCCCTCCACGCAGTCTGACTGAGAAATTTGGCGCACTAACTTTATCTCCATGGGGTAGCCATTGAGCTCACATTCATTGTAGCGGAATCCACGGGACGAGCATACAAAAGGTTTCTTCTCCTCCGTCAGCTTAACCTCATCTGCAACATTAACATACAATTATAACACAGCACAGGTAATACAACGGACTTAATACAACCTTGACTCGCTCTATATTAACACTATTAACCATGGACTTGTGGCAGATAAACTGAGGATGAAGAAAAGTACCAGTCAGAGTCAACGCGTTAGAGAAAAACCAAACTTTTAAGCACGTGAAACTACAGCAGAAAATAAAAAAAACGTTTAAATGTCATGTCAGTGAAAATTGCAAACAAACTGATAATGGTGTCTGATCATACAGGTTATACAAAAGTAACAGTTCTAAACTCATCTGACAGGTCTGACATGACCATTAATACAATAACATCCTCACAATTCTGCTCTTGTTTTTTTTTCCTTTCTCTTTTCACCACACCGTTTCTCAGAGAAATCAGGGCCGTTGCTATCAGTAGTGGGATTTTCATCCTCTGCCACACGACAAAATAAAAAAATTGAAAAAAAAAACCAAGCAAGAACCCTGGTAAAGGTTAAGGAGGCTGTGCATACCACTGAGCTTCATCCTGTCAGAGTCGACGTGGATGGTGATGGGGAAGACACGGCGTGCAGTGGCAAGGCCCACCTCCAGCTCGCTGTCCACATCCAGGTCGTACACATCTGCATCAGTCGTGTAGGCAAACTGACCGCCGGGGATACAGTTCTCCTCGCCAGCTCCAAAACACCTATTCACATCCTTGGAGTCATCAGCCATAGAGATAACACCCTTACGGGTATCGCTGGGGTACCAGATTGCGAAAATGTCTCCACGTTTCACGGCCACATACTCTGTGATGTCCAGCTCCACTCCGCAGGCGCCTACATCATCTTCCTCCAGAGTCACACGGCCAACCACGCGCACCTTATCGCCCACAGGTCGCAGAACACCCAGGTAAGCCACACCCTCTGGCTCTGATCTGTAGTACTCGACTTTGGTGATAATACCAGGGCAGCTGAAGGTCATGTCGCGCAGAATGTGAAGTCGTGTGTCTGGTTTGACAGGCAGCTCTCTCAATTCCCAACCCATCGTCAGTGGACAGTTCAGGGCTGGAAGGTGCAATCAGACAAAGCTGTTATACCACACACAAACACATATGCCTAACTGCCCACTGTCAGTGGACAGTTCAGGGCTGGAAGGTGCAATGAGATGTAAGCATTACATCACACATAAACACATCTACCTAACTGCCCACTGTCAGTGGACAGTTCTGGGCTGGAAGGTGCAATGAGACGTAAGCATTACATCACACATAAACACATCTACCTAACTGCCCACTGTCAGTGGACAGTTCTGGGCTGGAAGGCACAATGAGACACAGGCATTACATCACACGCAAACACATCTACCTACCTGCCCACTGTCAGTGGACAGTTCTGGGCTGGAAGGCACAATGAGACACAGGCATTACATCACACATAAACACATCTACCTACCTGCCCACTGTCAGTGGACAGTTCTGGGCTGGAAGGCACAATGAGACACAGGCATTACATCACACGCAAACACATCTACCTACCTGCCCACTGTCAGTGGACAGTTCTGGGCTGGAAGGCACAATGAGACACAGGCATTACATCACACATAAACACATCTACCTAACTGCTCACTGTCAGTGGACAGTTCTGGGCTGGAAGGCACAATGAGACACAGGCATTACATCACACATAAACACATCTACCTAACTGCCCACTGTCAGTGGACAGTTCTGGGCTGGAAGGCACAATGAGACACACGCATTACATCACACATAAACACATCTACCTACCTGCCCACTGTCAGTGGACAGTCCTGGGCTGGAAGGCACAATGAGACATAAGCATTACATCACACATAAACACATCTACCTACCTGCCCACTGTCAGTGGACAGTCCTGGGCTGGAAGGCACAATGAGACATAAGCATTACATCACACATAAACACATCTACCTACCTGCCCACTGTCAGTGGACAGTTCTGGGCTGGAAGGCACAATGAGACACAGGCATTACATCACACATAAACACATCTACCTACCTGCCCACTGTCAGTGGACAGTTCTGGGCTGGAAGGCACAATGAGACACAGGCATTACATCACACGCAAACACATCTAACTACAAGTACCTGTATTTGCAGTATGTAAACATACAGACAGTATACGGATACAGATGTACACAAGTTTATCAGACACATCTAGCCATGTGCAGCAGGGACACAGTATACCAGAACTTACCTGGACAACCTGGTGGTGGGGGTGGAGGCGCAGCTGAAAAGACAAGAAAAACATTTCATACAGACCATGCTGTGTACCCTGAATAAAAGTACAAAACCTTTTCTACAAATGATTCAACTCATGACAAAACACTGAGTAAACGTTGGTAGTTATTGATTAATTGACTCAGGAGTACTCAAGGCCACATCTATATTCTCCTTTTTTCTTCACGGTATATATTTACTTCATCGTTGTTCAGCGCCATACTCAAGAAATATTCACTTATACAATAGTGGTCAGCATTATGACTGGAGCAGGCAGGAGTGATTGGAGTAAACTAACGAGCCTTGTCAAGATACTGACAAACTTTCACACATCTGACACACAGATATGCACACAGTATTGATGGAAGATAAACTGAGCACACAAGCACAGTCATAAGCTTACCATCACCACTACTAACAGTGAGATGGATCAGCTGGTGATCTACAAATTCCTTGTTAAAGGCTAGGAATACTCTTGCATCTCATGTGCCTTATGGTTATGTATGTATGCTTGGGTTTTACATAATACTCAACAATTCTTCAGTCATTTGACAAGAAGGAGTCCTTAGAATGTCTGTATACTGTATATTCTAGTGACAGGGCGAGTCCATGCCCGTCAAAGTGCCACCGCCACTAGAACATCATGCTGAAGACACCAGACATGACACCCCATCCAGTCACATTATACTGACATCGGGCCGACTGGTCCTGCTTCATTGCTCTAACCGCTCAGTGCCGAGCACTAAGCTAGACAGCAACAAGCACCATTTTCTTTGGTGTCTTTGGTGTGAAACGACCCGGGATTGATCCGAGATTTCCCAACTTCAAGGCAGACGCTCTAACCACTAGGCCACAGAGGCGGTCTTCCTATGGTATTGTGTCACACAGCTTACACAGACAGCTACGTCCCCACCCAGACCCAGAGGACATACATGATTTCATGTTTTCAGAAACTCTACGGTGACCAGGCACATTTTAATCCCAAACCTCTAACCTGCAGGGCTTAGATTTGTTTATTTATTTGATTATTTATTCGCCTCTCAACAGATCTATTCTGGTTCAATGAAATATTTTTCTACTGAAGCAAGAGATCTTCCACAATTCAAAGCCAGATATTGTTACAGTGGTATATGTATATGGCAGCCTTACCATCATCACATATGGGGCAGCATTCTCCCTCAGGGATAATCACAGACTGACAAAGCGGTAGCATCATGCACTTGACCTCGTGGATCCTGTCTTCTCCGCAGACCTGTTGGTGGCAAACATCTTCAGGGAAATACTGCTCCCCAATCTTTACCTCTTGTCCATTCATGTCCACACAGCCCTCTGTAAACCCCCAAAACAAACATGTGAACAGTACAGTCAAACTCCTGTGAGCGCATAAACAAAATTCTACTCTGGTGCAAAATTATTTTTAAAACTAACTGTCACACGCATCAAACTTAGTCGTTCACATGTTGTATCACACTTGAATACATTTAATGATTTGACTGGTGTTTCAAACCATACCCATAAACGATTTAACTTATCCAATGGCAGTCAGTTTGACCTGTGGAGGGAGCCCAGATGAAGTGTGCAGGCCTCTGACAAGTAGCTGACTAACTAACACACGACACACAAATTTTCACCAACAGAGTAAATTTAATGAGGTTAGCATTAAGGTAAGCTACACGATATCACATACTGTGACCAAAAACAGTGGATTCAGGAATCAAGAGATTCTTTATCTCCGATAAGCCAAGTTTGATTCAGGTGAATCAGGATTCTTTTATTTTTTTGATTGGTGTTTTATGCTGTATTCCAAAATGTTTCATTCACATGACAGTGGCCAGCACTGTTGTGGGAGAAAACTGGGCAGAGTCTGGGATAAACCAACGACCAATCTTCCCACAAAGGGAGCAGGATAAAACACAGACATGCAGAGAGCATGGCAGCATAAGCTATACCTGAACCGTACTTCAAAATGTAAACAATTTGTTGCATAGGGGACCATCACTATAAATTTCATTGTTCTTGTCAGAGTACAAAAAACACTACAGCATAGAGAGTAAAACCAGAGGAGTGAAGACAGTGTGATAGTTGGTAAATGGTTACAGGTAAGACTTTCCAAGCTGCAAACAAGTAGTGCTATGACTGGTTTAGATCATGACAAATGATCTGGAAATACACATTCTTAATACCCTTGTAATTTACACAGACATCTGATAGTACAAGTATGTGTGAAAAAAATACCACTTCACATTCTGCTCACACAAAGAAACATCATAGACAGCAGGATTATTAAACTGACCTCTGACACATTCTTGACAGCACTTCTCAGGTGGCACTTGGTCCTCCAGGCAGAAACGTGACAAGGGAGCGCAGTCCATCACAGCACAAACCACTTCAGGGTCCCCGCCCCTTGAAGGCACACATTCACACTCCTCACATGGGCTACGCTTAAAGGACTCTTTAAGCTTGTAGGTCTTTCCATCCTCCACACATACTTTGTCTTTCTTCTCTGTAACAAAAAGAGAACCTTCATGTACATGTAACCAAAAAACCGATAATGGGTTTATTTGGTACATAAAACACTAAATCCGACACCTGGTTAATTAACCATTTGCGTCAAGCATCAAGTAGTAGCAACAAGTAACTGTCAACCACCCTAATTCTTTTCCGCCTTTTGATGGCAAGTGTTTATCATGGATCATGCGATTATTTGACACAATGGCCAGAAATCATCTGCGCGATTCTTTATTCTTTTCAACCAGATGCAATCTCAACCTCTAATCCAATAAATTGAATGAACAAATGAATGAATGAATGAGCACCACACTGGCAAGAGAAATAAATGTAAATGTAGTCTTGTCTGCTTTGATATGCAGACACCAAACTTACCAAGCTTGCATTTCACACCGTCGCCTTTGTAGCCCTTCTTGCACTTGCATGTGTACCCTGGACTGGTGTTTTTACATTTGGCATTGGGGTGGCAGTTGTCAATGTGTCTGTGGCATTCATCAATATCTGAGAGAAGAAAGAAATATTTATTTATCTGACTGGTGGCTTCATGGCTTACTCAAAAAAATTTTTCTTTCACGATGGCAGTCAGCGTGATGGTGGGAATAAACGAGGCAGAGCCTGGGGCAAACTCATGTTCATCTGCAGGTTGCTTTAAGATCTTGAACTCTCATCAATCACATTGGTGAGAGGCTCTTGAGTTACTGTGCCGCATCAGCACACTAACCAATTGGCCACTGAGCTCCCTCAAAATAAGTAATAAATACCATACTCTGATTGGATTAAACACAGGGTAGTGGAAAGTATTAGACAAAGAGAAAATAGTTTGCTTACAGAGAAATGCGTAACAATGTATTTATCTAGAGCACCCATTCATGTATTTACATCACCTTCCCACAAGCACATGTCTATAGAACACTGACACATCTACAGTTTCACACATGCAAATATTTTATTTACTTATTTGATTGGTGTTTTATGGTGGGAGGAAATTGAGTAGATCCCGAGGGAAACTCACGACCATCCACAGGTAGCTGGTAGACCTTCCCGCGTGCAGCCGGAGAGGAGACCAGCATGCATATGCAAATCTGTACACGCGCTGCTTAAAGCTAAACTTCAGGTGAAATATAATACATGCAGTTCAGATTTAACATCTTTCCCAGTGTAGCAATAACAAACTGAGACTTACCTTCACATACTCCATCCTCGTTCATCTCAAAGCCCTCTGCACAGACGCATCCCCAGACGCCAAACTGATTTTGCCCACAGGACTGTTTATCCCCTTCACAGCTGGGTCCAGCCTCGCATACTGCTCCCTCCACTGTACAAGTGCAGGACTCCTTACACTGGGCAGTCACCCATTCCTCCCCAGCCTAAAACCAAACCACACCAAAAGCAATGTACCAACAGTGACTCTCTAGTAATGGTCATTATTAACCAATCAGTTTGAATAATTTGATCAAATGTGAATATATCAGTGATTCAGATGGTTTAACATGTCAGCACAATTCAAGGATGCTTAAAACACACCTAATTTGCACAAAAAAGGTATCTGAGGTATAACAGGTGAAAACCGAAATAAATAGGCAAACCAGAGTCTCTGATGACACAGTAGCTCTACTAGTTGGGACAAAATTATCATGATTCCAAAATTATGTATGCACAATGGACAACTGAAATTGAAAATCAACACTACGAAACATGTGTCTTGATTCACTTGCACCAAGTCTTGTTAAAATTGGACAAAAACTGTAACTGTTCAGTTGTACTTAGCATTCTGAAAGAGATGTTAACATATCCTTGGGGAATATAGTGAGAGATGGCCAGCATCATCAAAGTGGAAAGTCAATACAACAAACTATGTATCTTGATATAGTGTAAATTTTAAAAAAAAATTTGTTGAAATCTAACAAAAACTGTGTTAGCAGTAGCGTTTTGAAAGAAACATTAACATGATGGATGAAAAGACAGATGGACAACCCACCCATCATTGAAAAGGAAAATTAACACTACGAATTATGTATTTAATGTAGTCTACACTTGAAAAACTAGCGTTTTGAAATGCGAACATATACCGGATGAACACACAGAGAGACAACCAATTATCGATATCAAAAATCGATACTACAAAATATGTATCTTGATGTAGACTACACTTGACCCAAGTCTCTGTAGAAATTGAAAAAAACTGTAGGGGGAGTAGCATTTTGAATCAAAAGTTAATTGACATTGTACAGACAGATGGATGGCGGATAACTCACGAATACATAAGCTCTTCTGGTCTTTGACCAGTAGACCGAAAAAAGGACAAATATTACACTGGTGATACAATTTTCTCTAATATGTAGTTTACATGCTTTTGCAATGATGCTAAAACCTAAAAAGAACTTTACCTTGAAACAAAACAAATAGTCAAATTTCACAAGAAAAATGTACCGGCATTATTAAACTAAATTTCACATACACGTGTATATCAAAATGTAGTTTCATGTTGTTTTCGAACATTAACTGTTTTTATTATTTCAGCTTCTTTTAAAGACTTTCAGTTTTTGTTTTGCTCTTTTTGATTTTGGATGTTTTCATTCCCATGATGAAAGGCATAATTGTTCTACCTAATTCCTTCAATTTTAACCATTTCTAATTTGATTTCAGAGACCATACGACAGAATATGCTTCAAAGAAATATCTCGGAAACATGCGAAAAAGCTGAAGAATTACATTAGGATGTTCTTGCCCTGAAGGGGCTGAAATACTGCCAGTGTGGTATTAAGCCACTATCATTTCTTCATCTATTCCACTTACAGCCATGAAGTTGTTATTATCATCAATACAGGTACAGGAGGAGACATCCACACACTTGCCTCCCAGCAGTACCATACCATTCTTGCAGACACAGGCTGAGCGTTTTGGCTGGGTGCATTCCATTGAACCCTACAATCACAGGACACAACATCAAACACTCAGCATCATCACAATATACACCTTTCCTACGTGAAAGTCAAGGAAATAAAACAAAATGGGCATTCTTTCTCACATTTTTTCTCTTCTTTAGGGCTCAAGGATGGTACACATACATCCTTTCAATGAGAATTTTAAATTTGAAATATTTGTAAAATACACCTAAAATTTTGTCCAAGAAGGGGAAACAAGAGGCAAACAAAGGTATTCAAATATTCTTCCAGCAGGCATCATCCAAAATATAATTTCCTAACAAATCTTAAAATATAACTTCCAATCAAATCTAAGACCAAAAGAACTCAGAATCAGACAAAGTCAGAAACTTAGCCATGGATGGAAGTTTAAGTAAGGCACAGTATTTATTGAACATTGTACTGTCCTGTCGACTTAACTTATAAAGTGAAAGAAAAATTATCTTAAACTGAGCTGGTTTCAAGAGGTTTGCGAGCTTACTGTTGGATCGTCACATGTCTTGGGACATCCGGAAACGTCTTCCTGGAATTCCATGTTGGGATCTGGACACATGCTTGCTGTAAGCAAACCAAACCATCAATTTTGCAAAGATCAGTTCCAATCATATCTGTCTTACTACTGATTTATCTTTGCTCTCAAAGGATATCATTCTGATATAAGGAGATACGTGTACAATGAATAGTACCGCTCTCAACTTTACTGGATTACTATTTATGTGTTGGATGCCTGGCTCACATTCATATATGTAATCTACAGGATATTAGGAACAATGATTTGCACCTTTGCTACTTCTATTATTATAATTGGACAATTTATTCATACAACAATTTCACCCCAAGGCAGATAAATCACCTCTACATCCCTAAGCCAAATACATTTTTTCTGTTTTTTGGTATCATAACGTGAAATGAAAGAATAAATCAAGTAAATCAATTCATTCTTTACATTTTTTTTCTCCAGGTCAAAATTTCCCACTTCTAAAGCTGCATGGACATTCCACGCCCTCTAGTGCAGTACAGTCAGTCTCCTCTCTCATTAAACTTTAACTGTGCTATTAACACATCTTCATTTATACCCTGTACATTCATTCACAACTACTTTACCTGTTGATTTTTTCATAGTCTGTGAAGGTGTTCACTGAACACAGAAGAGAGAAAAATTAGATTTCAGCTACTTTCAGTATTCACACGACTTCAACACTCAGAGGAAACTGTATGTAAGCACACACCTTCACATGTAAGAAGTACATACAATAAATCACCCACACTGTCATGCCATTTTTCACCAACACATCATCCAGTCCTACGAACTGTAGAACTAAAGGGCAGAATACTGTTGTTCCCATAAAATTCAGGGGCTTTTTCACCGCAGTATGGTAATTTGTTGTAGAAAAATTCCACGAAATTGTTGGTGATTCACTGTACAATGTAGTTGCTTATTATAACGCTACTGCAGACTTACGACAGCCATGATTAGCTCTCCAATCAAAGTCCAGGGATTTCTGGAGCGCCTCTTCACATGCGGCAACGTACTCTTCAAAGTCACTACACAATGTCTCCTGAACAATATCATCTGGAGTCTGACAGTAATCAAAGGCACAGTCTCTGGCAGCCTGAAAACAAACATCAAGCAATGAACAACAAGCTGAGCAGATACAGCCAGAGAGCAATGAACAACAAGCTGAGCAGATACAGCCAGAGAGCAACGAACAACAAGCTGAGTAGATACAGCCAGGGAGCAATGAACAACAAGCTGAGTAGATACAGCCAGAGAGCAACGAACAACAAGCTGAGCAGATACAGCCAGACAGCTCATTTGAAGGAAACATATACATCTGATACAGTTTACCATCAACAGAGTATTGCTTACAGTTCATTATACGTGTAGGAATTGTGACTGATGCGGGCAGGTAAAATGTCCCTTTGATAGTGGTTGTCAAAGTAATCGTCTGATGGAAAACTAGAGGCAAAAGCATGGCCAAAAAAAAAAAAAAAAAAAACAAACAAAATCTATGCTAGTGGCATGAAGATTAACAATACTGAAGTAATAAACCTATTGCACTCACAAAAATAATGAATCAGCATTACCAAAAAAGACCTGTGTGCAAATGTTCATCACTTTGTCTCAATAAGGGCAAGGTATTATTCCAGTGTGAAAGTAATTCCTGAATTTGATTTAAATACTGCATAGCCCATTCACAGCAATGTGAGTTAAGATCTCACACATTCACACATCTGTTGATCATAATTATTCTGGCATCTGCTCACTGATTACCTCTAAACATTCAAACATCAATCAGAACTACTCTGGCATCTGCTCACTGATTACCTCTAAACATTCAAACATCAGTCAGAACTACTCTGGCATCTGCTCACTGATTACCTCTAAACATTCAAACATCAGTCAGAACTACTCTGGCATCTGCTCACTGATTACCTCTAAACATTCAAACATCAGTCAGAACTACTCTGGCATCTGCTCACTGATTACCTCTAAACATTCAAACATCAATCAGAACTACTCTGGCATCTGCTCACTGATTACCTCTAAACATTCAAACATCAGTCAGAACTACTCTGGCATCTTCTCACTGATTACCTCTAAACATTCAAACATCAATCAGAACTACTCTGGCATCTGCTTGCTGAATACCACTAAACATTCAAACATCAATCAGAACTACTCTGGCATCTGCTTGCTGATTAGCATTAAACATTCAAACATTGATCACGATTACCATTATCTGATGAATATTGTATTCAACCAATTAAGTGTTTGTGAGCACTGAGTTTTATGCCAATTACAGGTATAAGCCCTGTCAAATTCAAGATGACTTTATTTAACCTAATTTATCCATTTAATTACCGATTTTTCTTTAAGAAAACTTCATTTAATCTCTATTATCTCCTTAAAAAGGGATTTTTCAGAATCTGAGTATAACCTTTTGGTTTGAATAAAAGATAAAAAAAGTCATGTGAAGTTAAGCAGAGAACTTACAGCGCGTGCAGCCCGCTTTCCGAGAGCCTGAACACACATGCTGAATTCTCCACGTTTGTCTGTGAGGACTTTACAGATGCCTTTTGCCTTCTTAAACCTCTTCTTGGTGCACACAGGTTCAGCCGTATCATCAGATTTACACCTGTAAACGATCACATGTGAGTCACGCAAAACACAGGAACACCAATATCACAACTTACACATGTACGGAATGTGCTTTTAACCACATTACATCAAAACAGACCAACCACATGTCACACGCAAATGCCTAGTATACATTCAAATACAAAATTCCCTCCGTTTTTTTTTTATCTTTCTTCAAGCAACACATTTTGTTTGATAGAGCCATCTTATAGAGCCACTTAAGAAATTTTTTATCAAGTCTGATTGATTTCTTTATCAGAAACACTGTTACCATGCAAATAAAATGAACTTTTATTTGGTTTTGAAAGTGCATTTTTACAGGCCAAACTTCAGGTGAAATTCAGTACAAATTTATTGTTTAAGTTCTAGCATCTGTGACTACAAAGAGTGAAGGGTTTGCATTGACAGCAAAAGGCACGTTAGAGAACTGAGCCAAAGTGTTCAACTCACTGGTCATCAGCAGAGCCTTCGACTTGCCAACTCTCCCCAAACTTGTTGAAGATTGGCGAATGTTCTCGTCCTCCCTCTTCATCCTTGTCATCTTCAACATGTGGTCCCTGGGGGGCCTCACCCTTGTCCAAACCACCGCCTTTTATCTGGGGATCGTTCTCAGCATTGCCATCATAGTTACCGCACAGACCGCAAAGCCTGAAATAATCACAGTGTAACATATGTACGTGTGCAGCATGACTTGCGATCATACAAGCAATTTATAATGCAATGTAACATGAGTCCCACTTCAGTTTATATGTGAGTGGTACACAAAAGAAATGCACACCAATGTCATTTTTCTAACTGGCCTTTTTATCTCATACAACTGCCACGGTTACAAGGAATTTAATAACAAACTGTTCCTACACTATTTGTATGTGATACATTGGAACAGCAGAATTCACTACATAATGGTTCATTTCCAGATGAAACATGGTCATTGTGTAATTGATGGAATTATGCACCACTTTATTTCACAGGAAAGGGAACCATATAGCCAACAAAAAAAAATTACTTAAATATTAAAAACTTAATAAGCTGTACAACCTGTACATCAAGAGAAAGATGAGAAAACTCAAAGCCCAGCTTTTTACAAAAATATTTCACCAAGCATAATTTTCCAACTTACTTTCCTTCATAGGTGTCTGGGACTTTGACTCTGACATCCCAGTGACCGTCCCACTGGACGCTGAGGCCGAAGTCTGTGGTCAGCAGGACATTTTGGCGTCTTCTCTGATAGATCATCTCCACTTTGACATTGTGCTCACCATCATCACACTCCAGGAACAAGGGTGCTCGCTTCTCCACACTACCAAGCTAAACAACAAAAAGTAACCATTCATCACACTCGATCCAAATGACAAAAACAACCAATCAGCCCAATCCAGGAACAGCAGTGAACGCTTCTTCGTACTACAAAGTGAATCAACAAAAAACAACCCTTCCTCACACTCCAGGAACAGTGGTGTACACTTCTCAAACATCAAAACACATATATCTTTCAGTTTATTTTCATTTCTGATTGACTGGTGTTCTAAGCTGTACTCAAGAATACTCCTCTAACACGGCCGCAGCCAGCATAATGGTGGGAGGAAACTGGGCAGAGAACCGGGCAAACCCACGACCATCAGCAGGTTGTTGACAGAACCAATTTGCATTTGTGCTGATCTATCTATGTTATATGTCTGTATTTACATTGACATTTCACACTTGAGGCCTTCACTGGATATCAACATCATGATGACTGAGTTAACATCTTTCATGTATCTTACCCTTGGGAATAGAGCTCTCATTATAAACCCTTTGTTCACTGATAAAAGTGTAAGTGGGAACCACTGCTCTTGTCTTTGTTTTCCTGACTCAGTAGAAGACCAGCATCCATGAGCCTACCTTGATTCTGTTGCCTTGATGAAGTCTCACGATGTGGTTGCACACTTTCACGTCCACATACTCCACACGCGAGGTGGTGGATCTCCTCCATCGTGTGTTCTTGACGTCCACTTGGAAGTTTGGTAATGTCGAGGCGCCATCACCACAGGGCCTGGAGGTCGCAACAAGGGAAAGTCAAGAAATGCAGCTTAATAGTGGAACATTTCATAGAAAAAATAGCAAAAGACAACTATTAAGCAGCATATAATGTGTAAATATATTCTGTATTTCAGCCATATATCTTGTGTGACATATTATGACTAATGTTCAGAAATTTAGACCAAAGATTTCACTTGTAATGAAACTTCAATTAAAATTCACTACAGGTACCCTAATTCTTCTCATTTTTGGGACACCTGACCTGCCCTTTTCAGCTAACATACATGTATATCTAACAGGGATACAAACTTTCTTTTTCCCCCATTGTTAGACCATGAAAGGACCAACTGGGTAATATCTTTGCTTTTTCAAAAAACTGATAGAGAAATGTACCATCCTGCAGTCCACAGGGCTTATATATGTCCCAATAATTAGAAGAATTGGGATAGTTTACAACTTATAAATATTTTAAATGTTTGATATTTTACAGTGCAATATCCCATGCATCATTACACATGTAGTACTCTGGCTTCATGTCACATCATAACTGTCAGTGTTAAATTTCCTGGGGTTCATTGGGCCAATTCACAAAATGCAGTTGTTTCATGGCACCATTACTATTGACAGGACACTGACAGTGTCATTATAATGCATGTATGACCTACTTATGCGTGACAGAAATTAACTCCAATCTAAAGAATGGTAACCCAGAAGCTGTCAATGATCTATATTATATTCTGAAATAAGGACAACGCAGAAAAAACAACAACAGCTAGAGCAATAAAGCAATTTTGATTCTGCAAAAGGACTTACTTGGCAGCTGTGTATTTACATCGGCCCTGGAAGTCATAAGCCAGTCCATCACATGTTTCAAAGTGTGGATCCCCGCTGATCTTACATACACAGGCAGCTAGGGCAGAGCAGAAGGAGACACATTAGAACGCACCCTACACTCTCTCCATCATTTCTCTCCAATGTATACTAATTGTTTTATATTACATTTTCCTGCTTTCTCTATCATAACATGACAGTGGAAAGCTGTGATGACCTGCAAAAGCCTTAGGTTGTATGAGAAATCTTGAAATACTAAGTGGATAGCTCTGTATAGCCCTAAACAGCGGTGAAATAAAAACTGAAAAACACAGTTCAGTTCCAAAAAAAGTTTGTGTCATCACGGATATAAATTGAACTCTGCCTGACTACACATTTCACATAACATGTAGAATGTAGAGAACATGTCTGGCCAGAAACATGGTACCATATAGACAAACTCTCGATATGTCACTTTTAACAAAAGTATGGTAACCTGAAGACAGATGAATTTGGCCTGAATGTTTCAATTGCATAGAATATGGTGACTCAGAGACAAATCTGGACTCCGCATCTCACTATTAATATTGCAACACATGGCGTCTTACCATTACATGTAAAGTAACATCTATCAACACACTAACAGCAATAATAAACCTCTGCTTACACATAACCAAACATATACATGTAGATATATAGGTAGATATATTCAGTGAGATAATGTTATCAAATTGCCACAATAAAAATGAATTGGCTTTGAAGATTTGACTTACAGTGGCAGCCAGTTTCACTGTAGGGGTCACCAGTCTTGCCACGTTTGCAGGCGCAATGGTAACCAGGATCGTCGTTGTAACATCGAGCATTTGGCCCACAGGCGTTCTCCTTCTCCTTACATTCATTAATGTCTGTAAAGATAGGGCAGATTATGTACTACTGCGGACCTAACAAGGCTAGAAACCCAGTCACTTTATGTTTGTCGTTAAAAGGTAGGCATATATGGTAGAATATCACTACTTTCAAATCAGGAGAATAAAAGTTAAATTTATTGATCAGTAGCATATGTACTAATTCTTATCAGTATTACAATGTTAGCAGGCCGGGTTGCCAGATCTATCTGATATGATCATCTCATTTGTGATCTTTGTGCTCAATAATTTTCCAAAAACAGATTATGTAATGAAAACATGTGACCCTTACCCACACACTGCCCTTTCGAATTGCGCCTAGATCCCTCTGCGCATTCAGGGACTGAAACAAATGGAATTGATAACATTTCTGATACACCAAATATCAGGCACCACTGGCACAGGTGCGGACATGCAATGATCTCAGGACTGCCAGGGCTATCCTGGTTTGATACACCAAATCATTCATCAATGTCAGTGACGTGGAAGAATGAGTTAGAATAAAATGAGGAATTGTTAATACAATTATTGACAGACAGTGTACAAGGACAGAAGTCGTAAAGAGTCGACCAGTTTGAGATTGATGAGGCAGAGGGCAGCGACGATGAAACTGTCACAGCTCTAATTCTACATGACACCCGTGTAAAATCTCCTGGGGATGCTACAGATAAATTTCCAAAGATCCAAAAGTTAGTGTCACATCACCAGTAACCTTCACAACAGGACCCGAGAGTTATGTCCAGGTGACCTAACAAACCAGTCAAATCCTTCACTCTAGAATAACTACCTAAAATCATCTGCTACATCCTTCAATCTAGAAGAATTACAAAAGTCAGCAATAACAAGAATCAAACAATGAGCCATACCTGGTATACATATTTTTCCATCTCCTGTAAATCCAACGTTGCATGCACACTCATAGGTTCCTTGTTTGTTGATACACACAGCATTCTTTGCACAGCGATGAATTCCAAGTGCACATTCATTCTCATCTGATAACAATGATGACATGGTTATTCATATAGCCCACAGCCCAGGGCATACATAATCTGTTATGTCTTATGAACAAACTAACTCCAACTGTGTTGAAACTGACAAAGCCCTTTATATCAACTTCAATTTAAATTTCAATCTGCAGCCAGGTGCATGTCTGCACAGATGTCCCAATTTAAGCAAGTCTGCATTTTTCAGTTAAGCAGCATATTTACACTGGACATGTCACGAGCATGTTTACCCCGGGCTCTGCCCGGTTTACACCCACCGTAATGCTGGCTGCTGTCGTATAAGTAAAATATTCTTGAGAACAGCGTAAAACACCAACGAAATTAATAAATAAATCAATCACAAGTATGTAATGGGCCTACTGAGTTGCTCAAAAAGAACAGACCCAATGAATACACACATTACAGATATAGTAATCTTGAGAGCCCAGTTATTAAAAAAGATCAGGCCGGATTCAAATTATACTTGTTACAACAAATGGGACTAAGTGCAGTTGATTAAAAATATGAAATCAGACTTACATTACACACATAACAGATTATAGCACTGAGCGCAACTGTCCAAAAAGATCAAGCTAGATATACACTACTGATTACATTACAGTAAACATATCTTGATTCACTTGTATCAAGTTTTATTGAAATTGCATGAAAACTCCAATAGTTATTAGTACCATTTTGAAAGAAATGTTACGATATGCTGTATAAAGACTGACAGATCAACAACTGATCATCAAAATTAAAAACTAATACCACAAATTATGTATCTTAATGTAGTTTACATTTCAAATATGTTTCATTGAAATTGGACAAAAACTGTTGGAGTATAGTTTTGAATGAAATGGCCAATAAACGAACAGACAAACGATCATCGAAATGGAAAATTGATACCACAAATTATGTATCTTGATGTACTTGAACTAAATTGGATTGAAAAGTGGACAAAAAACTGTAGAAGAAGTAGCGTTTTGAAATTGTTCACATATTCTAAATAACAGACAGACAGACAACCAATCATCGAAATGGAACATCAATACTATGAATTTTGTATCTTGATTTAGTATACACTTGATCTGAGTTTCACTGATATTGCACAAAAACTGTGGGAGTAGCGTTCTGAAGGAATAGTTAACACACTCCAGACAAACAGACTGAGAGACAGACAGACAGACAGGCAGATGCCAAACAACTTGGTAATACATAACCTCTTCTGGTCTTTGACCAGTAGAGGTAATAAAAAATCAGGTGACACTTACATTCCACACATGACAGAACAAAGAACAACTATGGGTAGGCACTGTTGTTCTAAGGAGTTTATCTGTAACATTTTCATTCCAAAATATAAGATTTAAAAATGGAATTGATACGTTGTCGGCGGGTCTAGTAAACCAATAGATGTTTGCACAAGATCCCCGAAACTTACCGTCACACTTGTCGATTCCATTTCCATTCCTCCAGCCACGTTTACAGTGACATCCACGAACGCCCTTCCTCACAGCACATCGTGCTTTGGGGTGACACTTGGGTCCTGGGGACTCGTGGAAATTTCCACCAATCATACACGTTCTGATTGTCTTACAGTCATCAGACATGAAGCTCGTGTCAACCTGAAGGCAAAATGATAATAATACACTGTACTAATGTATTATCATCTGTGTAATGTAATGCAATATAGATAACAGAATTAAAAGTGAATCAACCTACAGTTGAATCAACAATACAGTGTACATGCAACACCTAGCACATATAGTTTGGTGATTTCAAAATTGCCGAGCAGTTTTTATCTCTAGAACTTGGTGAAGTTATTGAACGGTGAGGTTTACGCATAAATTTATGCCGAATTTGAAATTAGGATGTATCACTTCCAGATTTCATCCTATTTTCCTTATCGCTCCCACGTTAATTTTGTTAACTCTGAAAATTAACGGAAAACTCCCTGGTTAAACCTGTGGTATTATCTAAACTAGACATAGTAAAATACAACCTTAACCTTGAATATTACTTTTAATCGGATTCTACATGTATATTGCTATCAGAAAATGGGATGTTTGCTAATTCAGCTGTCAATGACAGAGCAGATCAGAAAAGGAAACAAATCATTGTAATGTACCAAAATGAAAAAAGGGAATTGTAACATGTAGATTTATCACATTCAAGGAAAACAAAGAAAAAATGTCTGATCACTTTGTTATTGACTACCACACGGATATATGGTAGCAGAGCCAACAATGTGTTACTTACTGGGACATATCCTCTTTCCATATCCATGCAGCCACACTGCTCAAGCTTGACACATTTTTCTCCACTAAGGACAAACCCTTTTTTACAGACACAGCCCTCCACATCTGGAAAGGGGCAACTTCTGGGGTCCATCTTAGGGTTGGCACAAGTCCGGGGGCAGGCAGATGTCAGAGGCTGGTAAACCATGTTCTCACCACATGCCAGCGCTGAAAACATATAACATTTAAGTGTATTGTTTCCGCAATGAATTTGAATGTTTTGCCTCCTGGCCCTAGGATGAAGAAACTTGATCTTGGAACTTCATCACAGCTTGCTGTGCTGCACTTGTGACATACCTTTGGAATTATTATTTTAATACACAGAAATATCTTTTACTTTCATGACAAAATTTGAAGACGATCTAGCCATGCTCTAGAAGGACTGAAACCTCAGATTCGATACCTATAGAAATCCAATATTTTCTTGTCTCATCAGCGTCACAAGTATTGTTAAGGACCTACTCTCCTGTCAAGCTATCAGTACACCAGCAATCACAGGAACACACTTACGGCAGAAGTCTTTTGTCCTGAAATGTACATCAACACCGTAAGAACGACAGACATCAGCAACCTCCGTCAGACTATCGCACAGCTCTGTCTCTTTGTTTTCATAGTCCATGCAGACATCGTAGAAACAGTTGTCAACCAAATCATCTATGATTTTTTCTCCTTCCTCCTCTTGTGTCATTACTGAGTGAAGAAAAATAATACTCCCATAAAACTTCAAATGACATTAGCATCAGCAACAAGAGATATTAATGTCATCCAGCATGCCACGTTTAACATGTTACAGGTGTGACCATGTTTACATGTTTATGAGCATTACTTTAGCCACCTTACATGTGCATTTGTATTAATACTTTAACCACATTACGTGAGTACCTGTATGTATATTACTTTAACTACATGTGAATGTGTATTACTTTAACCAAGCTACATGTGCACGTGCAATACTTTAACATCATTACATGTGTACATGTATAAGTATTAATGACCACCTTATATGTGAAAGTGTATTACATTAACCAACCTACATGCATATGTGCAATACTTTAACCACATTACATGTGTACATGAAAGTGTATTTATCCTACTTACATGTGTATATATAGTACTTTAACCAAGCTACAAGTACATGTGTACTTGCAACACTTTAACCACATTACATGTATGTTTATTACTTCAATCATCTTACATGTGAATGTATAATACTCTAAACATCCCCTATCTGTAAACACTTTAATACAACACAAGATTAATAGCTCCTGTAAACCAGGGAGGAAAAACTTAAATTGCTGCATGGGCAGTACACTTACTTGTTCCAATACAGTCCACAACTGGCCCATTAGTATTGTTATTGAGCCTTCTACTGCTACAGTAGACCTACTTTCTCCAACACAGTCTGCAAATGGTCCATCAATATTGCTACTGAGCCTTCTACTGCTACAGTAGACCTACTTTCTCCAACACAGTCTGCAAATGGCCCATCAATATTGCTATTGAGCCTTCCACTGCTACAGTAGACCTACTTTCTCCAACACAGTCTGCAAATGGCCCATTAATATTGCTACTGAGCCTTCTACTGCTACAGTAGACCTACTTTCCAACACAGTCTGCAAATGGCCCATCAATATTGCTACTGAGCCTTCTACTGCTACAGTAGACCTACTTTCTCCAACACAGTCTGCAAATGGTCCATCAATATTGCTAGTGAGCCTTCTACTGCTACAGTAGACTTACTTTCTCCAACACAGTCTGCAAATGGCCCATCAATATTGCTATTGAGCCTTCTACTGCTACAGTAGACCTACTTTCTCCAACACAGTCTGCAAATGGCCCATCAATATTGCTATTGAGCCTTCTACTGCTACAGTAGACTTACTTTCTCCAACACAGTCTGCAAATGGCCCATCAATATTGCTATTGAGCCTTCTACTGCTACAGTAGACTTACTTTCTCCAACACAGTCTGCAAATGGCCCTTCAATATTGGCGATCATCCCGCACATGCTGTCAGATTCCACATGTTCACGTGCCATTTCCGTTGGACACTCTTCCACATCATCTTTTGGAGCCTTGCATCTGGAACAAACCATCACCATTAATCCACAGTCAAATACACATGGACTATAATGACGTGGGACAACCTGGATCAAATCCCTGTCACACCAAGAAAACATTGCCAGAAAGACAGGTTCACTAGCAACCACGTGGGACAACCTGGATCAAATCCCTGATATCACACCAAGAAAAGTTTGCCAGAAAGACAGGTTCAGCCGAAATGATATTCCTGGTAACACTTCGGTGAAAACGCTGACCATACCTGTACACAACAACAGTTTACAAAAGAACATGCATCATAAAATCTGCAGAAGTCACGACAACTCTACGCCTGGGAAGTAGTGTATCCAAAGTCTCACAATGATTTGGCCTGTACATTGGCGTGAAACTGGACAGAAAGACTGGCCGCAAAGTTACCATCTGTAAATGGCCTCCACTAATAATTAAAGTTAGTGACACATTAATAAAACACATCTGCTGTATTTCACCCAAATAACACATTCTGCTTGATTTCAACTAATTCAGCCAGCTGTAATCGAGCCACTCCAATAACAGTTTGGGGGGAAGCCTGATTAATTTCTTATCAGAAAAACTGAAGTATTGGAATCAAATGTATCATTTTATAGCCTATATGTGTGCTTCTGCAGTTTTACAGGCCAATCTTACAGGCGGAACTCTGTATGACATAAACCTACAGCTGAGGCTGGAGTCACTCTGTAGGACATACACCAACTGTTAAGACTGGAGTCACTCTATATGACATAACGCTACCTCTGAGGTTGGAGTGACTCTGTATGACATAAACCTACTGCTGAGGCTGGAGTCACTCTGTAGGACATACACCAACTGCTGAGAGTGGAGTCACTCTATATGACATAACTCTACCTCTGAGGTTGCAGTGACTCTGTATGACATAAATGTACATAAATCTACTGCTGAGGATGGAGTTACTCTGTACGACATAAATTTACTGCTGAGGCTGGAGTTACTCTGTGGGACATACCCTTCTGACCAGTCCTCACTGGGGACTCTCCAGGTGTCTCCCAGGATGGCAAATTTCTGTTTCTTGTTAAGTTTCAGTTCTCCTACATCCTCTCCATATCTGTCCAAAAGGTCATCGTCCTTTTTACCATTGAAGTTACCACAAAGGCCGCACATGCCACTGAGGGGAAGAAGCAGAAGTTCACAATGATGCCAGTTTGGTAAACCAGTTCTTGTAATAATACAAAAGATAAAAAAAAGCGAGGAAAGCAGAGCAGAAAAAAGACAGCCTGACAACTGGAACATATAACTATTCAAATCGAGTCTCTTGTTTACTTCTTGTTCTCATTCATTTAAGACACTTTTATTTTACATTAAAAGAGACACAACAAGATTGAGATTGTTATTGACAAGCTTTATGCTTAGATCTATGTAAGCATCAAAGATAATTTTTACTTTGGTTTAATTTTAAAAAAAAACAGAGCTGATTATAGGTTGGAGAAGGGCATTATATCATGCAGTCACAACTGATAACAAGCCAGGAAAGCTTGGCACAAAGCCAGTGTGCTAAGAAGACAGTGTTTATTAGGGCTATGGCAGCATGTTGACAACAATGAGTAGATTTATCGAGTGGATATCAATATATTTTCTAATAACATATAAGTGCTTTTGCACTTTGATGGTCTCAATCAAGTTTGCAGTAACATTCAGCAGTTATGGCCGAATTCTGTACTGAAGTCACCCTTATAAAACAATGCATGCCCTTTCAACTAGACCATACGTACATTTACTGCAAGACCGAACCCATCAATCTTCATCAACACAAACAATTCATCATCACAACAGAGAAAAACAAAAACGTAAGATCTTCAGTTATGAGCAGTAAAATAGTGCTTACATATTTTTGTAGAGATGTGATGGGATTTTGACAGACACCCTGGTGTCTCCATCATATTCCACTCTGAGGTAGTCTGTCTCGACAAGCACGCTACGGCCCTTTTGTGTGATCGCCACACCAGGGAGGTCGGGGTGGTTAGTGACAGGTAGGAAGTACTGAAGGCCAATCCACTGAAATACACACATAGCACACCACATCTCAGGGAACGGCATAGAACATAAATGTGTGCAACAACATGAAATATGTAACAGCTTTCAAACAACGCCTTCGTTAAACTTTTCCAACGATGTGTAATTTTAATGCTGCCCCATGAACCCCTTATTGGTCTCTTAGATTTTCCAAAAAGCTTGATTTCCACCGATATGGCATGTTAAGCTTGCTCTGCGGTGGAAAACATGTAAGTGGTACGAGAAAATTTGTCAGATTTTTTAAGTTTACTCCAGTTTCTTCCATCCATTAAACTGACCCCTGTTAAATATTTATTTATTTGAATGGTGTTAAATAAATAAATAAATTAATAATCTGAAGCTCCAAATCTTGATGAGTTAAATGACTTGGGCTTTTAAACTGGGATGTGATAAACAGTTATCATGATTAAAAGTGTCAGCATTATACATGTACCTAGACCTCCTCACCCCATTCTCACACATATACATATGCATGCCACACCAATTTTTTCATAAAAAAAAAAGCCACAGAAGAATTGTGATTGAAGAAATAAAACCATATAATTGTAACTAACACAATTATTAGTAGTCTGGAACAGGCAGACGGATGGAGAGAAAAATGATAAAGTTTGTTTATGCATACTTCAAAGACACCAACTTTCCAAGCTTTTTCAAAGCTTTTTCCATGGTCAAAACTCACATATTTCAGTTACTTGAGGCATATATTTTATACTGATACATGCTTAAAGCATTGTAAAATGACCTTCTTTAGTTGAACTCACAGTCTTCACTGAAAATTCGAACGTCGGAAAACAAATCTTGCCAAGAGATTTATACCACGGCAGCCAGCATTAAGGTGGGAGGAAACAGGGCAGTGCCCAGGGGAAAACCCTTCACCATCCGCAGGTTCCTGGTGGACCTCCCCAAATACGGCAGGAGAGGAAGCTAGCATGAGCTGGACTTGAACTCACAGTCACTGCATTAGTGAAAGGCACCTGGGTCATTACGCCGCCCGGGCGTGCTATCCTCCTTGCCAAAAGATTGTCAGCATTGTCAGCACCTCAGATTAATCCTGGATTCTCAGTCTCAAGACTTTTTCAGTCTCAGCCACAAAACCCCTTGAATATGAAACTGACTTTACAGGCCTTGAAAAACCTGGCAAGGCCACTTTCAAATTCCAGCCTTTTCACAAATTTGCCCCTCCCCCTTACAAACCCTGCACAAGGTTTTTGAAAATAAGAAGGCATCTGACCTAAGAAGGAATCACTTACCTCTCCGCCATCTACAGGCTTTTGTATTTCATCTGTGAGCTTACTGATGTACACATTGCCCCTGCCTGGCCCCAGCTGGATACGGCTGTTGCCAATCTTCACCAGGACAAATCTTGTATAGGAGACACGTGGGTTCTTGTTGGGTTTGCGCCAGTTCTTCACCTCCACGTTGAAATAGGGTACGTTGCAGACACGTGACAAGGGGCAGGGCTTGGCCATGGTGTACGTACAGGTGCCCATGTAATCAATCTTGACACCATCAAAGGTATAGTAATGAACGTCCCCAGAGCCTCGGCAGGTCACCCAGCCTGTCCAAGAGAAAGGGGCAGATAACCCACCATATTCCAAACACATCAGCAACACTGGCTCTTGTCATATTCTCCAGCAGATTGTGATAATAATTTCAAATTTCTGTAGATCACCTAAAGTTTGACCAGTGAAAATACACTTTCAGAATAACATAAACGCCTTGAAATTATACTTCTGATGCCAACACTTAACTTTTTTCCACTATGAAATTTATTTATTTATTTATTTATTTGATGTTTTATGCCGTACTCAAGAATATTTCACTTATACGATGACGGCCAGCACCGTGGTGAGAGGAAACAGGGCAGAACCAAGCAAAAACTAATGACTACCCACAGGTTGCGTGCGGAACTTCCCACGTATGGCTGGAGAGGAAACCAGCATTGGTGGGAGGCTTCTAGGTTATTGCGCTGCACTAGCAAGCTAACTGAAATTAATCACTCACAAAAACTCTCATGTGGCCTTAAAGGTAGATAAATACATTAGAATCAAGCAAAATGTGCACTTGAAAAACTTCAGTTAAAGTACAGTAAATTCAACTTAGGATTTCCCACTGACACGATGGACTTTCTTAACAATTTAATTGTACACATGTACATTTATCCGCTTTTCCACGTTTGGCAGAGACTGAAATCTGTCCTGTCTGATTAAAACTGTATTTTTTAAGCTCGCTTTTCATGATTTATAAAACACAGCTTCAGTGAAACAATTCTGAAACATATTTTCTATACCAATTTCAGTCACAAAACAATGAGTCAGAATCTAAAAACAGTTTAGTAAACTAATCCATTAAGATGGTACATGTATGAAACAATATTTCATTTATTATTCCATGTCTTAACAAACTGGCCAAGCCAGTGAGTTAATTTACTTGACAGGTGAAAGAATTTTACAGCCTAGTACATTAAAGAGACAAGGTAGCCCAAATATTAGGTATTTTAGCTTTATTACAGAATGACATGAGTATTAGGTATTTTAGCTTTATTACAGAATGACATGAGTATTAGGTATTTTAGCTTTATTACAGAATGACATGAGTATTGGGTATTTTTCTCAAGAAGTAAAAAGTTACAAGCTTTTCAGGAATCCCACCCCTCATTGTACATTACATGAATGTTTAGAAATATAAAAAAAAAAATGAAAACTCAAAAGTCTGCCAGAATATTTAAATGAGGTCTGACAATTCTGTGGAAATGGAGCATTGCCAAAGCTCTCAGTTAACTTCATCTGTAAACAGATGTGACTGATGACATGTAAAAGAAGGGCTTAGGGCTCTCTCTTAACAGGATCAGCTAAAAAGAGGCGTAAAAGCTCAGCAGGTTGACAAGCGAGTTGTAATTGGTGGCCAATTGTCACAAAACTACACTGCTTGTTAGGTGGGTGCAAATGTCGTGGCAGTGTTACGTCAAACATGGCCTGCCTTCTTTCTGTTGAATTCAAATAATGACAGAGCTTGTCCAGACTCGTAGTACAAGCTACATATTTAATGAATATTTTTCATTTCAAGGTGACTGATTTAGTATATAAACGAACTTCAAAACTTCATTAACGCATCGCAATCAGAATTTGCTTAAAAATCCGAATTTTAGGAGGCTATGTCTCTTTATCTACAAGAAACAAGGACACGTAGCATGTAGGAAAAGACTTTTTGAAGTCCCACTGGAGAAGAACAGCGTCATACCCAGTAACATTTGACACCAAAAGGTCAGTTTTCTGTTGTATGTTACACTTTACATGTACATGTAAATCTATCCATTAAGAAGTTTATTACTGTGTCATAACATGCTAGTTTCACAAAGAAATTGTGTTTAAATGACCTCTTACCTTCGCACACTAGCTTCCCCTTCACTTCAGCCAAGTTGCCATCTCTACACTGACATGTGTAGGAGCCAATGGTGTTTTTACATCTGGACCCCTTGGGACATTTGTGAGTGCCTTTTTTGCATTCGTTGATATCTAACAACGTAAAAAAAAATGTACCATGTACAACTGAATGAGGACACGAATAGGAGCTTTACATGAACCTGCAATTTCAACTTGGCATGCACTGGGGATATTTTTGATTAACCATGTTTAACCCTAGTTGATACATGTAGCATGAGCCAAAATATTTAGATCGGCCAGTTGAATTTTTACCGTTACTTCGCATGGTTATTATGTTCACAAGGATACCAAAAAGTCAAGCTTTGGTTAAGCACAAACACCAGAATTCTGGCCTTACTGACTGGTCAATGTTATCTGATCAAATGCCTGTATATTCTACCCTTACTGACTGGTCAATGCTATCTGGACAAATTCCTGTATATTCTACCCTTACTGACTGGTCAATGTTATCTGATCAAATTCCTGTATATTCTACCCTTACTGACTGGTCAATGCCATCTGGACAAATTCCTGTATATTCTACCCTTACTGACTGGTCAATGCCATCTGGACAAATTCCTGTATATTCTACCCTTACTGACTGGTCAATGCCATCTGGACAAATTCCTGTATATTCTACCCTTACTGACTGGTCAATGCCATCTGGACAAATTCCTGTATATTCTACCCTTACTGACTGGTCAATGCCACCTGGACAAATTCCTGTATATTCTACCCTTACTGACTGGTCAATGCCACCTGGACAAATTCCTGTATATTCTACCCTTACTGACTGGTCAATGCCATCTGGACAAATTCCTGTATATTCTACCCTTACTGACTGGTCAATGTTATCTGGTCAAATGCCTGTATATTCTACCCTTACTGACTGGTCAATGCTATCTGGACAAATTCCTGTATATTCTACCCTCACTGACTAGCCTAATGCCTGTATTCAAGCCTTATTGACTGGTCAGTGCTATCTGGCCAAATGCCTGTAGTCTAGCCTTACTGACTGGCCAAAATGCTTGTATTCTAGTCTTACTGATCGGTTAATGTCTGTACTCTAGCCTTACTGATCAGTCGGTGCTATGTGGCCAAATGATTGTATTCTAGCCTTTTACTGACTGGTCAGTGCTATATGACCTTACTGATTAGTCAGTGTTCTGTGGCCAAACACCTGTATTCTAGCCTTACTGACTGGTCAGCATTATCTGGCCAAATGCTTGTATTTTAGCAATAATGATTCATGGGCCCTACCTGACCAGATGCCATCTCATTCCCTCATTCACTCACCCTGACACTTTCCAGACTTGGGGTTAAGTTTGAAGCCGTCTCCTTTGATAACGGGGTCCTTGCTGGAGGTTGGTACAGCACTCAGACACTCATCTGCAGATTTAATCCAATCTCTATCTGCATCCTTATCTGGTTTTTGTCGTTGAGGCTTGTCCACTGCATCATTTCCATTCGAGTTTTTCTTGAATTTCTTCCAGCCCTTCTGTTTTCGCAACAGATCTTTCTTCCCACCACCTGTTTTTTTCTGTTCAAAAATGGCTTTAATAAATTCCTTGTTTTGGCCTCGGAGTTTTGCAAAGACTTCTGCCTTCATACGTTCAGCCTTTTCACTCTTTTTCTTCTTTCTGCGACTGCTCTTTCCTTTACTCTTAGATCTGCGTTTAGATTTGGATTTAGATTTGCGCTTGGATTTGGACTTAGACCTGCGCTTAGATTTGCCCTTGGATTTGGACTTAGACCTGCGCTTAGATTTACTCTTTTTTCCTTTCCTCTCCTTGCTACCACTTCTACTTTCAGATCTTTTAGATCTGCTTGACTTATTCAATCCAAACAAGTTTTCCAAAAAGTCTTGAGATGTCTCAACCTCTGCAGAACCACTCTCGCTTTCACTCGATCTTTTGCCACGGCGTTTTTTGGTTTTAGCCAATCTCCTCTTTGCGCTTACACCCCTGGACCTTTTTTTTCCACTCTTCTTCCCACTTCTTCCCCCTGATCTCAGCTTTTTGCCCAAAAGTTTCTCCAATAAATTTTTCTTGCCCGACCTTTCATTACTCCGTGAATTGCTCTTACTAGACTTTTTCGACTTGGACTTTTTCGACCTGGACTTTTTCAACCTGGACTCTTTGGACCTGGATTTTTTTGACCTGGACTTTTTCGATTTGGACTTTTTCAACCTGGACTCTTTGGACTTGGACTTTTTCGACTTGGACTTTTTCGACCTGGACTTTTTCAACCTGGACTCTTTGGACTTGGACTTTTTCGACCTGGATTTTTTCGACCTGGACTTTTTCAACCTGGACTCTTTGGACTTGGACTTTTTCGACCGACCTGGACTTTTTCAACCTGGACTCTTTGGACTTGGACTTTTTCGACCTGGACTTTTTCGACCTGGACTTTTTCAACCTGGACTCTTTGGACTTGGACTTTTTCGACCTGGACTTTTTCGACCTGGACTTCTTCAACCTGGACTCTTTGGACCTGGACTTTTTGGACCTGGACTTTTTCGACCTGGACTTCTTCAACCTGGACTCTTTGGACCTGGACTTTTTGGACCTGGACTTTTTGGACCTGGACTTTTTCAACCTGGACTCTTTGGACCTGGACTTTTTGGACCTGGACTTTTTGGACTTGGACTTTTTGGACCTGGACTCCTTGCTGTTGGAACGAAGCCCTTTGCCCTTCCTTCTCCTCCTCCTCCTAGTGCCAGGACGAAACTTTAAGATTTTCAGCCAGTCTTTTTTCGGCTTTTTTCTTTTATAGGGTTCATCATCCAGAGCTGGTTCCACTTGGGACAAATCCACTCCTCCTTTACAGTCATTTGGCTCTGAAATGTACAAATTACACATAAAAATACTGTACACAGAAGTCTCCAAGTTCCAACTTCAAACTCAGAACCGGTAGGTGAGGCATGTTTGCAGAGTGAATAGTTTTGTTTGCTTGCTTCCTTACTTTCTTATTAGTTTTCATATAAAGATGAAATGTTATCTTGACTTGTATAGTTATTCTCATGGTTTTATTGTGGTCTGTGTTTATGAATTTGATTATCATGTTGTATAACATATTCACTGTCCTCAATATGAAATTTATATTCCTAATTTTATGCTCTTTTATTATGCTCTATTATCAATGGTTTGATAAGATTTCCTATTCATATTTGCAAAGACAAAATAGTCAACAATACAATTTTCCTTTCAACAGCTACACAAATGAATATACTGCCTTACAAATTTCTCCACTTTTCATACAATGTGACTCAGACTTTTGTCAGAAGCTATAAACAAGATAAACAGCAAGGAGGAGAATGTATGACTTGCAGGTCATCTTGAACTACAGTATAAATACTACATGTACATGCTGACAGCTGACACCTATTTTGGGGAGTTTAGTTTTACTTTCCAGTAACATACAGGATAACCAATAGGTTGCTTTCTTTAGAGAGGAAGTATTAGGTGGTTTTAAAATCTGGTCAGCCTACCTGTGCATAGTTGTGCTACATATGTCTTACCTGTCGGATTCTAACTTAAGTGGGACAGGGCCTTTACCTTAACTTGATAGGCACATGAGCAGGTATACTGTCAGCTTGGAGTTAGAACAGTGCTATTACTCACGTGAGCAGGTCTTTTTGTCATCTCCCATGGTCATACCAGCAGGACACTTGCATCTGTAGCTCCCTCGCGTGTTTACACAGGTGTGAGAACAACCACCCTTACCCTTCTTACGACACTCGTTGATATCTACATCAGGAAACAAACACATACAATGTACAGTGAACATTACATTGGAAATCTCAAAGCCTCAGGCTTGTAGTCATTACAGGACAGCAGTTGATACATCTTGGAAACACCATGTAAGGAAGTAAGGAAAAAGCACATCTCAAATCAAGTAATCATGTTCAACAGAATTCAGATTTCTTAATTCACATAACCTACCCATATATATATTTTGCCATAATCATACTCTCTGGCATACTCAAAGCAGATTCTTTATTAAGGTCCATTGATGATATACTAGCAATAAAAAATTTGATTCCAAATACTGATTAACATTACATCAATTTGTGTCGCCTTCGGTTCACAAATCTTGTCACCAAATACTGCTTTCAGACAAAAGTAGTATAATAACATAACTGGAAATAAGCGAAGAACCTGATAAATTTGTCCTAATTAAACACTGAAAGCCAGACATGTAGAGAACAGGGGTTTGGTCCCTGTCGTGCAAGACGAAATGGCTAAAGTGTTTCAAAAGGACGCAAGATGCAGAGATGGTTAAAGCAGATAGGTGATTTTTGTTTAAGACTTTATACTCAAGAATTTTTCACTTCTGTGATGGTATTCAGGTTTATCTGGGGAGGAAAATGAAGCATGCACCAACCAGGTCACGTCGCTGACAAATTTTCCTACGTATGAAGTACAGATATGCACACCATATTGGCCCATGACAACAAACTGTCACAAAAATCAATCAAGCTTCACTGAACACTTACTGTCCTATGAACATTGGCAGCCAGGTCACTCCAAGCATACATTTTCTTATAGAGAAGTTTTAAATGTGTATTTGTTGTTAGGCAATATGAACACTTGTACTGACCTTTACATCGGCCTCTGCGTTCCTCAAAGCCTTTCTTACATTCCAGTATACACTTGTAGGAGCCAGGTGTGTTCTCACACCTTGAATCACGGCCACATGGCTTCCTTCTTGCCTTGCATTCATCAATGTCTAAGCAGAAAAAAGGAATCATTCAATGAGTATAAGTAATCATTAGATCTTCACGTTCATAACACAATTAAAATCAATGATCACCTCACATAAGTAGTAAAAAGTTTTTAAAAATATGTCACATAGTCTTTGACAACACATGTAAACTTGTCCACTTGTTTAACATCTTTCTTTCTCTCTAAACCTAATATGGAATTAAAACATTATATGTCAGTAACTCCTCTATGATTTTCATAATGTATCAAGCCTTAAATTCATATTCAGCTACCACTACATGTAACAGCATATTCAGCTACCACTACATGTAACAGCATATTCGAATACTAGTACATGTAACAGCATATTCAGCTACCACTACATGTAACAGCATATTCGAATACTAGTACATGTAACAGCATATTCAGATACCACTACATGTAACAGCATATTCAGATACCACTACATGTAACAGCATATTCGAATACTAGTACATGTAACAGCATATTCAGATACCACTACATGTAACAGCATATTAGGCTCCTAGTACATGTAACAGCATATTCAGATACCACTACATGTAACAGCATATTCAGCTACCACTATATGTGACAGCATATTCAGCTACCACTACATGTAACAGCATATTCAAATACTAGTACATGTAACAGCATATTCAGATACCACTACATGTAACAGCATATTCAGCTACCAGTGCATATAACAGCACATTCGAATACTAGTGCATGTAACATCATATTCAGCTACCACTACATGTAACAGCATATTCAGCTACCACTACATATAACAGCACATTCGAATACTAGTACATGTAACATCATATTCAGCTACCACTACATGTAACAGCATATTCAGCTACCACTACATATAACAGCACATTCGAATACTAGTACATGTAACAGCATATTCAGCTACCAGAGCATGAACACTGTAATGGCATACTCTCTTCATTTTAATATTAATTCCACATCAACTGTATTTTGTTTTACGGGTGAGCGAACACTAGTCAAAAAAATCCAAAATGGAACAAAACTGGAACTGAAAATCTATCTTTTTATTTTGTGTGATTTTGATGTTTTATGGTCTTCCTGGTTTTCAAAACTTTCCAATCAAGTATGTCATCAACAAGAAGAAATGCTGAGACAGTCCACATTTCTCCCAAATTCAAAAGTTTTATTTGAATACCCTCCAACCACTTTGGAAAAAGATTTTATGTGCCCAGGGACTGTAGCCTTAGATATAATCTGATCAGTGTTATTTTGGTTGGTCCTAAAGACTTCTTGCCTTCCATGAGTGTGGATAGTTTCTAGCTGGAAGAAAACCAGGCAGAACAGACAGAACCATTACAGCATCTTGAACAGAAGTCACATCAGGACAATGAACAGTTGAAATGAACTGGTAGACGATTCTGGATATGGAGTATGCGACCACTGTCACAAAACTTCATAAGTCATATTTTTTGTAACTTTCTTTTCGTATAAAACGTAGTCTACGTCATACGGTCATGAGTCATGATTTATGAAAACGGCCACACGCATGAAAAACTGATCTCCAAAGGTTTTGCAGACGTGGGCCATGGCCTGTTGTCAAAGATGTCCCATACACCTGAAACCACACCATCATTATCAGCCAGAAGTGTCCATGCTTGTCAGTGTGTGGGAGAACAGATTTTACCTTCACATGAGGTGATACCATCTCCCTTATAGCCTCTTGGACAGTGACATGACTGTTTGCCAAAGCGATTTCGTCTACACGAGGCCATTTCGTGGCAGGTGACGTCTTCCTCCAGGATTTTTCCATTCTTCTGACAGACGTATTTACGATGACATCGTCCATCAGTCCACACATCACCAACCTATGGCAGAAATGGCTGCATTTACAAAGTAATCTATGTGCTGTTCACAAACACAGACACACACATCATAGCTATTATTAAAACCAGAGAATTACTGCCTCAGCATACAGAGAAGCTGGTCAAACAGCACCTATCTCCATTGCATAAAAACTGATTCTTTGGTCCCCACTGGTAAGAATAAGGTGGTCAAACAGAACCTATCACCATTACATAAACACTACTTCTTCACTCCTCACTAGGAAGGACATGCTCATCAAACACCACCTATCCCCACTGCATAAACACTGATTCTTAACTCCCCACTGGGAAGGGGGTGCTAGGATAGAACCTATCACCATTACATAAACACTACTTCTTTACTCCCCACTGGTAAGAATAAGCTGGTCAAACAGATTCTATCATGCTCGATTTTAATAAATCTACCTCAAGGCATAGGTACCCTCAATTTTAATGAATCTGCCCCAAGGGACAGGTACCCTCAATTTTAATGAATCTGCCCCGAGGGACAGGTACCCTCAATTTTAATGAATCTGCCACGGTGCACAGGTACCCTCAATTTTAATGAATCTGCCCTGAGGCACAGGTACCCCCAATTTTAATGAATCTGCCCGAGGCACAGGTACCCTCAATTTTTATTACAATACATCACCCTATTTTCAAGATATATCCTCGTTCATAATTATGACATGGTCCATCAACCAAGGTGTAAGACTCTACTGTTCACAGATGTTGTTTGTAGTATCTCACCTGTCTGTAGACGTTATCACGACCTCTGCACCCACACTCGCTAGACCGTACACACTTGGTGCCACTGAGTAAATAGCCTCTCTTACATTCACAACCCTCTTGGGGTTTGCGTTTACAGCACACAGATGCCTCAGGGTTCTCACAGCTGTCCTGACAGGCTGAGGCCTTTGACTTGAAAACGGCATTCTCGGGGCACAGAGGGGCTGAAAGACAATGAAAATATGCATCATTACATTTGACAAGTCGGACAAATGCATTGAAGTGCACTTCAAGCTGAGACAGTAGAATCAAGTGCACTTCAAGCTGAGACAGTAGAGTTAATTTGTAGCTCACAGAAAAGTGTCTTACTGTGCACTAAATGTATATGATTGTAATTATAAAGCAAATCAAATTAGTAAAAATTTTGATTCCTTATGAATACTTACTCAAAACTAGAAAGCAAATACTGATTTCAATACTCTTTCAATCCTAACAAATTTCTGAACTTCATACTATAACATATATACATGACATACAGTACATTATAAACAAAATGAACTTTTGTTCATGGACAATTCCAGACAAACATAACACATCCAATGTATGAAACATTAATTCTTTCTAAAGCACATGAGCTTCACTTTTTATATCTTGAAGCACGAAGTTTTAACCTTCAAATCAGCGGATGAAATGTAAAGCGTTAACTTGACACTGCCACTTTATCCATGATAAATCACACTTGTTTATATTTCACACAGGCTAAATCCCACAACTGTGAGAATGACTGAGGTAAACTGACCACAATCAGTGCCCTCCCTCCACGACAGGTCGGCTCCCTTAGATATGGCCTCTGTAGCATAAGATTCAGCATAGTTACAGCGCACTTCCTGCAAGTCCATGCCTGCACACATGTCAAACACACAGCTCTCAATGTAGCTCTCTGGCTTCAGGAACCGGTGTCCCACGACAAAGCGGTCTGTGTTCAACCAGCCACACAACTCCTTGGAGCGGAAGAGCATTTTAGAGGCTTCTGTACACTCGTCAGTAATTGGAGCACTTGGCACATCCGTGCAGCTGCAAGTCAAAAGTCGCAAACTTATAGAGAAATGAATACTTGTGCATGTACTTCAAAAAGCATTTGTGTGTCTTGTATTGCACTATTGTCACACAAAAATATCCCTATCATATCACAGCACCCCTGTGAAAGAAACTGCAACCCTTTGGAGAAAATGGCAAGACCTATAATGTCTATGCATAATACTGGACCAAGGCCACTTGGCTCACCTAACCTTGGTCAACTATTTTCAGGCTTGTCACAGGGGTGTGCCCTATATGAAGCGGTAACATATTATGCACATATTTATGCTTTCTTCAATAACACATAAAATGACAGATACCACCAACTGAAACCTTAATTTCCTTTTCTCTCATTTTTTGGAGATTTTTTCTTTATTTTTCTTGAGGACAGTCAACATTCTTTTCTTTTAACGAAAAGAGTTACGTGAACACACAGACGGACAAGCAGAATGCTACATGTATATTCCTGCAATAAAATACACTTCAAAGGGGATAATAATGTGGGTGGGCATAATGATTTAAATATAAAGTTTAATTGAAAGGTGCAAAAAATAAGAAAAGAACTTGTCCAGGTTGTTAGCTCACTCTTCATGTCCCTTTGCATTGTTTTCCTCCTCATCATCAGGATGCGAGTACGTCAGCCAGCTGTTTCCAATTTGAAAGTAATCGCCCGGTTCGTTGGTGTAAGCAATGAACTTATCATCGCTCTCCTCATCGTTGTAGTTTCCACAGATACCACACATCTTGTTGAAGTATTTGTCAGGAACCTCCACTCGCACTCTGTGATTATCACTGAAGGAGACTCTAACACCAAGGTCTGAAGTGAAAGGTTTAATAACATTCTGTGAAATTCAAGGTGAAAAATATGCCTGCTGTCTCTGAAATGGTCTAAAATATGTAAAAAAACAACAACAGTATTTCTGCTGCTCTAAAAGCTTGTCTTTCAGAAAAACAAACTTTTTTTTATTAAACACTGCAAATTAAAAACGATCTTCAAATTATAAACAGAGAAAATGGGTACTTCACTGCACATCAACTGTCTGACACAAACTAGGATTGACACCAGTATTCAGTATCTATTATGTAGTACATCTGGGTCTTGTGGAAGAAAAACACTTGCTTTCCAGATAGTCTTACACATTCCCTGTAGTCTTACACTTTTGTGGCTGTCTTCCCCATGACTGTAATACAGTTCTTAGGTTTACTCTAAACATGAACTGACATAGACATTGTTAAGTCAGTTCACAGTTCACAGGGACACTGTATTACAGGTGGCACATTTTGTATCACTTTACAGCCTTTACGTGCTTTGAAAGTACATTCTCACCGGCCAAACTTTCACAGTATCTGGGTTTATCCTCACCATAACACACTTCTCCAAGGCACCAGTACTTCAAAGACTGGACTTATATTTTACCAGAATTTATATGACTTTCGAAGGTTTTGTTTGCAGGAAACCAAAGAATCCAGCCCAAATCCTGTACCTCTAACTGAAGGTTTTAATGAATAAAACAGTAAATATCTTTTGTGGACTCCATGTTGGCTTATATAATAATAGCTATAATTATGTGGAACTTAGAAACAGGAAATTTGAGTGCATCTGGTTATTGTGAAAATTATTTTTGTGGGCTTCATGGATATTTTCATGGGTTCCCATGATTTTTGGGGAGTCGAGAGGAGAACTGCATTCCTGGATTCCCGTCAAAAGCAAATTTAAGCCCTGAAAAGTGCTACTGAAAACAATGGCCTATCCCGGACTTACCCTCCAAAGTGACAACCAGGGAACGACAACCCTCTAGTTCCGTGGTGACCTTTCCCTCTGCCAGCTGAATGCCAGGATGTCTGTGGTCACCATTCACCTGCAGAACAACAACAAGGGCCATTGTTACTTATCTCATGGGTGTTTTATGTTATACTCAGGAATATGTTAAAAATAAGAGTTGTGGAAACTAAACACAACCCAGGGAAAAACCTCAACTGAATAACATGTTCAAATAAAGCCACTGTTGACTAAGCAGGATTTTAAACCTTGGCCTCACTGGTTAGGGAACAGAGCTCTGCCAGGTGAACTCATAAGATGGCAGAGCCCAGCAGAAAGATCTAAATTAATATGTTCATAAAGGTAACTTTTACACCAATTGTTTGTTAGCTTTAGTAACTGTCTTAAATTAACATTTAATTCAAGTTCAGAGCGTTTCAAAGGCTCAGTGACTTTAATTTGTTTAAGGTATATGCAACATATTCCTGTCCATCGATTTAAAAAAAATCACCTGTAATTTCAGCAAATGTTTCACTGATTAATCACCCTGCTGTACTAAGTTGGTGAAATACCAAACCTACATTTTATAATTTATAGTACCTCATATACATGTATGACTTCACGAGCCCAGTCACCGACTAATCACTCCTCTATTCTACATATTAAACAGCAAGGTGATTGGCAAATGAAAGATTTTATAAAATTATTGGTGATTATTGGTAAATTAATACATTCCATATAAGGACTTCCTTTAGTCAACAGACAATGCATGTATATATATATATAAATCTCACCAAGTCCAACAATGTAAAGTACATTTTGCATAACAAGTGATGGGTACCTCAGTATTACAATTTGTGACAATTGCATGCATGATACATTTTGTGATGACATTGTACACACAAAGCATGTCCCGTAAGAGAATTGAGAACACCAGCTAGAGTACTACAGAATATTGTGACTGCAGCATGAGTACACACCTTCATTTGTCTGTCCTTCAGGAGCGCCACCTCCACACCATAAGCTTCCACGTAAACACTCTTGACGTAGGTGACAGAACGTTTCTGTCTTCGGTGTTCAAGTTGAACAGTCACATTGAACAGATCATCCGACTGCACGGCGCCGTCACAAGGTTTAGCCAAGGTATAGCGACATGAGCCTTGGAAGTGGATCTTCACTCCGTCAAAGGATGTGAAATGAGGGTCTCCAGAACCGTGGCACACACTTGCCTCTGAGAACATCAGAACATAACCCTAACTAAGTACACATTTGCCTTCAGTGTGTATATAGCACATTCTTGGCATTTCAAACCATTGTCTGGTCATCTGAAACTAAAGGACGGCCATTAGAATGTCCATCATCTACAGTACACTATACATCAAGTACTTATATTGTTCCTTCACTGCAAGCTGTTTTTCAGTAGTTTCGGTGACATGAAACCAAACTAAAGCTATTAGACTGTAAATCATCTGAATATCACATAATTTCTTGATATCACACTGTTGTATAGCTTTAGTTATGTGAAACCAAACTGAGGTAATTACCACTTCCTTGCCACGTGTGCTTCACATACATTTTTTCTTTATTAACTTGAATGCTGTGCACTTTCTTCATGTTATGCTGTTACTGTTTTGGTAACATAATAACCAAACTGAGTCCATTACATTAACTTGAATGCTGTGCACTTTCTTCATGTTATGCTGTTACTGTTTTGGTAACATAATAACCAAACTGAGTCCATTACATTAACTTGAATGCTGTGCGCTTTCTTCATGTTATGCTGTTACTGTTTTGGAAACATAATAACCAAACTGAGTCCATTACATTTTCCATGTCATCTATATGCCACTTAGTTTCTTGACATCAAGCTGTTGTTTTTGTTGTTTCAGACACCAAGTTCAAACTGAGGGAAGTACAACCTCCGTGTCATCTGTGCATTACATGTATATACATATATCTTGTTTACATCCAGTTGTTGTCTTTACTGTTGCAGTTATGTGAAACCAAACATTGTTTGTCACCTATACATTAAAAATTGTCATATTCCTTTTATTTCTAGCTGTTGTTTTGGTCACCTGAAACCTCACTGACACTACTCCACTCTCTCCCTAATCTTCATGTACACATATTCAAATACTTTCTTTATTTCAAACCGTTGGTTTGATTTGTGGAGTAAGTAATCAGACGTACTCTGACAGCCGACCAGTTCTTCGTCCTGTGTAATGGCCGTGTAGCCATTCTTACAGACACACGTGGATCCTCTCTTTGTCGTAGCGCACTCAGCATTCTTGGGACACTTAATTTTACCACTGCGACCTAATGGCAAAGAAGCAAAGAAAGAAAGAAAATGTATTTATTTACAGACTTTTTAATTTAGGTCTTACAACGTCTTCAACGACATTTCACTTGACAGAAAGTTTTCCAACTCCAGGGAATTATCTAATTTCAGAAGAATTTGAGCCATCTTCATATCACTTAGCTAATTTCATATACATAGCAAGGGATCTAAAATCTCCCCCCCCCCCCCATTGCATTTATAGAGGCACATAAATATCATAAAATATTACTTTTGATGCTGAAACTTGTCCAGGAGGATGACAACATCCTTTCAAAATTTTTCTAGGGTGAATTAACTCTCATAATCAGGCACCAATTTGCAACTCAGTCGCGTGGTGAAATTTTAGACTGTTTGCCGTATGCATCACATGTGCATTTTGTTTGCCTAGAAGACAAGGTGGCAAAACTGACTTCCATACTTACATCCATAGGCCTTGATGTCTGTGGGCTTGGCTTCGCACATGTAGTAGTATTTCGAGTTGCAGTTTCTGTCTTTCCACTGCAGGTCAAAGTTGCCACGGGGTTCGACAGCAGCACAGTCATCCTTATCAGGCCTGTAGGGGTCCTTGGGGTCAGCCCAATTCTTGAAACCATTCTATACACAAAACAACATCAACATTTTACCTACTGATTCAATCTGTACGCTTTGAGTGTTGTTCCATGGAGGCTTTAAAATTATTGACAATAAACAGAGAAACAAAAGACTTTTACCTAACTGAAAAATAAAAAGTGATGTCGTTAACTTACAATGTAAAAGCAATATATATTAAACAATGCTTGTGCATTTGTCGCTGAAAAAGATGAGGAAAGTGGTTTTTACTTGGTTAACTTCACTACTAACTGATACAGGTAAGTCAAATACAATGACATTTCCATGTATATTTGATCAGCTGATCAATTAAAGTACAAAGATCTGTCCAAAATTACTATTACTCCATTATACTGACCAAATAACTTACATCCAACTGCCTACTTGCTTCAGTAAGTACACTGATTGTTGTTTCAGTTCTCTCCCCTTACAAGGCCAAAAGACTGATTTCACATGTATTTTTCAAGTGCGCGAACCGTAACTTTTTGGCCACATCTAGGATTTTTTATTTTTTGCAATATATCACAGTCTTGTGATGGATGCTTTTTATTCAAATAAGGAAAAATTAAAAATGAAATTTCACTGATTTTCAAGCACAGGCTGGTTTCAAAAATTATTTCAATCTTCTACCGCGAACCCATAATACCCAACATGACAAATTTATCTGCAGACATTAACGCATTAATCATAACACTGGGATAATCATGAAAAGAAATTTGCCAACTGACAACTACTTACTTCCCAGTCAGTTCCGTCAAGGAAGATCCAGTTTGCTTCTTTCTCCTGGTCATTGAGGCCAATCCACACCGGTGTGCTATCTTTGCCAACGTTCCTCCTCCTGTTGACACAAGAAATAAATCAGTCGTGCAAATTGGAAATAACTGTGACATTCCTATACAGGTCTTTTGTTTTGTTATCAGGTGAGGGATATATTTGAATGGCTTATGTTACAAGACAGAAATTACCTTCATATTAAAAAACAGGACATCAAAACTTTCACTGAGCAAGTCAAAGAGCCATTAATCAAAGACAAATAGTTCACTTTAGAGGATTTCAAAATTTAAAGTGCCACTCTGATCAGAGCACAAAATAAGTAGAAATATTAAAGTTATATGAAAGAAATCCTGTGGAACAAACCTAACACTATGGTTCAAGAGGACTTTCGATGAATAACACTATTTAACCCATACAACTCACAATTCCTTATAAAAGAAAATCTCCGGCTGTATCCATAAATTTTCCTGATGTGACATGATAGTATTTTATATATTCTTGTCAAGTCAGACAGATGTGATGTTGAGCGATGCAATTATGCAGGGATGACATCAAAAGCGTTATAAAGGGCATGGTCATTTGTGGATACATGCCAGTCATTAGTGACATCACGAGTTTGTCCGTGACGTCACGCCAGGCAAAGTGAAAACTAAAGGACAGCAAAATTTTGTTTCCGTATTCTCTGAAGAAACGTACAATATCTGTTTTAATACAGTATAATGTTTTCACAATTTAGGAAACCTTTCAGACTATCCCAATCTGTATCATTTCACCATGTCTTTCAAGACAGAAGTGTTTTCACCCCAGAGTAGCTCTTTAATATACACTGACACACATGTATATACTAAGTCTGCTAAGTCAACAATTGCTGTACCATACAGGATGTACATGTAGTACTATACAACCACACTTTGAGAAGGTTGTGGTAGAAGGTTGTACCCATGCACACAAGACTCCTAACATTTTAGCGTCTTACACTTGAAAATTGTACATGTATGAATGAACACATGGTTATGACTTCACGTCACATCGCCATGAACATTTCAACCATATCGTGGCGAGTACAACCTGTAGGATAAGTCGCAAACACAAGCAGCAAGCCCACTCACAGAAAATCTCCCAAGAATTCATTCTCCGCCTCGCTTCCAATGGACAAGAGTTCTGCTCCGTTCAGACGACAGATATCTCGGGCATCATTGTATCCAATCTTGTTTCTCTCCATCATGTAACACATGCCTCCAAATGGTTCCCAGCCTTCAGGGCAGTTCACTGTGTATCCACAACAACAGTTAGTGTAATACAAAATATACATACCATTCTCATTCATCAACCATTTCACACATGGAAAAGCAACTTTCAGTGCAAAGTATGTAAATTTGGAGTTTGATTCTGGAGACAAAAACCACATTCGCTGTGTTGGCCAATTTTAGTCCTTCACACAAAATATAATTTTCGGAGTTTACACAAAACAATGCCATCAGAATATGATATAATACACATCTTGAAAACATGCAAAGAGGTTGGAATATTACAATATATTGTATACATACACAAATCTTCATAGGATCTACATCCATCATGCCCAAAAATCTTAAAGAACATTTCTTAGCATTCAAGCCAGGCACTTACATGAAACCTGTTCATCTCCCCGGGCACGGAATTCACAAAGGAAGGCTTTTCTGTCACCACAAGAGCTCAGCTTCCAGTCCAGGCGCTTAGCCCGAGCACAGCCACACATACGTTCCTTCCTTCCCTTAAACCACTTCTTGTGTTTGGACTGAAGAGATGAAAGTATACGTATGTGTTAGCTCCATAATATTCTTTGATTTACAAAGTTATTCAAAACTGATGCGTTGGGAAGGCAACTAAAGAGCTCATCTCTACAGGACACATGAATGTAAAACTTCACCTCAATACTATTTAAAGTACTTAAATATTTACCTTATTAAACATGGCTTTTAATACATGAAAGACGAGTCACAGACATGAATACTGTAATATATACAATGTATTGGCACAGCATATCAATGACTTTCCCTCATGCTATTGCTTTACATTATGCAAAACCTACACTCAATACATACAGGTTAGTTATACAATAGGTTAGTTGGGAAATTTGTAATTTACAATAATTACTATGCAAGCAAAAAATCAACAATTTCTGGATGTATCTGTCAAACTGCCCCACAAAGGATGCTTGGCAGCGGCCAATTTACCAGTTTTCCACCTTCCCAGTTGTTAAATGATCTGCCAACGCGGAAATTCTTCACACCCCACCTCCACGTCAAAGTCCCACGAACGTTGGACACCATACCAATCCAAAAGTCAGACGGGGATCTGTTGAAAGCAAAGATTGCCAGGACTGTTCACTTTAAGAAGTTCAATACTATGTGAAGCAGCTTTGTTTTCACTGGTCACCATAATATCATCTAAATAAAGCAGATTAGGTAATGATTCCTTGTTTAGGCTGTTCAAGACTTTTCAGTTCACTAGAATCCGACCATCAGTTGGCTAATACTACATCCATACCATGATATACATGCATTTATACACACAACTGTCTCTTGTATTCATACCCAAAACCTCAAATTGGTAAAACATACATAACACAAATGCTGTCAAGAATTTCTATGTTTTGTGCCTCCGGATTGTTTAAAAAGTTCATATCGATAGTGTTTGGGCCCCTTTAACCATACACGACCTGTGTGTAGTCGTTTTGCAGCAGCCGGCAAAGAAGACCGCTTGGCTGAAGATGCATATTGTGAATTTCAAAGCGAGGCTGCAGAATTGTTGTCGTCACCATAAGAAGGTGCAGATTCGATATGTGCAGAAGTCATAGTAGAAAGCTGGTTTTATTTTTATATTTGATTTGGTATAAGTGAACGGTGTTGTTCAGTATGGGCCAGTTCTTACGGTGACGACTGCGGGATCAGGTGACGGGCACCTCATTAACTCGGATCTGGCTCCCTGTTGGGAGAGCCGATCATCGCTGCGGCAAGCGTGTGAGGCGGTAAAGAAACATGCAGGTTCCTTATAATGAGGGCTTACGAGGTAATTATTAATTAAATACCAATGACCATGAGATGTTGAGAGTATTCCTTTAAGTTTAAACCTACAGACAGATACATGTGCACATGCGTTACAATCAAACTCGAGCTGACAACATGGTAAAGAAAACATTTCTGAAAAATCATAGGTGAACAGTGTATATAAAACGCGCGATTTATTTTCAGGTGATTATTGTTTGATTGCAAAGTTGTCATGGATGGAGACTCTTATTGTAACTGGCATAACCAGCACCGGAATGTGAAAGTTTTTTTAAGCATACTTGTGTATTTGTGAATACAAGAATTTCACATGTTAAAAAGCGGGAGGATCCAATGTATATTTCAGCACAATACAGGAGGAAAGTCACTCCGAAAATATTAATAACATCATGGGTCAATATTTCAACACTTTATTTATGTCATCATCAGGACAATTTCTTGACCGGTCCAGTGAGTTGGAAAATGTGAGGGTCAACAAAAGGACAAATTCTTAATACAAAAATAAATAAACACACAAAACTATGCAGCATATTTAATGACTGAAAGAGAAGAAGGCTTAGAGAACGGTGAAAATGTCAGTAATCAATAATATCGTCGTCAGCAGTCTAGAAGCATTATGTTGAGAACAAAGGCCGAAATGTTTCCAGGCAACTAGCTGTGAATGGATGTATCGTCAGCAGTTAGAAGATGGGTCACACTGAATGGAGGGACAAGCATGGGATTGTTAAGGGGCAGGGACAAGACTGTCACATATGTAGCCAGAATCAATAGTGTAAGAATTAAAATGGAGCATAAAGCTAAGAGCAGAACAACTGCCATTTATATTGCAACCTTGAACATCTTGTCATAAAGACAAGTGTGGAGCTAAGCTGTCAGCAAATTTGTGTGACAGATGTGGACTTTTCCAGAAGACACACAGTATGCTAATCAATAACGTTCAATGGGGGGGGACAACCTCTTTCCTAAATCATGTCCAATCAGACCACCACCAGTCAAAGGGGTAGGCCTTACTCCAAATAACACACCAACAATCCATCAGTGGTCAGTTATAACATACACTGTATTCCAATCCAGTTAATACAAAAACTAAAGAAATGTTTAAATTTGGGAATTAAATACAGGCGGACCATCACTTATGTGTAGTGGGAGTAGGTTCCCAGTGTCCATACCATCTGTGGGTAGAGGGAACTTCTCATCACACCCAGCTGTTAGAGTGCTGGAATGTGGAGATTCGGGTCCAAATACAGTTGAGACCCACAATAAATTTTTGGACCAACATATACATGATACATGTAGGATAGGTTCAGAACGTGGGGCACTTGGCCTGTGAATGTGGGTGTTCCTTGGGAGGGGTGGGGTTATAACATAGTATGCAGAATTAGAATTCTAATTCCTCAAACCATTACACATGTCTTGTAGCTGGAAGTGTGGCAAAGCTGCTGGTCCGATAGCGAGCTAGACTGTTTTGTGATGCTATTCAGGCCATCAAGATTCAGGAGTTAAAAGAAAAGACAACCAAATGTAAACATGTATCAATAAAGAATGCCATTCAAAGTTGAAAAAAGGTCACTTTCTATTTTTGTGATGTAGGATAACCGAGAAATTGCAATTCAAAGTAACCACAAACACCCAAGTGATGAGAACTGAACAGGCTGCCATGCTCTCAATTTTGACTCATCATGGGCGAGATATTTCTACCACCTGAAAAGGCATCTGTTTCTGGTGAGACGTCACCCGTTCCTATTTCACCATTTTGTGATGTAAAACACCCAAGTGATGAGAACTGAACAGGCTGCCATGCTCTCAATTTTGACTCATCATGGGCGAGATATTTCTACCACCCGAAAAGGCATCTGTTTCTGGTGAGACGTCACCCCTTCCTATTTCACCATTTTGCGATGTAAAAGTAGTGTTAAACCAGCCACTTTCCGTCTGATTACAAGACAATTCTGATATACTTTAAAGCAATTTTCCAATGTGGTTGCTGTGAGTTCAAGTTCAGCTCATGCTGACTTCCTCTCCGACCATATGTGGGAAGGTCTGCCAACAACCTGCCGATGGTCACAGGTTTTCCTTGGGTTCTGCCTGGTTACCTCCCACCATAACACTGGCCGCCGTTGTATAAATGAAATATTCTTGAGTACTGCATAAAACACCAATCAAATAAATAAATAATGCCATTTTCAACAAGAAAGCGGTAGTGAAATACGTCTGAGGTTATTCCCCAAGGTCTTGACCAGGTGCCCACAACACGTGGCCTTCGATTGTTATAATAACAAGGGCCGTACTTCGCACGACAAAGGAGTGCCTCGCCTCTAATAATGAAGAGCTTAGGGTACGGCTCACGCGATATCTTATTTCCGGTTTCTCTAAAATGGGGAATTCCATTGTCTCAGAAAGATTTCTAGATTAAAATGTGATGGAGTTACCAAGCACATCATAAAAAAATGCCTACACCCATTTAGGTCCGTATGGATCCCTCTTCTGAAATAACTTTGGTTACAGTTTTTGTCTTTTCTTTTAAGGTATCATATTAAATAATTGTACCTTCACTGATGATGACAGTGTTTACATTGTACATGCTCTCAACATATGATATACCATGTAGAAGTTCACAAAAACGAACATACTTTTTGGGCCACAGGTCTGCGAGAGACTTCCAGGTTGACTTATCAGGTACAACAGCCAGCTTGCCGCCTAAACGGTCACATTCGTCTTGCGCCGCATCCCAGGACAATTTCTTCTCAATGATGCGATAACATCGGCGACTGCCTTGGGCGATTAAAGAGCCGGGTGGACAGTGGCTAACTGAAAACAAGCAATAACAAGAGAGCTTAACCTATGTAAGAAAAGGGCAATGGAGTCTACCAAGTCTGTAATAAACAGTGAGAAGGCACATAACTGTGAATAACGAATGAATGCTTCAGTTTTATGTCACAGTCAACAATTTTTCAGGTAAATGGTGACAAGGAGTCCTTAGAATATATATATACTGCGTCTTCTTGTGGCCTGGAGAGCCCAAGCTCCCAAAGTGCTGCCATCACTGGAAGATCATGCCGATGACACCGAACATTACACTCCACCCAGTCAGATTATACTGACACCCTCCTGACCAGACCTGTTTCCTTGCTCTAACCTATCATGCACAGTGCCAAGCAGGGCAGCAACAAATATCATATTTGATAATATATCAAATATCATCAAGTCCTTGGTATGACCCGACCCAGATTTGATCCCAGATCTCTGGACACTAAGGTGGGCACTCTAACCACTAGGTCACCGAGGCGTAAAGAGTATCATATGAGTGTTTAACCATGTGTGATCATATCAATATGAAAACATTTGTAAAAACTTGTAATCTCTATTTAAAAAATTTACCTTGAGAAATTGTGGGGACACAGAAGTACTGGTCAACTATTCAGTTAGGTTAAAGGGAAAAAATTTCTATTTGTGCTATTGAGTATACTGTTAGTAACACAGATGACATACACTCATCGCCCAAATAAAAGCCAGCGTTCTGTCCAAATATCCTGTTGAGATTGACGTGCTGTACTTACTCTGTCGCCCTTTGTGGACATAATGAACATATCCCTTCACTTTCTCAAAGGCTTCCGGTGTGGTGAAACGGCTCAGTTTGGACAGCTCACACCTGTAATCAAATACATGCTTTGATAACCTCCTTCAGACATGGACACAGGAATGAGTCCAATCAACTAATACTCTTGAGAAAAACAAGGGGTGCTATAACACAAATTCAAATCTGACAAACCTACTGTAAGACTCATATTCACTTTTTATTGCAGCATTTTATTTTCCCACCATCAGAAGTGAAGTGCTGGCATTGACACCAGGTGTATCTATTAACTCATTACCTTATTTTCTTGGACTTAATCTACTTCTGTATTAGGTTAATCTTGTCAGTGATACTCATGACGAGGTAATACTAGTTTTCAATCTTTTGAATATGCTATTATTCATATCTTTTCTACAAAAGAGATCAATGGGGATGAAGAATCTTGTAAGAAAAACTCACTGTTTAGCTTTATAGTTGAAGTTGAAAGACAAGCAGTCATCATCATCAATACACTTGTTAGCACAGTCCAAGTCCTTGGAGTTCTTAATGATTTCAAGGTCAGGCTCATTTAGCCGGCGTCCATGGAACCGCTGGAAAGACCTCATTGTGTCTGTGGGAGAAAACCAGTAACAGTTTGAGATTTAACAGATCTAGCATGTAAAGAAATATATATGACTGGTAAATAGATTCATAAAATATCAAAATAAATCATGACAAATTATATTGCATACATATGAACATTCAACAAGTACATGTATATAGGACAAATTTTACCCCTGAATATTTTGATCACCAATCATGGAATCTCTCAAACTTCCAAAAAACTCTTATCAGATGTTAATACTGTGTAATTATAAATAATAAACAACAGACATATCAACTATGTCCGCTTTTTAACTGTTACAATCACATCTTTATGTCACTGTCCACTAATTGGTTGGTCTGTCAAACTTTTCACCTTGTCTCTTATAACATGGGTCATTTGCTTAACTTGAGGGGTGCAAGATGACGTCATGATGTGCAAGCTATTGCGAATTTCACTTGTGTCAAGTATCACGTAAATGGCCACCTGGCAGAAAACTAACCATCAGTGAATGTAGCCCCTGCAGGTCGGTATTCACAGACATATGGCCTTTTGCTGTCGCAGTTTTCTGCTTCCCATTCCATGTTGTCATTGCGGGCCTGGACACAGCGCTTCTTGTCATCATCCTTCGCCTGGTCACAGAAGATAATTAGATTAATAAGACAAGGAATCAGAAATTAAAGAAGACGGATACAATGTTACCACATCAGCACATCATCTTTGTTACAAAACAGTTGATCGTTTTAAAGAGAGCTACCTGTTGATCAGTTTTATTGATACAGAGTACTGAGGGGTACAGTTAGACATAAAACCACTGAATACACATCAAGGTAAGTCGCTACAGCGTATCGGCCTGTGAATCTGTGAGTCGCACATCAATCAATTAGCGTAATATTTATGATGTAGTATTAATTTTTACCACATGATAAATAGAATTCCAAACAAATGATGTGATTTACACAAGCAGTTTTTACTCTACTCTTTCCAACACTTTTAAACACTGATTTAAAATTACTTTTCTTACAAGTTAGGGCACTGAAAACTATCAGGTTCGTCTTCATTGGGTTCTTCAAAAAAGGCAAGCAGGCAGAAAGATGCCTTTTTATGTGCCAGTCAAAATCTTAGGTAACAAAACCAAAGGAACCAAGTGTAGTTGTTAATGTGTGAAGAGCTCCCTGCAATGCAATTGCTTCGCTAGTCCGTAAACAGATACAGCCCCAAGACCGCCACTCTTTCCACAGATGTATCAATTAATTAACGTAATATTTATGATATAGTATTAATTTGGTCTTCTTTTGTGATGGTTAAAATCCTGTAAGATCTGAATGGTCTTTCAGCCACATTAGCATTTATTTATTTATTCGAGTTTTATGCCGCATGAAGAAATATTTCACTTATACAAAGGCACACCGGCATTATCATGGGAGGAAGCCAAACATACTCGGTGCCCTAGGGCCGCCATTTACATGTTGCTGGCAGATCTTCGCACGTGTGACCAGAGAAGAAGCCAGGGTGAGCTGGACTTGAACTCATAGCAACTGCAGTGGTGCGATGCTCTTAAATCATGGCTAGTGTGCCAGCCACTCAGCCATGCAGGCTAACACACTATCAGTATTACTCCTGATCACAGAATTATAATAGGACTGTCAGGGGCGGGGATTATTCTTAAATTACCTTTCCTCCTTTCCATTTCTGGAATTTACCGAGTTTCTCTGGGTTTCCAAACACATTCCAGCCAAAGTCTCTGGCCCCTCGCTTATTACAACCTGTCCACAGGGATTTCTTAAACCTGTCAATCACAAGAAATGTCACTAACACAAAGTGTAACGACACGTACCTTTCTGTACAAGTACCTTTAATTCAACATAAAACCCATAAGTCTCTGTTAAAACAACTGACAAACTGGCTTTTATTAACTTTAGGACCAACTTTTAACTGTGATCTCAATTTGCATCCTCTATGCAGAAAATGGCACTGTCTTATCCATTTTAAACTGTTTTTAATGTATTAAAGCATGCCCTTGATGTTAAACATCACATGTCTTCATTCAGGCACATCTTTTCACACATTATCTACAATAAAGTTGGACCGACCTACGACATGCCACTATCTACATGATCTTACCTTTTCCTAATGCCCTTGAACAGTTGGAATACTTTGTCGTTATCCATGATAAGTAGGTTACCAGGGAATTTACCACGGCTACACTTCCTGGCGGCTGTCTTCCAATTGACGGCTTCATCAAAATACTTGTAACATCGGTCACTCATCGGTAATTTTATACTTCCTTCTGGGCAATGAGCATCTGCAATAAAATACATCACAAGTCAATGACAGCTCAAACCTTTGTGTATGGCAGCAGGTGTTGTTCTCTTATTTTACAACATAACAAATATATATAAGAAAACAAGATATAATGAAAACCAAATTAACAAACAAATGCTGGGAACGGTCAGAAAACAAATCTTACTGTAGATTCAGATTAAGTGCATGTTTTACTTGATCATCAATAATATTTAAACAGGCTTTCAGATGGGATATGGACATGTATTTGACAGGAAATTTGAATCAGATATCTCTCCACATCTGACCAACTGCCAATCAAACTTACACTGCCTCAGTCTGACTACATAGTGATCCTCCTCTTTAGATGGCTTGGCACGTCGGGGCTGGGTGAACTTGCTGTTGTGCAAGAAACGGCAGCTACAGAAAAAAAAAGAAAACAATTAAAGTCTACAAATCTGAGTTTGTGAGAAGATCAGACCTGCATTAGAAAAATATAGTAGAACAGTTTCTTTCAATACATTGGCTGCTATAATTCAAATTTTTACAATAAATTACCTCTCTTTATTTCTTTTATGACTCAATTCCCACTTAAATGTTCTTATATCCTTTCTTTTTCTTTCTTCATTTTTTTTTTTTCATCCATGGGAAGTTTAAAAACAATGGCAAACTCCTATCCCATATTTTAGAAGAAAACGAAGTGTGTGATCTTGTGGTAATAATCATAATCCAGAAGTAAAAAAGCACAAGTTGTAAAGGAGTATGAGATATCTTACGCCTTCTTCTTCTTGTTGTAATCAAAAGCTAGACATTTCTCTCTTTGGAAGCATCGTCGTGCGCAGGTTTCTGGGTCAACGTTTTCTCGGCTATACTTCATTTCCTTCCTTTTCAGGTGGATACCCGCATACTTGTCAACACCTGACAACCATGCTGAAGAAAAAAAAGAAAACAAGGTTTGCACAATTCAGAGTTCCATTAGGAAAAACACACCCATACATAATACAAACCCTTTAATCTTTCCAGTTTTCAACACATCTCTCCACAGCAGAAGAGTTCTGCGAACTGGCTAAATGTTTCATAAATTGGTTTGAAACATTTCCCAGCGCAGTTGAAAAGTCTGAGGATTTTTCATAGCTTCATATAACATTCTCAGTCAAAATACATATCATTCTTGGATGCAGATTTAACATAAAAATATGTTACTTTTTTTTTATATCAGAAGATCCAATCAACAAAATTAACTGCCCTTCTACTTCAAGTTTAACCATACTTTAAAGCCGGAGAGCTTCATTTATATGTATCTTTCAATTGTCTCTTATTTCCGCTCTGTTATGTTTAAAATTTCGTATTAACGGCACCTAGAAGATAATGCGACACTTCACTGGGTATACAACTGATGTCCAAAATATAACTCTTGCACACACTCTGGTTACGGACTGACTTGTTCACTTCCCTTGATAATCCTATACTGTAAGGCCGGGAAGTCTGAGTGTGTTTAACAGAATGAGCCACTCACCAGCATCAGGTCTGTAGGCTTTAGGTGTGTACTGACACAGGAAAGGGCGTTTCTCCTGACAGGGCTTGTCCTGCCACTGCTGTTTGGAGTTAGCTGTAGCTGCACCACAGTTCTGCTCCTGGTCAGGGTCATTTGGCTGAGAGGGTAAAACAATTAACATGTATGATGGGATCCAATGGTGATGGAAACAGCCAGATTTACAGGGAGTGCTCTGTTACAATCACAAACACAATATGTGCTCATTGTGCAGGCAGAGTTTCCAAGTAAGCACACTATTACTCATATGTCTACAGAACACCTGTAATTATTGCTGGACAGAGTTCAACACACAAGGCTTGACATTTTCATTACATCTGCCGTAAAATGGCCCCTCAAGCATTACCCCACCCCGAGCTCCTTGCCACACGACCATTTTTAGTCATTTTGCATGTATTTGTCAGCCTATTCTTCTTGGCGAGCTTGTCAGATAAACTTTTCCCCATTGAGACTTCCAGCAAGAAAATTGAAAGCTTGTGAAACAGTGAAATTTTACACGGTGAGGCTTTGACTTATTATTATAACCTTCAAATTGTTGAACCTTTCAGCAGGTGTGTCTTTCCTATGTGAACATTTAAACTGTTGAGTCTTTCACCAGGACAGTCTTTTCCTGTTGGGTTTCACCAAGGGATTTTTCTGCTTGGAGAGGCTTTCACCACATAACCTGTTCACCAGCTGAGTCCCTTAACACTTAAACATTTCACCTAATGAATCTTTTCATGGGTTTTACCCAAAGTCATCTAGAAGATCATCAAGAAAATATCCCCCAAGACAATTTTGAACTATAGAATGAAACAGTACCAACACAATGTTATTCGCTTTGTATTTTAGATTCACCTGGTTCTTCTTCCAGAAAGTTTTCCCAACTGGTACACGAATGTCATTCCACTGCCAGTAGAAGTCTCCCTTGATGTCCAAATCATTGAAGCCAATGAAGTATACATCCTTAAATCTGCAAAAAAAAAAACATATATATGAAATATAAGAAATTTCATGACAACATTAAAGCATCAAATCAAATTGCTGAAAACTGAGACCGTATCTGAATATGTAGGTACTGTTCCCAAATGAAGAGATTAGAAATATTCCAACAAGTTTGTGGCACGTACATCTAAACATCAACTTTTTATTTCACGTATTTTCACAAATGGAACATAGATGACTAGAATATAAGTTTAATGTATGTTTCAACCAGTTATCCTTCTTCAACCATTATTACCAAATGGAAAGACTACAAGATCTACCTTTATAGTGGTAACAATGACGAATGTGTATGTAATCATACAGCTATATGTACGCTTCGACATGGGCTACTACAATTCTGGGCCACTTTACAGATAATTACAGTGAATCCCTGGTGTTACAACCACTTGTACAAACAGCTCTGTAAAATATGTGTCAAAGCACTATGTTTTACCCTTCAGAGTTGTCATTGATGAATTTGTAGGTGTCATCATTGTCAACAATTGCTAGGTGGCCTCCATCTTTGCCGCACTCAGCCTGAGCATCAAACCACTTCATCTTGGTGGAGTAGTACCGGTAACAAATGCCCGAGTCAGGGTTGCGAATGTCAGCCTCTCGTGGGCAGTGGGAAACTACAACACAAATCCATCAGTTATTTGGCAGAAGTAAGAACACGACAAAGCGGTACATCGCTTCAGGGAGGCAAAGACTCTCTGTATATTGGACATGTATCAAATACATAAATTTTCACATTTTACATGTACCCTAAATGACCTAAAATTTCTTCCATGACGAAGTTGATTATTTTTCCTTATTCTGAGAATTCTAGAAAAATTTTCAGATTTCTTTACAAGATATGATGATACCCTACCGGTAAAATGTAAGATTAAGCAACAGAAAAAATATTTTATGACATTTATTTGCACCTAAAAATGCACTTTATGGACGAAATTTTAGGTCATTTACAGTATATGTCCATGAAAACATTTTGATAACATCTTTTTCAACATCATAAATTTCGTGTTCCATATTACAACAAAAAATGTCCATGTATCCCCAAGAATTCAAAACCTCTCCAACAACACAAGTTTTAGACGTACTGTTTGAATGATATCTTATCTCGACTTCATATCATATGATAAAGTGTTTATATGATAAAGTGTTTAAGCTGAAGACTTGGTATATCAAAATGCCACACTTACATCTTCTGGATTTGTGACTACCAAATATACAGTCATCGTCTTTTTCAAGGCTGCCCTTCTCCACGGTGAATATGTTATCAGACAGAATTTCACACCTTGACAAGAAACAAACCAAAAATGTATATGTCACTGTTTGAAGTAGCAACAAAAAAAAAAACGACAAAATGCCCTCTCCTGTCCACTCATCAGAGAAAAGTGCCACTCCATGCTAACAATTATACATCTGTACAGAAAAAATCCAGTGCAACTTTCCTTCATGCATAGCTGCAAAACTCCAACTGATACATCTGCTTAATTATTAGGTGTGAAATGTAATAGCTCTGTGCGTCTGCCTGTCAAATTTCCAAATATTTCACATCCTATCTCTTATCACAGCCCATTGACTTTAAATAATGAGATGCACAACGACAACGACGTTTTGTGGGATATTGGAGCTATTGCAAACTTGAGTTGGAAATATTTTTTCTCTTTGCTATATTATTTTTTTGTCAAACAGAGGAGAAAATTTTACTTCATATTTCCATGCGCATGCATCTATTGTAAACATTTTATTTGCAGAGTTAAGCGAGCAAAGATGATGTCAAATCCCCAGAATGTGAGTCCCTGACAAATTTGCTGATGATAACCCCAACTCAGTACATGGATAAACTGGAACCAACCAGACAGGGCTGAACCCTAACTAAACTGAACCACTCCTGTTGAATTCTCAGACTAATTACTCAACTTTTGCTGTGCAAAACAAAACCTTACTTCTTCTTCTTCTTAAAGAAGTTCATTCCAAGACACTTCTTCCGTCGGTCGCAAAGTCTGGCGCACTTGTTTACATCGGGTATATTGTCAACAGTGTACTTCTTCTTGCTCACTAGTCTGTAGCCTTTCCTCAGAGAACAAACCTTTGTGAAATCTGTAAAAATATTAAAATAAATGCATTTCCAAGACTGTGCCAAGGAATTTAAGATATGAATTTTAAGTAGCGAAAGGCTTCTGATAAAATCTTTCCCATTATCTATTTAGAAGGGCAGCTCTTCTTTTGTTCCAAACATATGGAATTTTTTACACACAGTATGCCATTTACCACTTTATGATAGTGACGCATTTATTTATTTATTTATTTATTTGATTCAGGTTTTACACCATACTCAAGAATATTTCACTTATACGACAGCAGCCAGCATAATGGTGAGAGGAAACCGGACAAAGTCTGGGGGAAACCATGGGAAACCCACGGCCATCCGCAGGTTGCTGGCAGGCCTTCCCACGTACTGCCAGAAAGGAAGCAGCATGAGTTAGACTCACTCACAGTATTGGTGACAGGCACCTGACTCATTACGCTGTGCTGGCGTGCTAACCCTGTGAAACTTTTGGGTTTGCTGTTAACACAACCAAACCATGGCACATATATTCCACTCCACAAAGCCGTTTTAGCACTATAAAGATTATCCACTCTCCAAACACTTTGTGGATATCATAGGAAATGGCAAGATCACCTTACTCTAAAGTTGATTTGACTAACAGAGCCTAATCAGCTTCACAAGATGGATATATAAACACTAGATATATAAGCTTTACTTAAAAGCAGAAATGCATTCAAAACTTCCAGAAGACATACTGTCATGTACAGTCAAGAAGTCAGTATTTTGGATTGTTTGGCAAGACTTAACAACCTTGATGGTAGATATCAATGTTTTCTTACCAATGGCGACATCAGCTGCTTTGCGGAATTCACAGACGAAACTGTGGGCCTCAGAGCACTTCTTGTCCTGAGCCTCCATCTTGCTCTTGGCAGTGGCCATCAAACAATTCTGCTCACGTTTTCCATTGGGCTAAACCAGGGCAAAATACAACTTGTCAATGGTGATGATGATGAAAGGAAGCTCCACTGTAGTCATGTAGGGTTTGGTAGGATTGCCTACACACAGTAAATGACCCCAAAATTCCCCAATGGCTCAGTTGCACATTTTACCTAATTCTGAGAGTTCTTTTGATCATATTATTGTTTGGAAAGTAGGATGATAAGGTTGTGGAAAAATGTAAGTTTCAACACCAAACTTACATCTCTCTGAAATGTGATGGGGGGGGGGGGGTAAGGGGAGTGTGCAGGAAGTCTGCAACTTCACAGACGATCATCCCTGTCAGACTTCATGAGTTTCCTATCAATAACTCCTGACTTAAATGGACATGGCTGTTACAACAGTCAAGCACATTATATTTTATTAATTTCATTTGTGTTTTACACGATGCACAAGAATATTTCACCTACTCCAATGCAGTCAGCATTAGGGTGGGAGGAAGCCACCCAGAGCCCAGATGAAACCCACAACCATTTGCAGGTTCCTGGCAGATATTCCCACACACAACTGGCAAGAGCTGGACTCACAGCAACTGCACAAGGGCCCCGTGCACATTATAAAGTTTAATATGCAAATTAAGAATAGACTGAAGAGGCCAAAAGGCAGGTGACATCTATGAGACACAAACCTCATCTAGGAAAACTCAAATAATTATCTTAACATGGATTCAGACTCTATATAACTGTCACAAAAACTCTGCTAACAAGCCAATCAAACTGTTTAATATGCAAATGAATGTAAGGATAAACACATGTATGAGTTACAATGATCATTTCAGAAAAATTTCAAGAATTTCCTTTGTATAGGTTATGAGATATGACATTCATTAAAACGAGGAAACACAGACACACGGACAGACGGACAATCATTACGATAGACAGAAAGGGCCAGCACAATATTTCTTAACCCTAAGGGTCTGAGGAGTAAAATGGGAACAATTTTCACCGATGCTTTGCACATCTTTTTTCTTATAACTTTCCACCCTCACCTGTCCTTTCTTCCAGAAGTCAATTTTAGCTGGCACTGACGTGTCACCAATGTGCATCACAAACTTGTTCTCTTCCAGCTTATCTGTGTAACTGATCCAGATGTCACTTTTCACTCTGAAAATAAAACACACATTTTAAGAAAATCAGTCAGTACATCACACAAGCTGACTTCAGTTATCTAGGTATGATTGTATGCATTCAACTGTTCATTAATATGTCCTAGTTATAGCCGGCCACATAATCAAAACAGACTATATAGGTAGAGACCTGAGAAGACTGTGATCTGTAGTGATCGTGAGATATGTTATAACTGTGACGTAAGACTCTCACTTAGTTTAGCACTCAACATGCTGTTTACATTCAATTGGTGTTCTAGAATACGTATTTTTCCTCCAGAACAGAAAGCCACAATCTACAGAACTTTCCAAACTGCCGATCACCTTTAGTTGTCATGACGCCACAATTGCACTCGCCAAGAAAGGAATGAAAAGCACTGTCATCCTGAGACATTACGGTGGGACACCAGGCAAGTGGTACCCAGCCAGCAGAGACTTACAGCACATGTTCTCAGGGTGCTGGATCAATTAAATGTCTAGAGAGTAAAGTGGTCACAACCTACTTTCCTATATGCCGTACAGAATGCCATCCCCATCCATAACTGATGAAATGTAGCTGTGCAGAAAATATTCCCATATTTTCCAGACACCTGGACAAAGGTGCCTTAGTCAAGTGATAAATACGAATTAGACAGTATTGATCTGTGAGAGGTTTCTAAAGAATAGATGTATAAGTACATCATACATTCAAATAATAAAGAACCTAAAAGTATAAAAAAGATATGTCAATGTGCATACGTGTATGTTACAAGAAGAGTTACCAGCATTCATAAGTGTATGCGTACAGATGTTTATACAATCACCAACAACAAAACTTACTTTTTTCTCAGGAAGTCCCTAGTTTTCTTGTTGTCAAAGACGACCAGGTTTCCGCCTTCATTCAAACATGTCTGATACGCTGCCTGCCAAGCCAGTTTGCCAGAATAAAACTTGTAACAACGTTTGTTGGCTTTGTTTGTGAAACTGCCCTTGGGACATTCAGCATCAACTTGTTCTTCCACTGAAAAATTATGCATGACATTTTTATTTATCCGACAGACTTTTGGACCTATTTGCAATGTTGAACGAAAAATTAAAAGCTGGAAATTTAACAAAATGACATGTCAGTCCAGGCTAAAAAGGTCAGGTTTCATGTAAGTATCTTTATTCAAAGAACAATTTCTTCATAAATTCTTCACTAAGTAACATCGAAATAAGAATTATGCACCATTTTATTTTTAAACGACAAAACATATATTAGTTGAAAACTTGTAATTGCGCTTGTGTCCAAGTTTTACGGACCAAATACATATTTCACATGAAAGAGAACAAGAGACAAGAAGACGACAGACACTTTGTCAGTACCAGTCCTTCAGATGTGGTAAAAATTCCATCTGACCGACATAACCAAAGCACGAATCAATGGATGATAATTACATGTATTTTTACAGGAATGCTACACATCATCAAGATGGTCACTTCCTCATTCAGAGCTGTACCCATAATTAGGTACAAGCTGACTCCTTACCTTTGCATTTTTCACCACTGGATCTACGCTTTCCCTTCCTCTTGCCCTTCCTATCACATTTCTCACCAGATTTCCTTCTTCCTCCTTTGCCTTTTCCATAGTACGCCAGTGGAGTTTCGCACAGGTACGCATACTCAGCCTTGCAGCTTCTGTCCCTCCATTTACCGCCAGTTTGGGGATTGAGGACAGCACAGTTAGCTCCCTTCTTTCCACCAACGTGCATATTGTTGGGTTCCTTTTTGTCCCAGTATTTAAAGCCTCCCTGAAAGGGTAAAACATTGCAATCATGCCTTGCACTAAGCAGCCAAAAATTTTCACTTATGAGTGAAGGAAACACCTGAGGTAAACCACAAACTTTTGGCAAGTTACTGATAAGTGTCAACTTTATAGAATGTGACATACTGATAACCTCGCCATACTGTTGGAAGACAAATGAGCTGAACCAACTGCTAACTTACGCAAATGACTGCTTTTGGTCACCAAAGACCATACATGACCACTGACAGCCTGGAATTCTACAAATTCCGAAACCCAGGCCAAGTCTGAACCCACAACCCGTTTGTCCTGGCAATTCAAAAGTACGCACCTGAAGCCCCTGGCCACTACCAATGGTCTACTAGCAAATATCACTCTCAGATCACATATAAAATCAGAATTTAATTACCGTGTGCCTTTTTAATGGGAAAGAACTCTAATTGCTTCTTTCAGGAAATAAGGGAATCAGTTGGTATAAAGGAAGAGACACATCATATATATGTAGGAATAACCACAGAGATAAACACAGAGCTGACACATAATGTGTCTGTTCTTCTGAAGGTCCTTATTATAACCTATGAATAAAGAAAATGAGAGTTTAATGAAGTACATTACAGAATGTGAAGGATCAGGTTTTTCTGCTATTCTATTTACCTTTTCATTGAATGGCGACTTATCCACATAGACCCAGTCATTGCGCTTTTTATACAGCCCAAACCAGATCACATCTTTGATCTTATTTCGCTTCCTACACAATAAGAAAAAAATTATTATTTTTATTGTGACATTTGATATAGATGCATGTATTAAAGTTATATTATCATTAACTACAGAGATAGCATGTGTGAGAACTCCTTTTCACATTTAGTATGCAACAAATGTTTTCAAAGTATTCAAAAATGATATGTATATGATAAAATTAAAATTATTTGAGCAAAAGCTTTGCTCCCATGAGATTTACACACAGCTTTATAGCAATGTTTTTCAGTTTTTGTTTCTTGTTTGTTCTTTTGTTTTCTTTCATGTTTTTTTTTTTTTTTAAATTTTTTGGAACTCCTATGGTATTTTTTCAACAATTATTTAACTTGGTAGTACTATACATACAAATGGTTTAAAACTAGTCCAGTGATAAACATACATGTATGCAGACATGGCTAAAGCTTCAGTTTCTGACAAGAAATGACGTAGCTATATGTAAAGGAAAACATGAACAAAGCAAGAAACGGTGTGGTTTACACATTTTTACATTGTATTACATGATAATAACAATAATTCCTCAACCACTTACGTAAATTTGGACACCATACTCTGAATACTGGAAGAATTCAGACTCGCAAGATGGCCGTGCAGTTTTTTGCACTTATCTTCAGCTTTGGAGAAGCTTTCCTTCTCCGATCTGTAGATGTAGCACCTATTGTTGTCTTCAAAGTCACATCCTGTATTTACAAACGAAAGAAAATAAATGAGTAAAATGGGATACAACCTGAAAACATTCATTTACTGTAGCATTGTTCTTATTCTCACCAGAAATCTGAGTTGCTTCAAATGCACTTTATCAAAGACAAACAGTACTTCACAAAACGAAAACTCAACTGGGCTACTGTGAGTCTTTGGTGTATTAAGTATCTATATTATAGACTTTGTGGGCTAATTTTACCTGTTGACGAAAAAACATCAAAATAATGGCCCATTAAACTGATAACGTACAGTTCAAGTCCCAAAGCCCACGAAGACACGTATTTAATTTCTTTAAGAGCCTTAATTCTTTGTCAACTACCATGTCAATACTTTGCAAAAGGGTCACACAATTTCCATTTATTTCAAAGTGCATGGACCAGCATATTAATCACTGGAATGAATGAACATTGTGTTAAACTATTGTAGGTTTCCTCAAACTTAATAAGGCAACCTGGTTAACCTGGAAATATATTACAGATTACTCACAAATTTAACACACACCTGGTAATCTACTGCTGATACTGCAAATCTAATCTGGCATAATCTCTCTGCTAACATACTCAGTTATTCTCTATCCATTGAGAAACGCCTCTCAGTATAATGTCAATGTCTGACATATAACAAGTAATCTAATGAACTAAGTGAGCTTAAAACAGTGAGCATGGTTTATTTGTTTATTTGATTGGGGTTTAACGCCATACTCAAGAATATTACAGTCATACAAGCTGAGCAGAGCCAAGGGGAAACCAACAATCATCTTCAGGTTGCTAGCTGACCTTCTCAAGTACAACCAAAGAGAAAGCACCGTAATTTGGGCTTGACCTCACAGTGATCACACTGGTGAGAGGCCCCTGGGTCCTTGGCACAGTTTACATAATATTCTTGCTTCATGCAATGTACACAACACAATAGGGACTAAATTGTTTGATCTTTGTCACTAGCCCTTCAGTTTACATGCTTATGTTATATAGTATGTCAGTAGGTAATAAGTCCAATCATCCCAATGAATAAGTCATAATAATAATAATAATAATAACAATAACAACAACAATAATAATAATCAAAACAACATACGATCACAACATTTAAATTCATAATTTTTCAATGGTACATATATACACATACATGTACCATGAGTACCTTCACTGTACTTGATACTATAACTATAGTATTCTATCTTTCTACCCAAGTTCCCAACTACCATTAAACTGAACTGTACAAAATATATTACTGTCACAATCAGTACAAAAGTTATGAACCTACAGCCTACTGTACAAAGCCTATGTACTGTTACAAGGCTACCATCATGGTACAATGTCTACACTGATGGTACCTATGGCAACTAGTCCTTTGTTCATATAATGCTAAAAAGGCCAAGTGTGATTTTGAAACAGGTTTTCAAACTAAGGGATGATCATTTCATTCAATTAAATTCTGCAAGCAGGTGTATACATTTTCACAAAACATACCTAATCTGCAAAGTTTACGTAATCTGAAATTCATTCTCATGAAAAACACAACATTTTAAATTAATTTAAGTTATAGCCACGAACAGTGCCATGAATCATACATCCTACATCATTCCACACAATCAAGACATTTAAGAAAACTCTCCCAATTTTTCCAGATTTCATGAGCAGATCTTTTGTATGTGCACAATTGCTTTGAACAACATAGTTAATCTATTTGGCCGTCAGCAACTCATAGGCCTATATAATACTGACATTAACCCTTTGGCATACATGTCCAAGGCCAGTGGTTCTAAACAAACAGCAAGGCCAAAGTAGGGAAATGGACATTAACATTTTGCATTCGTGAATAAGGGACATATACAAGTACATTCACCTGGAAACATTAGACTTAAATGTCAGGATCAGTAACTCTCTAATATTCTTTCGTCTGTTTCACTGTTTAGGCGGGATTTGTAAAGAATAGGTTACGTTATTGTTCGTTGCTTACCCACTTTTCCAATGTTCATTGAGAAAAGGACATTTTCTATGAATTGACGTCACCCTACCACGTGATATCACCCTCAGGTTCACTACTGCCCACTTTTCTGATGTTCATTGTGAAAAGGGCATCTTCAATGAAATGACGTCACTCTACCATGTGACAGCACCCTGGTTCTTATTACTGCGGGGCTCTCAGCCTGGTTACATAACATGGTCTAAACGAAAAAAGCACGACGCCTGATGTTGTTGTTGTTGTTTGCGTCGCCTAACCACGAAAAAGAGGGAGCATTCTCCACATGTAACTATGTGCTGCATTGATCCTTCACAGCCTTTAGCGCAATAGTCTCGGAATGTATGAACAATTCCTGGTCGTGGTAACTTCTTCACAAACTTCCCTTCCGATTTCGCACGGCTGCACATTTGCTCTCCGAATTCACATTACGCGGGGTTTGTGTAAAGGTCGCATGAAAGCGTGAATCTAAAAACTTAACGAATGTATCAATTCGTATGGATCAAGTGCGTGTGCGCAGACTGCATCAATAAATATGCAGATATCCTCATCCAGCAGTTCTAGGCTTACCTTCTTCCTCATCTTCATCACTAGATGATTCGGAGGACCCTCGCTTTCCTTTGCGATATTTACGACCACGGCGATCCTTCTTCTTCTCTTTCCCACCTTTCTTATGCTTACGTTTTCTTTTCTTGTGTTTTTTACCGCCTGGTGCATGGTAAACGATTATTCTCAATTTCATATTGTACAAAAATTACGATGTTTAGAATAATGTAGGCTACAACTGAATCAAGAATGAACCACTTCGTTTCTGACCTTTCATAGCTCTTCTGGAATTCGTTGGAGTCACCCAAAGAGCATACATATATATAATCTCGAGAAAAATTATAATTTGCCGATTCACATAATCTGGCTATTCCAATTCTTACAATAAATATTTATTGATGTTACACTTTATGTCAAAGCCAGACCACAAACTTACATATGCAGTCAGAGTGGTAAAGATATAGTTCTATGGGAGTACAATTTCCTTTATTGTTTATTTACTAATTTATTTAATTGTTTACTTTAACAAGCCCTAGGCCTATCCCTTCACAGAAAGCGTGCAGGTGCAGACAATTCATAATAAGTGACATGTAGCGAGACACCATCTTCCAGGATTCTAAGACGCTTTTGGTGTGCGTGATTTAATTTTTTTTTACATCATTATTATTATATTATTTGAAGACAGTGCTTATAAATGTTGGGGTGTGAAAAGTTTAACGATCATGAAGTCAATTCCTGTATGAGAACCAATATTCATCAACTGTGCAGAAGAGTGCTGATTTTTTCCCATATTTATGTCCAGAAGTGCATAGGGCCATAGCCTGAGTTTAAAGTTTAAAAATGCGGATGGTGCAAATTCAGATTTGGTTTTAACCGATAGTGTCGATATAAGACCACCGCGGAGGTATGCCCATAGCGTGCAGGAAAACGGACAATGAGTGCTCGTACGTGCCAGTGCTGCATTTTTAAAGGCAAGTTTACGTGCAGCTCCGGGTGATACATACACCTACGCGATGCGGATTAACTACATCCTCGTGTACAGGTTTATATACTGGCCTATACAGTTGGCCTATACGGTGCCGTCGGCAGCACCCGTCCCGGATGAGACAATTTTTCAATGACACATATATACACATACATGTACCATGAGTTCCTTCGCTGTACTTGATACTAAAACTATAGTATTCTATCTTGACGGTGCCGTGTCTCCTATATGACTTACATTATTGCCTTTATAGTCAATAGGCATAGGGGTTGCTGTTACATTTCCGGGTGAGACACGCATGCCTAGGTGCAATATATGCAGTCACCAGTCCCGGTATGGAGAGAGACAAGGTGATGACTTAAAGGCTAATATTGGCCTAACTGGCCTAATAGGCATAGGCGTTCCTGTCACAGATCAGAATGAGGTATAATGTCTATTATCCGTCAGTTTAGTCACTATATAGGCACAGGTTTCATACCTGAGACATCATGCACACGCTGAAATGAGAACGTGCATATTAACTGCATGATAGGTGCAATGAATCATAATCGCAGTCAGCCTGGCACACCTTAAGTATATGTGCCCGTAAAGGCCTATGGGTCCACATGTATTTACTATTGTCTGTATCATAAACAAACCGCGTGTGAAAGCTGGAATGCGCACTTATATGGTGTTGTTTGAGTTATAAAAGCTGGCCTGCACTATAAACCGTAAATACTTACTGTTCTCCGCGTATATTAACATTTGCCTGAGCCATAAACGCAGTATCGTGTGAGTCGACACCCACATTAACTGTTGTCTAAGTCATAAAGTTAAGCTCGTTTTGCCATCCCCTGCATCAGTCTTTAAGTAAACGCATTGTTAGTTCATGCATTACGCGTATATTTGGATTTTTATTGCTTGCTATAGTGTTTTGAAAAAGAAGCAGTGTCCAAATGGTGACGTGAGATTTAGCCTTTTCCTTCGTGCTGATGAGCAATTGAGCAAGAACTGGAAAGTGCAAACTCAGGTAAATTTGCTAAAATGAAATAACCTTACCACGAACTATGACCTGAGTCGATTCAATTGTACCTACAGAAAAGAAGTCATTAACACAATGTATATATTGCCTTCAAACCATGTGTGATGGTCACAATTTTTCTGCTCCTAAAGGGTATGTATTTCTCACTCTTTTAGTCTGAAATTATGAATTATATAAGCTTTTCTATATAAGTACAGTATTTCAGAGTATCACCCGCGTGGATATGCAAAAATTTGTCAGCACGAATGTATATAGTCAGCTAAAAATACACTTGCATATGCATAGCATGGTGAAAATTCAATTACCATGTAACAGGCATTTAAACCTTACGGCTTGTTGACGTTGCCGACTTACGCATCTCTCCAGAGCCTTGCCCGCGCCCTTTGCCCATCTTCCATTCGCCACCACCTTTCATTTTCCATTCACCACCGCTTTTCATGTTCCACTTGCCACCGCCTTTCATGTTCCACTTGCCACCGCCTTTCATCTTCCAGCTGCTACCGCCCATCATCCAATTTCCCTTACCACCTTCCATCTTCCAACTGCCGCCTTTCATCTTCCAGCTACCGCCTTTCGTTGTCCAGCTGCCTCCTTTCGACTTCCAGCTACGGCCTTTCATCCTCCACTTAGCGCTGCTGCTTCCGCCTTCCATACTCCAGCTATGACCACCACTGCCGCCACCGCCACCGCCCATCTTCCAGCCACCGCCGAACATCACACCGCCCTTCATTGCGCCTGACTTACGTCTCATCTTCATGCCTTTCATCTCGAATTTTCCTAACTTCATACCTTCAATCCTCATTTTGCCATTGTTCTCCATGGAGTCGAAGTCCATGTCGATCTTCTTCATTCCTTTCATGTCACCAAAGCTTTTATGGCCCCCTGCAGATTGAACAGGTTTTAGCTATTCCTTGCCACAGTATTAAGTGTTCAAAGTTTACTGTGCTCGCTCCTTTGTGTTCAACTTAATTTTTAGCCTTTAGACTTCTCACTAAAACCTGTCAAATCGTTTAATATACATGTATGTATTTATCTTTAACAACTGTTTCACATCTAGGCCTATGTGATTATGGTTTCTTATTCTAACTCTAACAATATGGTGAAAAGTGACGAATTCAAGTGTTCGAGTCAAAGCATTTAGTGTACTCGTAGTTCACGAGGTGCAATCAAATATATGCTTGGTGAAACTGGCACTTCTTATACAATAAGCACCATAAAAGACATCACGAGAATACAGGAGTGTACGATGTAATGGTGAGCCTATAGATTTCATCTCAGCGATTTATTGTTCAATAAATTTTTAATATACTGCATGACAATAGTACAAATGATTTGAATTGCAATGGTAGACAGAACACAAGTTGAGTCCTGACATAACAACCTATATTTAAGCAATTTGTCGCTATACAAGATTGGTGTTAGAGTGAGACGTTGACTGTGCACAGCTGTGTAGTGCGATGTGTGGAGAAATGAACTGGTTACCTGAGGACCAAGAGGAGCTCCAGGAATACTCTACAGGAAGCGGATAGATCAAACAATGTCATAGAGATAGTTTCACAGCACAATGTATGTACATGTATATAGGACTGCATGCATGGTGACCTGAGGCTTTCGTGTGTTGTTTTTTTTTTTCAAACATGAGTTTTTTATAGTCTTTGTATATCCATTATTATAATACTGAGCTTAACTTGCATTAATGTTCATTCTGCCGTTTCAATTTATGTCGCGTACAAGAAACAAATTACATGAATGTTGGCTTTAACCCCTAAGAGATTAGAGATTATATGTGAACGATAATGGTTTAAATTCACAGCTTTCCAAAACATTGAACACTTACTCGTGTGTTTTCCTTCTCCTTTGAGCGAGCCGGCTACAAAACAAATATAAAATCATATGCGTGTAATGCTTTTGGTAACTTAACACACGCGTGTGTTTGTAAGTAATAAATCCACACGTCTGTGTTTGTAAAACACAAACTCGTATATTTGAACGATATCAAATTGTTGGAGATTGGTAAAATAATAAAATAATAACGAGCTGCACGTCGTTTAAATAAAGCATTCAGCGCTTACCGTGGGTAGACATCCAGCGCTCGAAGTCCGCACTTCCGTGTGTCTTCCCCTCTTTCTTCCTTTTGGCTTCAATAAGGGCTGATTTCAGAAAAGTTGTCATTTTCACATTGAATCATGCCGTCAATATGCAGAGTATATGTGCTGCCATATTCCAAAGTGCAGTGCATTCCACGTTGGTGAGTTTTTGGCCCCGTGCATAAATATATACATTTTAACCACTTGATTAAATCAGTAAGTCTGGCAGTGCAGTGTCTATGTCATGACCCGGTTTCCTTGTAGTGCATTGTCTATGTCTTGATCCGATGTTCTGGCGATGCAGTGCATATTCCTTCAAAAATTCTAGAAATTCAGTGAGTATCTCTTCAGGTATTCTGGCGGTGCAGTGTGAACCTCTTCAGATATTGTGGCGACGCAGTGTTTATCTCTTCAGATATTCTGGCGGTGCAATGCGTATCTCTCAGATACTCTGGCGGTGCAATGCGTATCTCTTCAGATGTTCTGGCGGTGCAGTGTGTATCTCCTCAGATACTCTGGTGGCGCGTTGTCTATATACTATAAGATATTCGATAGCGGGGTATCCGTTTAGGTATTCTGCCGGTGCATGTCGCGTTTCTTTAGGTATTCTGGTGGTGCAATACATATATACCTTCTGCTGACTCGGTGAGTGAACCTTAAGATACCGTGACAGTGATGGCAGTACGTATACAGTACCGGTAAATACAGCTGAGGTTAAGCGGTGCGAGGGATCCCGTGCATTGTAGTGCGTGTATTTGGGATAACGCAACAATGCTTGTCGAAGCAGATGCCTTTAAGGTTGTGCGAATGGTATACCCAATGGCTTACAAAATATACACACCTACATGTAAATGCATACCACGATAGACAATATACATAGAAAATGAACACGTATTAAGGTACACGTATTAACTGCTATCTATTTGTTCTACTGAAAATATGGATATCAATGAGGCTATAACTCATATAAATGTAGACCAAGTAATATATTTTTCCCAATTTTCTCATCACCGATGTTCAATTGTCCTACTTCAATGCTGCTGCTTTGAAACTGTGCAACACCAAGTGCTATAGGATGGTAGAAAATGAGCTGCCTTGTAAGCATTCATGAAAAGTTTAAGTGCAATTATGAGCTGTTTCACTTGTGAAAAATAATATAATAAATTTGAAAACTGTTCCAAATTTTACTTCACCGGATTTAATTTCATCCGTTTCAGAGTGCATTTTATATATAATTCAGTCAGATACATTTTACAGCATAGGGTATACATATTTTACACTACATTTGCTGAGTCATTATCACTTGACTAAAACCACAGCTACAGTGAGAATTAATTTCATAAAGTGTATTTGTGCCGTGAATAAATCAACAATAAAATCGTATTTACCGCTCAGATAGGCATTTTCGTCTCCATACTTAGCTTTGGAGCCTAAAACGTCAATGGCTTGATTATGAATACATAACTAAGGGACAAATGATAATTAACAACAATTCAGTTGCAGCTTATTATCGTACATGTATTTCCTCCCACCGTAATGCTGCCCGCCGTCGTATAAATGAAATATTCTTGAGTGCGGTGCAAAACACCAATCAAATACATAAATAAATCGTACATGTATTTGCACAGTTTGTAAAACACCGTTTCGTTAGCAGTCATTATTAACCGCCAATCTAGCTGAAAGTATTACACGTCACGTTCTGTATTTGCTCTTCAAGTGAAGTTTCTACATTGAAATATATTGGCCAGATACTTCTAAATTTGCTTAAAACTTGTGCAGTGCCGGTACAAAGTGCAGCTTACCTGAAAACGAGTAATGCGTTATCTTCCCCTTGGCGAGCAAGCGCTCTGTAGAAATAAAATAGAACATTTACATGATATAAGTATGGATACCATATTGACTTATTTTAAATTTTAAAAATTAAAAAAAAAATCTGACTTAACTTAAAATTAATACTATTTTTTTTTTCATTTTTTCTTCTCGCTCCAGGTGTTAAATGTAAGCTGTTACATCAAGTTATAATCCACCGAAAGTTAAGCGTTTTAGCGCGGAAGTTTTGAGATATTTATATGCATATAAGTTAACTGTTTTTTCTCTGCCGTTACAATGTATTGTAATTCCGTTGTTTGTTATATTCCCGTTAAAGTTTGGTCGCATTCTGCAATAGCTCACCACGTATCTATCTCTGACTCACCTCTGCTTTTACTGGAACCACCGCCGCCAGACTTGAAGTATCCTAAAATCAGATCGTACAAAACATACATTAAAATGAAACTGTACACATATGTGAATAAAAATATAATATATAAGTATGAAATTTCTCATCACTTTGTTGGACTCTCCAGTGGGAACTACTGCCTATTACATGGACTGAAAAGTACAGAAAGACGCCAACCTTATCCAAAATATCAAGATTTAATTACTTATGACTAGATGTTAAGAATAATACATGTAGATTGCAATTTCCACACAGTCCTATTTGACCTAAATTGCATCCACATAGGGAGTCAAGGTTATGTAACATATAGTTATGGCGAACCAGTATAAGCCAAATGTTATGGACACTTCGCCTTCATTAATTTCCTCAAAATGGGAATCTACAAGGAAACCAGTCTATATGGTTTAACTAATATCATAAATGTAATACCATTTCTTAGCTACAGAACGTAATAGTCAATAATAGTAAAACTGGAGAATGAAATAGGCAACAGTCATGTCCAGGACAACGATGATGAAATAGACAACGACAGTCCATACTGAATAACGATAAATAAAGACAAAATTTAGTGCTCAACGATCATAACAAAGGCCCTCTAATGAATCAGGATAAATAAACAAGAATTTAATGTATAACGTTAATTAAATATGCTACACCCAAGTAATGAGCAATGGTTATGGTCACATATATGGAATAAACATATAAACAATTAACAATGATCTAAGAGAGATGACCTTACTCCAACAGACGGCCAAATAACTACTTATCGATTTTACAAGTATTACGTAATTTGTGAGCAGTACGCGACACATTACCTTGTTTTTCGCCTCCATGCGGGGATTGCGTGCTTGATAAGCACAGTGCTTGCATTTGACCAACGTACGCACACATGTTGCAGTTAGTTTATACCTTACCCAGCTGATAGGTATTGAAGGTGTGACTCTAAATGTCTTAGCTGTGCGGTACACGGTCGTATAACACAGATATACTGAACAGTTTGGGGCGTTCTCTCCAAGAGCTTAGCCAGAACCGTAGGCACAGGCAATAACCCTTACACATAAGGCGAATTTGTCCTCACTATTCAAAACCTGGGTCGAGGAATACAGTATGGCTGACTTTTCAGGCCTAAGTTTAGGATGATGTAACAGTACTGGTTGGATCATGCCAATTACCGGGTAAGCCACGGAAGACGTGTTCCAACAATTTTAAAATCGAGCAATAAAACCATGAAGTAACTCACGTTTTGCGGACCAAGAACGGCTTTTCTTCGCTGAAACAAATATAGGATGGTCATAATACTTGTAATGATGGTAAAACACGCCTTGGTACATGCATGAAACAAATATAGGATGGTCATAATACTTGTAATGATGGTAAAACACGCCTTGGTACATGCATAAGGAGCACGTGGCTTATTTCATGTACATTTCAGTAAACTTTAAAGTAAAACAGTTGCACGAAATATATATAGAAGGTTTCATCATTTCCATGTATTTCCTAACTGGATGCGGTGAAGTCACAATAACCACTTTAAATTGAATTATGTGTCACCAGAGAGGTACAATTAGTTTCTCACGTTCGTTAAAACAAATGTACAAGAACCTTAAGTTAAATATGATGTAGAGTCTATATTTCATGAAGATTTATGAGTTTGTTTTATGTTTGACCGATTTGTGTTTAAGCCAGTTGAATAAGTCTACACTTCCAGAATTTTGCCAAAATTAACTCCATCTGCAATTACATGTCGCTAAGATAAAATATACAGGTTAATAAAATCCTGCTGTGTTCTTCACGTTGATGTCAAATATTACCTGATTCGTATTGAAATACATGCTTTCACTAAATATTCACTCAATGACTCAGTAAGTCAATGGCCTGTCAACATACATGTCTACACGTAAAGAAGATTTGCATTGAGAGATCAGTTATATGCACATACATGCAGTATTTATTTATTTAGTATTATTTTTTTCCCTCGGGAATAATTCATTTGAACCATGATGGCCATATTTAGACATATAGGTGGGGAAACCCCCCTCACCAGCCTGAGCTTGATTCAAACAAGTGACACCAATGGTGGCAAGCGAGTTTTAGCTTGTGGGCCACTGAGGATTGAAGTCCCATGAAGGTTACTAAGATGTATACTTACAACTTGAACGTTTCTTCCCTGCAAAAACAAAACAAGGAATACGTGTTTTTATATTATAAACCATACAGGTGAGGTTGCAGGGGGCCAACAATGATTTTTAAACTATCTAAAACCACCAAGATAGGTTCCACTGTGACAGAGGCGTACGGAACTCATCGTTAGCTTATTTGCAGCATTTCTCAACACTTCGAGCTATGCTTTTAACTTATTCGGATCAATATATACAGTTCATCTTATGTACAAGCTCGGATATGATTGCTAACAATAAAATAAACAAAGACGCTAAAACACATAAAAATCTGCATTGTTCACGTTTGAGGAGTGAGAAAAGGACATGTGTATAAATGTTCCCTGGTGTTTTCACCAGGACCAGGCGTTTGGACAATAACATTCACTGAAACAATGTTGCTAGGAGACAGTGGACAGGCCAAATTCCTCAATCAAGCTCACTGACCTCCAAACACCGGCAATTAGCGGGTCCTCAAAAAGCTCCTATCAGAATAATCATGTACATGTATTTTAACCCGAAGATGATCAACTGAGGTCATGTTGTGACTACGATAGTAAAATATTGTCACCATATGGCAGGAATATTGCAGTATTGCCAAGATATTGCTAAGATGTTGCCCTATCGCCATGACATGCCTGGAATATTGTAGTATCGTCACGATGTGAATACTGTAGTGCAGTATCGTCACAATATGGCTACTATGGTGCAGTATTGTCGTGATATGGCTATAATATTGCCCTATCGCCACGGCATGGCTGCAATATTGTCGTTAAACCATAATCATTAATTCCTGATCGCAACATGACGAAGTATTATTTTGCCGCTATTGTCATAACGTAAACATTATATGAAGGAAATACGTGTTGTGTCCTTTAACGTGATATTTGACACTTACATGTAGCATCGGTGTCAGCCAGCATCATGGCCACGATCACCACTGCCACCAAGATCGGCACTACACGCGCCATCTTGAACGCCTTCTTCCTTCAACGGCTACAACAAATAAACATATTCATTATTTTATGAGAGCTTTAATTTCAAGAAAAAGTATTCAGTATGACAAGAAACATAAATGACTGAATAAATAAATAAAGAAATAAATAATTTTTAAGTCCTCAACAGAAAGAATGTGAAAGAAAACTCCAGCGTTCTAGGCTGACAGACTATCAAGCATAAAATTTTGTAAAATGAAAGAGCACAAAATTTTAACCCCCTGTAAAGATATAATTCATGGGTAATGAACATGGAAAGCAGAAAGGTCCGCTGAACGCACAATGTATGTTGTTACAGAGCTTAGAACCATTACCTTCAGTTTGTGTACACATAAATACGTATATAGCCTATAACCAGACATAAATCATTTTGAGGAAAATAGCATCGCTTTGAGTTTCCACCACAAAGTCAGCTCAAGTAGCCGGACAATAAAGAATAGAGTTAGGATCGGTGAAGGAATATACCAGCACTAGCATCCTCATTTACAATGGCGCTGTAGTGATTTATTTGATTGGAACTTATAACGCCATGCTCAACATTTTTTGTTTAATTAAACGACTGGGTTTAGAGGGACACCCTTTACGTGAGCGAGAGGAACCCGGGATGCTCTAAGTAAACCACCGTCAAATTGTGAGGCGCCTGGCATTCCTTGTGATGTAAACCTTAACAAGAACCCGTGATTGGAGATGGACCAGAACCTATGACATCACTCATCGGTCAGGGTCTAATCTATAGGCGGGAGAATTTATTAAACTGATTTTTACCATTTTCAAGCATTTTTCATAGCAGCCAGATTTTATGGGTTGAGGAAATCAACCATTTGCGACATGGAAATTATTCACGAAATATGAGTTTGACTTATGAACTGAATTCCATGCCTAGAAAATCGACTCCCTATAAGTCGTTGATAACTGATGATTGCTTCTCTCTTACAACTTACCAACTTTATTTACTATTTACAAATATTATTTCTTACACATTCCTTGGAAACTGATAGAATACGTTGTTTTAGGAATTTTTGTCGCGATTATCGACTTCATGACTCACAAGCCGTATACCAATGTTGGGCGTGACGCTGTAACGCATTATTCATTCATATTTAAATCAACGCCCAAAAGTTCACAGAAAAATCTTGATTGAAATACATGTACATACTTTTCATTAAAGGAAACCAATATGTATGTTCACGGTTAAACAGTCCATTAAATGTGCACCCCTAGAACATTCCTTGCCTCTTTCGATTGTTGACGGTTTCTCTTAATATCACTATCGGTTCTAATTTCTTATTTACAAGTACTTTCTTTTAAGCTTTGTGTTGAGCTCTGGAAATTGGTATCTCCACTCATGGCCCGGAACAGACATTATGACTGACAACTTGTATACGAGTATCTGTTAAAGTGTCGATATTAAACGGAATCACTTTCACTTTTTTCTCTTTCCAGTGTGGTTGCAAAGTAAGTCCAAAAGTGACCCAAACGATATCATAATCTAAATTGTATGCCATTCCCAATCTGAAAACGAGTGGTTAGTGGAATGTCGGATGAAGAGACAATTGTTACATTACAAAAAAGCAACGTGCGAATGTTCATATTTTTCCACGGGGCTCTACCCGGACACCTCCCACTATAATGCCGGCCGCCGTCGAATAAGTGAAATATTATTGGGTACGGCGTAAAAACCAATCAAATAAATATATAAATAAATTGAAAAAAATATCGGAAAAATGAAAGTCGCAACTTTGCAATATATTTAGTTCTGAACTTGGAATCACTGATTAAATTACAGGTTACATAAAAATCAAAAATGTTTCTCATTAACTTTATACGGAAAGGCTGATGATAAAAGAGCTGAACATACATTTTTACATACAGGCTTACGACATTTGAAAATCTTGTTAAAGAAATACACTAATCGTAAAATATCATATTGTGATATTATTATTACTACTAAACATATTTCAAGGCGCTTAGTTCTCAACAAATCTTTCAATACTTAACAAAATTTAATTTCAATTTCTTGAATTAAAGCTGTAAGCCACAGCAGTGTGAATTGTATATTTTTATGATACCTCTCACATTATTCACTAAGAACTACTGGGTTACATAATATAAGCGTTAGTTTTGCCTATTAGTGAAGCGATTTAGACTACAACGATGTCTAAATAAACAATAAGGAGAGGACGAAAGAGGCGTGGAAAATAAAAGGCTGACCTTGATTGGTGTAATCCGACTCAGGTCCTGCTTCTTGTATGACGAAGGTACAAGAAAAGATTGTCGGCTTACAGTGCTATGTAGGCAGTCGGTAGAAGTCCGATTGCCTCGAAAGCGTCGTCTGAATTGAGCGAGGGGTTTTTATATCAGATCAACCAGGTGACACCACAAGCCTTTGTCAAACATTTCCCATTATACACCTGATGTGACACCCCACGGGGGGTAGGGGGAGTCTTAACATCGCTTGAGCTAAGACGTTGTCTTTGACGTGGCAGCCTTTGTTATAGTGCTAACTAGGCACTTCTAATTCAGCGTCACGCATAGCTGCTGAGTCTAACTGACCTTACACTCTTACATAAGACCCATGATGCACTGAACCATATGATGGTCCATCCATAGAGTATTTTGTTTGTAGCCACTCTAAATTGGACAGTAAATATCAGAAACTAGCGGGGTGGGGTAGGGGGTCGGGGAGAATGAGCTTACACCATGCACGATTAAAATACAAGGAGAAAGAATACTTGTGATGAAAAAAATAACTGCAATGTAAATGTACTACAACCTGTTTCTTGTCAAATTTGTATGTATACGTTAATGTCCAAACATATATATATATTTTTTTAATCAAGTAATAATTGTTGATGACCCTATCTTCTTAAGTGATTCGGGACGCTGCCATTGACAGAATGACTTTTCTCAAGAGTTCGTTATTATGTGGCGCGGTGCATTAATTGTTGGATTTATTTAGTACTTGCTGACAGAGAACTTATGTACAACCAAGAATCTAGCTGGGTACGTGTTTGGCACGATTCATTAATAACAGTGTAGGCTTCTACTTGTACACATACGTGCGTAACTGCGTATATGAACTGAATTATCGACTTTGTGGGGAAGAGCGGTTGATTGTCGGCTGAAATACAGCTGGTGTGCCGCATTGATCTAAGTGATTAAAGTGGTGCTCTGTGTTCAATTCTGTTGATTCCGCAGATCGCGGAGGCTCACCATCAACAATAGACATTTATTTGGGCAGAAATACTTCACTGGTAGTTTGGAGACATCTGTTTCCTCGTTCATGTCTGTATCCTGTACAGCCAATCATTTGTAATTTAGCTTAATCAAGGAGTGTATAGGTTCTAATAAAAGTTGTATAACCTCGTTCTGAATTTCCTCTAGCGGTACTCACAAACGTACATGTATGAATAAAACGATGGCTGATACGTCAAGTGTTTAGGGGTGTAGCCTTGTAGGCCTATGATTTCTTAATAATAGCTGGATAGCGTATTTCATCAGACAGGTCTAAAACACTATATTAATTCACACCTGTTATAAGGCGGTAAGATCCTGGTCGATATGTCTATGAAGGGTGTTGTTTAGCAATAAAAGATAAAGCCGGGCGCACTATAAGAGCTCCAATCATGAGATGGAGGAAAGAATTCTGAATTTGTCTTCACGGTGTCTTTCAGTGGGTTAACTTTACACTTCTTCCAAAATAAGCCTCCAAATATCTTAATCTCTTTTCAATCCTTGGGAAATTTCGATGTTACCTTTCGACCATGAAATTGGCATTTGGGCACAGATTACAGTTTTACTATCTTCGTGCTATTTGTTCCTTGGAGAAGGGCCTACCCGACACCTGTATACAGGCATTGCACTCCAGGTTTGCGCCTACCTGCATGGACAATTGCTTTCTGCATGGACAAATGGCTTCAGATTAACTGGACTTAGCTGATTCAGCGAGCAAAAGTAAGACAGATTGGCCATCTATATATAGCACATATCATCAGATATATATTAAAGCTGTGGGCCTATAAACACCGAATCCTTTTCTCCTATATGTACATTCATATTGTAGCCTGTAAATGTAGGGACCTATTGCGAAACATACCATTTAGTTTATTAGTTTTGTGCTGGAATGTCTACTTTCCGGACGATTCCACTGTGGGCCTGTAAGCGATACAGTAGGTCTGTATTCTTTTAACATGGGCCAAATGAAGTTTACGTAGTCAGGGACGTATCGATCGAGCCCCAAATCATAGTTTACTGTATAAAAGCGTGATGGTGATACATTATCACAGCATCAATGTCACCGAAGTGAAGAGAGCTCACAGATTTGATTTGCAATGTAAATTATGCGTCTTTCCTTAATTCTATGAAGGCTCATACAGATATGGTTTAAATCAATTCGAATTTTTGGAATAAACATTAAATTCTGACATTCATTCCATATCGCTGATGATTTATCTGTCCATGGAGGTTAAATGTAATTTACCTCCAAAATCTGTTGTGCTCGCAGTCCAAGTTCGTAATTTCTGTTACACGATGTCTGTGAGCTTAGTTTAGTTTTTCATGCGCACGGCTCTAACTTCAAACTCAAAGCAGCTCGAAAGTGTAATTTTCTGTGCCAGTGATGACTGTGTTTAGGTTTTTCTTCCATGAGAGCAGATGAAATGGATCAGCCAAGTTGCGCTTCATGCGTTAGTGCAGTTTTATAGTGGTTAATCGAAGATACCATATCGGTAACAATCACTGACTTACTTTGATTGAGTGAGTTTGTCGAACAACAACAACAACAACACATGTAGTAGTTAATTAATTTATTTATTTCATTTGAGTTTTACGCCACACTGAAGAATATTTCACGACGGCAGTCAACATTACAGTTGAAGGAAACCTGACAGAGCCCGGGAGAAACCCACGACCGTCCGCAGCTTTCTGGAGGAAGCTACCATGAGCTGCACCAAACACAGGGCCCTCGAACCAGCGGGGTGGTACTCACAGATTTTAGAAATTAAGCATGCCTACCCTAATTTTACACTCATCTGTACTTCCTGTTCTCCTGCCAGTCTTACGCAGCTGATAGTTTGTCGGAAATATCCACAATGTGGATATAATCCATCAAAACGTTATCACGTCAATTAGTTCTTGATCTGGGCACGGCAACATTATTTTTTGACTGTTCAATCCCATAATGTCACCTACCTAGGCCCCCTATCTCACTTTGCCAAGCACCAGTCAACAATGAGAAAGTTACGATATTTATATAATTAATCCCTTACAACAGAAAGCAATAGACCTAGCCACAAAATTCCACAATTTCTGCTTCACTGGTAAGCCAGAAACTGGGAAGACGTTCACTGTGAAGATGATAGCAGAAAGGCTGAAAATTGTTATGGGATGGAACAGGCAGAAAATAATGGTGCTGTGGAATTGCTTTTTTTCTAAATTGGTGAAACTTTGTTGCGGTACATTTTCTTTCTATATACATATAGTAGGCATACACATATAGTACTATGACTGGGCCTGCTGGATTGATACGAGGGCCTGTGGCACCAGCTCACAGCAACCACATTGATGATAGACACCTGGGTCTTCACGTTGTGCCGCCATGGAGGCCCCTCTAATATTTAAAGCATGGAAATGACACTATTTCAAACTTTTGAATATTCCCTTTTTTGTAAGATAGAAATTAGATTCAATCAGTAAAACATATTCAGTACCTGTACTTAAAATTAAGAACATTTATCTGGATCTTATCAGAGATGTGCATACAAGTCGTCCACTGACTGGGCGACAGACAAAACCCCCATGAACATGACAGACAATACTTGCCTCAAATCTCCCCGCCTGAAAACAAAATATTAATTTTGTTTGTGTTTTGTGAGTGATAAAATCTAAAAACATATTTGTGATCATTTTTGCATACAGGTAAAGATGTCCTCCAAATCACCTGAGCCCCCCATCTCTTCCCCACCAGAAGACTGGTCCAACCCTGATAAGCTGAGGGAGATGATACTGACCACAGAGTCCAGGCCTCTTGTCTTCTCTAACTTTATCACTGACTGGCCAGCAATGAAATGGAATCTCCCTTATTTGGCATCAGTTCTTCAAAACCAGATCACGTCCTGTCGACTTGGGCTGAAGCACGTTCAAGGTATGCAGACTCACCTTTGATTTCTAAACTTCTCCAGTTTTGAAAAAGACAACAAATAATATAACCATAGTTATTTTGGAAGGAAGGTGGTACAGAGCTAAATAGACACAGCCATTTTGTTCACAGGTGCTGGGTAACCCTAAGCTCTGTTCTGGCTGACAAGCAAAACAGGATTTGTGTGACGTTAGTGGAAATAGCTGTGTTGACACAACTCACACCCAACTGGTGAAAATTGATAACATGGCAGCGTTTTTGATCATCTCCTTTTGCTCCAATTTACATACTTTAGGCAGTGATATCTTGAGTGTGCAGGGTCAAAAAATAAAACGTGAGAAATTTTCTTTTTGCATATATATATATATTTGATCTATTGTTGTCTTTTCTGCCTAATTTCAACCCTCCAAGCACTTCTTTACGTGTCAAGTATATCTGGAATTTTGCCAGAACATCAAAAGAGAAAAGCACAAAGATGAGTGTCTGCTAGATCGAAGCCTCACCTTGTACTGACAGTACATATGTATCTGTACATTTGGCTGCATATCGTTACTGCAAGGGAGGGATTTTAAAAAAAAAATGACATCTAAAAATTTGTAAAATATGGTCCCATATAATTATACAGGGTAACCAGTAGATTAAATCAAACCAACAAACTTGTTTAGAATGTAATTTGAATACTGTATCTTCTCTCAGAAAAATATTAGCATTTTTAGAAAATGTTCCCTGTTAGAAGCCATGTTGTTACCTCCTGTTTAAATCAGCTTTCTTGCCTCCAGCTCTTTGCAACCGAATGACTGTTTTGCAAGTTGTACATGTAACTTTTTAATTCTATAAAACATGATCAACATTACCTTTCTTTCTTCAATATTTGTTGTGAGTATACTTTCTGGAACAAGAGTTTTTGTCTTCAAAATTTCCTTAACTATAAAACAAGACAAAGATGCATTTTCTACTTATTTTGTCGATCATTTGTTCGTCATATATTCTCTCTCAGCTGTGTCCCGCTGGGCCAAGTCTTGGGTTGTGAGGCTGTGAGAATTACATGGGTTAAGCAGAGCTGGTTCTTGGCCAGTCTAAAGGAAACTGCATCATTTGAGACTGATCATAGTCCTTGACCTATGACGTCTTGTATGAGGTTGTGTGTTCAAAATCAGCTGCGACCCTGTGTCAAGAAATCTTTGAGATACATGCATGTATCTTTGGAGGCATTTAGGCATCTACCTATGAGCAGAACTGTCATGTTTGTGAACTGTATGTTTTACACTATACACTGTACTTGCTTTGTCTGTCGTAAGATTTAATTGCTTATTTATTTGAAGCCAGATGTGCAGTGGGAGACTGAGTGTGATTATGAAGACGTTACTGTGGGGCAATTTTTTGACTGGCTGTCTGGCAAGAGTCGGCCTGATAATCCCCTGATTCGCTACGACAGAGAGAAACACTGGGGTTACATGGATTACAAATACATGAAGGACATGTTGTCAACCAAACCCCACATGTTGGAAGTAAGCATTATCATGAGATCCTTGCTGGCTCATTCACAGGTATAATCGATCTTGCTATATCTGACCAGCCACTGACCAGTGAAATCACAGGTTTAAATCTATGTCTTACTGATTTAAATTGATTATAACCCCACCCATAAAACTGACTGCTTTCAACATGTTCAAAGAAATGTCAAATTCATGAGAGCACCATAAAACACTAATAAAATGAATTAATCCAATGCCGTAGTATTACTTACATGCCCAATACGTTGCCTTCTGACCCCACATAGTTACAAATCCTTTCACTGTGCAACCATGTAACAAATGTTTCCCGTGGGAGACCCTCAAAACCAGACTGAAATTTGTTTCCTGAGAAACCAAGTAGAGTCTTCAACATTTGCTGTTGGGTTGAGGAGCTTTAAATTACCAAACAGGGATCAGGGAATTAGAACATCATAACGTTACTGACATGTTCTACATCATAACGTTACTGACATGTTCTTTCAACTGTCAACGTTGTGTTGCTGGTATCATTGTTGCACCACATTGTAACTGTTACATCATGGCGTCCTCACTAGTCATCAGAAGCATATAGCATCTGCTGCATGATTCAGAAATACATGTGTTTCCCACATGACCGTTCCTGTGAGTATTCTGTCTGATGCAGGATAAATACATATATTGTTTTTGTAAGATGTAACAAAAGATGAGATTTGAAAGACATTCACATATTAGGGGAACATTATTTATGGCATTCAAATGTGACACTTTGTGCAATGTTGGATATTTTCTTATTATTATTTATGTAAAACATTTTTCTAAAGGATATGGAAAAGCTTTTTTGTATTTCCGTTGTCTTTGAAGGAGACCATGGTTTTGTCCTGCTTAGATGCAGATATATTGAAAAGACATCCTTCAGTTAAACTACACATGGTATTTGTGTCTTTTTTTTAGGTATGTACAGGACATTATAGTAACCGGTTTTCCATCAGCATTTGTCTGGTTCTAGTGATACATATACTTTTGTTGTTTCTCATTTTGTCCGTCCTTCTGTGCATATCAAGAGAATATAAAACGGTGTCCTATTGATTGTTTGGTTGATACTGTTTTTTGCTGCAGTGTGTCAGTTGGAAGCGCTTTGGCTTTGCAGGCCAGTCTGGCAGGGATAGTACCATCTGGATGGGCAGTGAGCAGGCCTTCACCGTGGGGCATTATGACACGTATGGCTGTAACCTGGTGGCACAGATTTCAGGAAGGTGAGGAAGCAGGCAAACAGAGGCAATGGTAACCCTAACTTTAAGTAAACAATGCAAAGAAAACCCAAAATTCCAGTATTCAAGGTGAAAAATGTCCAACTGCAAACTTCAGATAATGAAAGTGAATGAATCCCAAAATCCAAGTAATGAAGATAGCTGAGAAAAAAACAAAAAAAGTTGTGTAATCAAGGTGAAGAAAACCCTGAATTTAGGTAATCAAGGTGAAGAAAGGACAGAAGTAATCAGTGCAAAGAAGACTGAAAGGCTAAGTTATCAGTACAACGAAAGATTTGAAAGTAATCAAAGCAAAGAATACCCGAATTAAAGTAATCAAGGAAAAAAATATGTCAATAAACCAGGGTGAATAAAGCCCGAAATTCAAGTAAATGAAGACAGAGAAAACAAAGCACATTCAATAATCAGCTTGATCAAAGCCCGAAATTTAAGTAAATAAAGACAGAAAAAAACTGAGTAATCAAAATTGAGTTGAAATCCCCACATCTAGGATAACGATTTTGTCCCTTCAGTATTATCAGATATGAAAACCATTCTTGCATATTCATAAAACTGAGCTAAAGAAATATCAGGCCTTGTCGACTGGAGACACTGCTGATGTAATGACATCAAGCCATGGAATTAAAGACCACAAAGACAAGTGACATCAGACGAACTCGTTGTGCCGATTCTTCATTGTAAACTTCTACTGCGAAGAGTATAAACTGTTTTAACCCTTATATGAAACGTTGCTAGGATACATTCGGAAATGTCCGTGTTTTTCTGTCTACTGTTAAGCAGAGGTTAATGGATAATTTTATGAAGAATTGGAACAATCATCTGAGCACATCCACAAGAGCATGTTTCTATGTGACTTTCACTATTTTTTGTTTTCAAACTTATTTAAACGTTTATGTACCTAAATTTGGATTGGCACCAACACGATTAGATGTCGTTTCCCATGGATCACAGGTGGCACAAGTCACGGGCTGTACCTGCGGAAAACGGAATATGTGTACTATGCAATATATTAAAGCATGAGTTTCATTTTATTCTTGTTTGCTCTATGTTCAGTAATTTGTGTGAACAATGTATTCTACCTTTGTACTGGCAACGTCCTAACTGGCAAAAATTGGTTTCATTACTGATGGAGAATTCCAAATCTGTTATCAGAAGTTGAAGTCTTTTTTGCTTTTAAAACATTTAAGCGCAAAGATCAGTGGTTAGATGTATACCAGCTGTAACCTGTCCCCATGCTTGATGATAATGTCTGTTTGCTGTGGGACAAATTAATCTTGTGCAATAAAGTATCTAGTATGACTTTTTTATACCAGATATGAAGGTGATGAGGAGCTGTGGCAAGTGTGTATGTATAGGAATACATTAATCTGTCTAGTCAGGTAAAGGACATGAGTCATGGTTATTTTATGTATGAACAGCTGTTTTTATTGTGTTTAAATGTAAAGGGACGTTGTAGAGGTACTACAGAATGACATCAGTATTAGGTATTTTTCTCAAGAAGTAAAAGTTATGAACTTTGCGTTAATCTTGCACCACCCTCCCCACACACACACATTGTATGTTAAATGAATGTTTATAAGTAACAAAAAAAAAACTGAAAACTGGAAAGTGCTAGAATATTTAAATGAGGGGCTGTCAATTCAAGGGAACTGGAGCATGCGTACAGCGCTCAGTAAACTTCCTATGTAAACAAACGTGGCTGATGACACACACAAGAAAAGGATTTATGGCTAGCTTGTAACAGTATCAGCCAAAAAGAGGCGTAAAAGAGACCTCAGCAGGTTGACAAGCAAATCTGGAGTTGTAATTGGTGGTCACTTGTTGCTAAACTACACTGCTTGATAAGTGGATGCAAATGTTGTTTTTGTTGTGGAGGTGTTACAACGTCGAACATGGACTGCCCTCTTTGTGTTGAAGTCGAAGAACGACAGAACCTGCCTGGGCTTGTACCAACTGCATACTCAATGAATATTTTTATTTCAACGTGACTGATTTAGTTTATGAACGAATTTCAAAACTTTGCTAAGACGTCGCAATCAGAATTTGTTCAAAAATCGAAATTTCAGGCGACCATGTCTATTTAATCTGTTTACAGTTTCTTACACAGCTTGTAACTGACAGGTTTCAATTCATGCTGTTCTTGAGTACTGCCGGAGTTAAACTCTAATCAAGGAAACAAATAAATTAGTTTATGCTCTGACAAAATTTCCGGTTGTATCATGTTAGTAGTAATACCCTGTCACATGTATGTATGAGTGATTGTGGGTTTGAGTTTGATTTGGCTTTTGTATATGAATTATGAATTAAATAATAATTCAGCATCCAGTCCCCTACATTTAAGGGGGGGGGGAGGGAATGTTGTTAACAAGACTTCTTAACTAAACAGTGCAACCACACTAGTCATGTTAGTTTTCATTATACATATATATCTCCTAGAAAGGAGCCAGTTTGCATAACCAAGTGGAAAATTGATTATTATAACATATTCTGGACAGATGCAGGTGTGACAGATGGACTTTGCATTCACACAGTCCGTCAGATAATTGTATTTGTATACTAGGGAGAAGTGCATGGAACTTTAATGGCTTTCTTGCGAGGGAACACAGCCATGTGACATCTCTATGCTTTCTGCTCAGTCAGCCATGTGTGAATGCATGTACTAGTATACAGATGCTCTGATGTTAGTTTGCTTGTGTTGAATTTAAGGCAAGGCTTCCCATTTGTCATTGTGTTCCTCGAAAGTGCAGTACTTGAATTTTCTTGGAAAAGTTTCTGTGTTTATTTTTAGATTTGTCAGTGAAAGTACTTGATTTTTCTGTATTAAATATTACATTGCATTATGATCAAAGAGCATTGATAAATAAGTCAGCAAAATATTACATGTATTCATAAATCTTCACCTAAGGCTTGTACTTAAACACTTCAGTTGCCTGGTCCCTGAAAGTGCCAAAAAACATACCTCTGGCTGGTTATTACTTGAGTTCTTTAAAATCTTTCTTGTCAAGGGTGCAAACCTAGTTCATGGCTATTGTAACTGTCAAAAATTAAAAATATATCACTGTTTAAAGTAAACAGTCCAAGCCCTGGTGTAAATGTTTGTGTAATTCTATTGTTAATGCAGACTAAATGTATTTAACCTCAGTTCAGACCAAAAGTCCATGGCCTTTGAGTTGTTGAGTCTGAAACTGTCCCCCTAATAGCAACGGCTTCACCACTGCTAGTACCTGTACACTGTCAAGTACCTGGATAGATAGCTGTACCGAATGGCTGTGATTTTCTCCAATCACTGCTCTGTTTTTCTTACCTGTAGACATGAATACTATCATATAACACATGGACTATACATGCACACCTTCAAGAAATTAGTTAACATTATTTGGTTTATATATACATATATATTTTATATTATATGATATCATTTTTCTTTTACAAGTACTTAATCGTCTTATTAAGCTGATTAACATGTTTTATAACAGAATAGTGATAACAAAATGAGGAATTATAACCAGTGATCCAAGTTGTCACATTAAGGATGCGTGTGTTGGATAGTCTACAAGATTACATTTGTCTGATTAGTGGCATATGTTCTTGCTTATCTTCAGTTTTGTGTTCATCGCTAACAATTACAAATCCTACGTGTACATGTATATATATGTGACAAAGTTAAAGTGAAAGATAGCGCATGGTCACTGTTAAGTTTGTTAAAAAGGTTGGACAATGTTATGTTTTATGTTTATTTTGGTAAAGTATTTTTTCTAACAGCCACTGCAACAGTGGAAACTGACATTTGACCGTTCTCTGTCGGCTAGTGTGATCGCAGCCATTCTGTCTTGGTTGTGACGTAATTGTTCCAAGCACGGAACATTCGTCACCTGAGATTGCAGTAAGCTCCTAGGGTTGTGGTTGAAATTCAGGTATATATGTAAATTTATGACATGAAATCATCAAGAAACTTACTCCCGCTACAATATAATGGTCTGGAAATAATTTGCAGTGATGTTCACACATGTACTTGTTATAATTAAAATACATAACACAGCTTATAATCAGCTGATATCTCCATTGAATTTGGTGAAATGTTCTACCAGCACATTTGTATGGAGAGTCAAAGACTGTTGTATGAGATTTAATGGAATGTCCTACGTATATATATATATATGTGTGTGTGTAGCGAGATAGAGCCCTGCTGTGTAAGATTTGGCGGAATGTCCTACATGTATATTTGTGTGTGGTGTTCGAGTTGAAGGCTGTGTTGTGTAAGATTTGGCGGAATGTCCTACATGTATATTTGTGTGTGGTGTTCGAGTTGAAGGCTGTGTTGTGTAAGATTTGGCGGAATGTCCTGCATGTATATTTGTGTGTGGTGTCAGAGTTGAAGGCTGTATTGTGTAAGATTTGGTGGAATGTCCTGCATGTATATTTGTGTGTGGTGTTTGAGTTGAAGGCTGTGTTGTGTAAGATTTGGCGGAATGTGCTACATGTATATTTGTGTGTGGAGTTCGAGTTGAAGGCTGTGTTGTGTAAGATTTGGCGGAATGTGCTACATGTATAATTGTGTGTGGAGTTCGAGTTGAAGGCTGTGTGGTGTAAAATTTGGTGGAATGTCCTACATGTATATTTGTGTGTGGTGTCCGAGTTGAAGGCTGTGTTGTGTAAGATTTGGCGGAATGTCCTGCATGTATATTTGTGTGTGGTGTTCGAGTTGAAGGCTGTGTTGTGTAAGATTTGGCGAAATGTGCTACATGTATAATTGTGTGTGGAGTTTGAGTTGAAGGCTGTGTTGTGTAAAATTTGGTGGAATGTGCTACATATATACTTGTGTGTGGTGTTCGAGTTGAAGGCTATGTTGTGTAAGATATGGTGGAGTGTGCTACATGTATATTTGTGTGTGGAGTTCGAGTTGAGACTTGGTTGTGTAAGATTTGGCGGAATGTCCTTCATGTATAATTGTGTGTGGAGTTCGAGTTGAAGGTTGTGTTGTGTAAAATTTGGTGGAGTGTCCTACATATATATTTGTGTGTGGTGTTCAAGTTGAAGGCTATGTTGTGTAAGATATGGTGGAATGTGCTACATGTATATTTGTGTGTGGAGTTCGAGTTGAGACTTGGTTGTGTAAGATTTGGTGGAATGTGCTACATGTATATTTGTGTGTGGTGTTCGAGTTGAAGGCTGTGTTGTGTAAGATTTGGTGAAATGTGCAACATGTATATTTGTGTGTGGAGTTTGAGTTGAAGGCTGTGTTGGGTAAGATTTGGTGAAATGTGCTACATATGTATTTGTGTGTGGAGTTCGAGTTGAAGGCTGTGTTGTGTAAGATTTGGCGAAATGTGCTACATGTGTACTTCTGTGTGGAGTTCGAGTTGAAGGCTGTGTTGTGTAAGATTTTGTGGAGTGTCCCACGTGTATTGGGTGCCCTTCACCTTGTCCTTCAGTTGTGTCAGGGATGGCTTTGTTTGTCCCCTGAATAATGCTTACAGAGACGACAGCTGCCAGGATAACAGCACTCTGGGATGGGCAGCTTAAAGGCCTTCCTACTACTGTGCTGTATATGTCTTCTTAATCCATCAGATTAACTCTTTTGTGACCTCCTGCCCTATACCCTTCCCCATATTACAAGTCGTCCACGTTAGAGGTTGAAACATTGTTCACTTTGTTATATTTTTTGTCATATGTTTTGAGCATTATTTGTATGTAACCTGTAAAGTATTAAATTTGGTCAATTAGTTGAAGTGTGTTTGTTTTCTGCTCTTTTTTTCCAGCATGTATGAGTTACATACATGTTTTTGTCATTTTTTGCCCATCCCAGTCACACATTAATAAATACAGATAAATTTTATAGAAAACGTTTTGCTGAGTACATAATTTATTTCACATAGCAGTCTCTGAATATAGATATCTGTGTTTGTGTATCTGCAGAAAACGATGGATTTTGTTTCCACCGGAGCAGACTGATAACCTATACCCTACCAGGGTTCCATTTGAAGAGTCCAGTGTGTTCAGTGAGGTCAACATTGCAAAACCAAACCTTCTGAAGTTTCCCAGATTAAAGGTATTTATGTAATATTTATTCTTCCACACCTTTTGCTCTAAATTGTCAGGTGTAGAAATTTTCTGCATTCAATAATGTTTTCCATGTCCATGAATCATTGACAGATATGCAGTTAGCACCATTAAACACACAGGGTTAACATGTAAGTGCACAAGACACCTAAATAAACTGATCCTTTTTTTTCTAGTCAGATAATGAGTAAATAACAGAATTTTTGCAGAAAAGGGTCTCTGAGGTGTTACATAAGCTAAAAATTAATAAACACCTTATTTGCTCATTATGTGACTAGGAAAACTGCAGTAGTTTATTTGGGTGTCTCTTTTGTATTAAGTACACTGCATGCTCTACCTGTGCATTTTATAATGGAGCTAACTATAAATTGAAATTCAAAATCATGTCTGGGGCCCATTGTGTCGCAGTGTGTTAGGATTCCAGCTCGGTATTAAACTTAGTTCATAATAAAGTGTCCTGTCCATCTACTTTGTATTAGGATGAGAGCGGTATTAAGGTTTAGGTCTAGCTCAGCCCCATAAGCAAACTACACCATGAGGAGGAACACTCTTGTTTTTATTGAGGCCTTTCTGTTATAATGTCAGTGAATGTGTGTTTATAAAATTTATATTGGCAAAGCCATCCTTAAAAATACATTTGTTGGGCATCACCCGACAGACCCTTCAGAAAAGGGCCTACTCAAAGGTTTTTTGTATTTTGATAAGACTTTTTTTGTTGTGGGTCTATTGGTGAGAATCGCCAGAGGCCCATCATAGAGGCATGAAAAAATGTGGGGAAATTTCCGGGAAGTAGTTTCACTGAAGTATTCCGTGTCACTGCTTGTAAGGAAATAGACCATGTGTTATGGTCAAATATTAGCTTCCTGTCTTGATGTTTTCTTCCTTGTTTTGTTGGGATTTATATACAATGATCACGCATTGACTGGAACGATTAATTATGTCTGGAGTGGTGCTTTCATTTATTATCATTTTAGTTTCATGTCCAGAAAGGTTATCGAACGTACTTGCGCTGTTATGTGGATGGTAACAGTAAATGTCACATGCCGGTTGATACCTTGACTTCCTGTGGTAGCAACCTGCCCGGATAGCGCAGTTGGTAGATCGTCCGCTTTCGGACGGGGAGATCTGGGTTCAAACCTGGGTCGGGTCATACCAAAGAATTTAAAGAACGGTACATCCTGCTTCCTCGCTAGGTGCTCAGCAATAAGAGGATAGAGGGTGGACTGGTCGGCCCAGTGTCAGTATAATGTGACTGGGTGAGGGGGCTTGTTGGGTGTCTTCGGCAAGTCGTCTCGGTGAGGCAGCACCAGATAAAAGATACGGTGGAAATCCGTTCTGCACCAAGGAGACACCGCCTTCATGTAAGTGAAATATTCTTGAGTGGGGCGTTAAACAATAAGCATTCATTCCTGTGGTAGCGTATGTAACAAGATTTCTGTCATGTAAGATGGCCTACATGGATGTCTTTAACAGTTCCTAATTGTATTTAGGCCTACCTTGCGGCAATCGTGCAAGCATGCCATTGGGTTACTGGCCAAGAATAACGAACAGGTACCTTACCTGTCACATTTACAACCTGTGCAAATTTCCAGGCAGTGTTCAAGTCACACACTAAGTGTCACTCGTTTTTGGAAAACATGCAAGTTTTGTAAGTCAAGAAGATTAAATAATCAAATTTGTCATACAAAATAAAGTATTTTCATCTATGTGGTAAACACAAGATATAGCACAGAGGCAAAAGTGTTTGAAAATGAGGCTTTTACAGTGACAAACTCAAAGGTACAATTCTTCTCTTTCACAAGAGTGAAACAACAACAGGGCCATATTACTTTTATTTTCTAATCAACTTTAGTAGGCAGCGGTTTTGCCACCCGCAGCTACTGGTGAACACCCTGATATATAAAAACTTCACATCAAAAATAAACTTCATAGGCTGAATTAATGGGTTAATAGGATAAGAATATATTTAACTTTCTTTTATAAATATTACCAAAAAAATACATAAGTTATGCTTTCATGGTTTCCTAGCATAGCTGACGTGCGATTTTTGCCTTTTTGTCTCTATGCCTTCTCTTTCAGGGTAACATTAACTGTGGTACTGTGCATATGAGCGTCTGCAGGCATTTGTTTGCTATGATAGAATTTTAATGAGCATATCATTTAACAAATATTCTGAAGCATTTGCAGCTTTGTAGACTGTCTTAATTCTGTATTGAAAGAAATGTGTTGCCCAGCTTTATAAGATTTTAAATGTTGAGCATTACTGAAGAAATGTGTGATTTTTGGTTCATTTATTTCTTTACTTCATTGTTTTACGCCGTACTGAAGAAAATTTCACTTATACCACAGTCGCCAGCATTATTGTGGGAGGAAACCGGACAGAGCCTGGGGGAAATCCATGACCATCTGCAGGTTGCTGTATTTTCGGTTTAGTATATGCTTCTTGAAATTGCCCCTGCCTCATCCTCACAAATCAGCTGTTTGATTCAAAGTTGCAATGTATTCTCTTTAAACTAATGTCATGATCTGAGGAAGAAAAGATCGACATAAAATGGTGCAAAGTACCGCTGCCGGGTTCCCCATTACGAACACAAGAATGGATAGGCTTTATGCGTGGAGAAGAATAATGAATTGTACTGGAAGACAACTGTTCACTAGTTACAAGAAGAATAAAATTAGAAGAAGAGCAATAGACCCATTTCTTAGCCCTTAGGCTCTAATTTATATTTATCTCTCCATGTTAATTTCTTTAAAACCCTTATTGTTTTCAAGACCCTGAATAAAGAAAAAGTCCATACCGACCCACCCTGATGTGGTATACCTGTGTTTTTACTTGTTGTTGTTGTTGTAGAGAACGACCCCGTACATAGTGATCCTGGAGGCTGGGGACGTGTTACTGGTACCCAGACACTGGTGGCACTTTGTGGAGTGCCTGGAACCTGCTGTCAGCATTAACACATGGATAGCTCTGGTATGTACTGTAACTAACACTGTGATCATATAAGTACTGTGTTCAGTTACTACCCTCTCACCAAGGCAATCGCTGTGAGTTCAAGCCCAACTCATGCTGACTTCCTCTCCAGTCGTATGTGGGAAGGTCCGCCAGCAGCCAGCGGGTGGCCGTGGGTTTCCCCCGCAGACTGCCCAGTTTTCTCCCACCATAATTCTGGTTGTGGCCGTATACAACTATAAATATACTGGAGTACAGTTTAAAACACCAATCTGGCAAATAAATTAAATTATTACCAACCAATCACAATAATTTAAGTGCGGCCTTCTAATGTGGGAAAAAGTGCACCAAATTGCAGAAAGTCTGATGTGAGAAGATCTGTGTGATATAAAAGTGGTGAAGTCAGTTGTAGGTTTCAAGCCTGAGAGAATTTAGTTCAAATTAGAGGAAATCTGAAAATTGGTCCAGACTCATGAAAACTCACAGTAGTCTGTGTAGAGTGAGAGTCCATTTGCAAAGAAGTTGTGGCCCGATGTGTGAAACTTTCTGTGTGGTGTGAGAATCTCTCGGCATGAAGCTTTCTGGTGTGAAAAAGTCTCTGTGAGAAACTGTGTTTGTGGTGTGAGAATTTAGATACTCTTTGTCTGAGAAATCTAGGTTGTTATCAAACATCTAGCTGCAGCACATGTCATTGGCTTTCTTCATGTGTGTACACGTACACATGTCAAAGCAGTCAGTTTCTCTCCTGTTTGTTTCCGCCCACTGTTTTCCCTGCCCCTTTATCTTGTTCAGCCTCAAAATAACACATTAATCTGCATGATCTTTTAATGGCAACAGTCTCATGTGCTTTGATCTGTCTGGTAGCTGTGGATTTGAATACTGGTAATTGTGAGTGATCGTCTGTTAACATAGGTAGTATAGTTTTGGGTTGTCAACTGAAGAGCTATTCACATCTGCCATTGTTGGCATATCATTCCACAACTGTGTCTTAAATGCGTCAGTATTTGATCTGATTCAAAAGGTTAAACACAGAAGTCACGCTGTATTGAACAAATCTTCCAGTTTGTCTCTGCTGTGTGTCGCAGATGTGGGCTAAGCCGGAAAAGAAGAATGGATTTTAGTCACAAAGCTTGAACAAAGTCTGTCGCCTGTGCTACATGTGCTAATCATTTTGTCTATGAATGCTAGCTCTATGTATTGTCATATATATGTATTTACACAGTGAAAACTGCTTTGATGTTATTCAATAAATTCCTGAAATATGCATTTTATACTCCTGCAAAATTAAAACACTACTTCTCAGTCTATCTGCTTGACATTATTTTTGACAGGTACATTTAAGTGAATGTGCACTCAGCCATGGGTGTGATTTTAAAGCTTTAGACTAGAATTGTGTAAAACTTTAATTTATAAGTAAGATTGAACTTTTAATCTGCAAAAAACTTTTTATTTATGTATTTATTTTTTTTTTGTTTAGGCACCTGATATTAAGATTTAAATCATTTGATCCATTAATGTGTAATTAATTAATTAGTAGTTCACTAATACAGATATATAGATATATATACTGATTATAATAGTTTTGTCCTTGACTATAAAGTAACATAGTTTGCGTCATATATTAATTACATGACGTTATCACCTTTTCATTTCTTAGCTTCTTTTTCTTAATATCAGGTCTGTATATTTGTGTTAAATAAAGTTTCCAGGACTCCTCAAACGTGATTTATAAAGTTTTATTAACAGACTGTCAGTGGATATGTACCCAGTTTCACGAAGGTCATGGTTCTCTTTGACCCTCTGGTTTCATACTGATCAATGAATCTCCGGGTAATGCCACCTTCAGAGTGGTGGGGAGTAATTGAGTTTTCCAGGGATGTGAAAAGGGAAACAACTCTGTAAGTTTCATTTTACATATGACAAAAATCATTGGCTCTTCTCTATACATTCATGATTAATGAACAATAACAGCCGTCAGTAATTATCAGTCTCTCATGCAAATTTGTTCAAGTTAGAGTTCCTACAGATTTTTTTTTTTAGCCAGAATTGATAATTGTTCTGTCTGTGAGGAGGAACAATCTTAGGAAAACAAGGCATGTTTTGTAATACACTTTCCCTGTTTGCTGACCTGAGCAATAGGATACATTGAGGACTAGTTGGAATGTACAATAAACATCAAATAACCTGTGAGCTTTAAGTGATATTTATTTTTCACTTAATTAGAAGGGTATTTTCTAACCCCCCCCCCACCCCAAACTGGCTGTGTTTTCTTCATAATATACCACCACTACAATGGTTGCAACGGTTGGTGGTTGATGTGTCTTATAATTACATGTGTATATTTACAGTTATGGCCAAATTTTCTTATCTATCCTGTACAGCTAGCATATCACAGGTTATCGGTAATTGTGCTTTGTCACTGCTCCTTCTCCCTGGTTGACAACTCGTTTATAAACTCTAACCTGTATATAGTGCACTTCTGCATACAGGTTTCTCTCTAACCTGTTACACCCTTCCCTGCAGCACTACATGACCCCCCCCCCCACCTGCCACCCCACTCCTTGCCTTATTGTACTTACTTCCTTCTTGCATGTATGAACTCTTCCTAGCTGTGCTGCATTTACCTCAATATGTTGCTCCAGTCTTACGCTGCAGCTGATTAAAACAATATATGCAGGGTGAAAAACGAAAGTTCCTAATGCCCGAAGGGGAATTTGCTAATGAAGCCACTTAATGGCACAAAAGCTGCCAGCGAGACTGAAAAATGCTGAACTTACATCTAGCTTCAAAATTAAAAAAAACTTTATATATTTACGGCTGCCAAATTTGTATAAGCTCTTTTGTACATGTATAATTGCTTGCACTGAGTTGCATTCATGGAGTTCCTCTGCAGATAGATGTTTAATATAAATCATTTTAACTTCATTTTTTGACTTCAGATATCTGACAGAAGACTGTTAGGTGCACTGTTTGTATGTAAATTTTACACTGCTTTTCTTCACACATCAAGTGTTTTGTTTTGCTCGGTTTGGTTGTAGATGTATGAATACACAACTGATTGATGGGTCCTTATGAACAGTTTTTGCAGGTTTTGAACATTTTAGCAAATCGTCTTACTTGTAAATGAATGTTGAACCAAATTTTATATTTTCCCACACTGGAGTTTAAGGTGATTAAGATCTGATCTGTTTTTTTTTTCTCACAAGATTGTTTATTGAGGTGTTATTTATTTATTTATTTATTTGATTGGTGTTCCACGCCGTACTCAAGAGTATTTCACTTATACGATGGCAGCCAGCATTATGGTGGGAGGAGACCGAGCAGAGCGCGGGGGAAACCCACGATCATCCGCAGGTTGCTGGCAGACCGTCCCACTTATGGCTGGAGAGGAAGCTAGCATGAGCTTGACTTGAACTCACAGCGACCGCCTTGGTGGGAGGCTTCGGGTAATTGTACTGCGATACTGTACTAACCGACTGAGCCATGGAGGCCCCCCCTTGAGGTGTTTGTGTGTTGTTTTAATTGTATTGACAGGTTGTATTACTTTATTACTATGAATCCATGTCTTCAGGATTTGAAGAATTATGGATTCACCATGCCTTCACTAGTGTAGCTACGTGTAGGTCATAAGGGAATAAGTGCGGGCATTGTATGTAGCCAAGTTTCAGTCATTTCTTACTAGTCCCTGGCGCATACCTCAGGTATTTGGCGAATCACGAACTGATCAGCTCCCCACTAGTGCAACCAGGTTATAGGTGAATAACTGTGAGCATGTCTGCACCTAAGTGTTGGCCCTCTCATTTGATTTATAGTTTTCAACTGGAGAACCCCAACATATATTTGTTACAGTGATTAACTGTGTCAAGGGAATGGTTGCCTTGATCTGGTGTTTCATGTTGTAAAGTCATAAACTATGGCTAAGGGAGACTCTTGCGGCCACTCAATCTGTAATCAGCTGACACCTGGTTTGTGGCCATTAACCCCTGATCACTTACACCTGGTTTGTCGTTATATCTTCTACTTTTATTTTCACTATTTGAAATCAAAATCATGTGATGTTTGAGCATGTAATGTGGAGTCTTGTACATAATTGCCCTACTCCAACATCAATACATGATGTGTGATTTAAACAAAAGAATATTGTGGTGTCCTCAGTTACATAACCTACAGCTGCCATATTGGGATCATAGGAATACTTCTGAGAGGCATTTACTTCCGAACCCCATTTCCAATGAACTTTAAATTTGGCACATATAACAACTGTTGTCTCTAAATTATTTGGACAGAAAAGAGTGCAATGTGTGCGTAGTCTACTGGAACCAAAAGTGGTGTGCTGATCACGAGTCTGTTCCTATTTCTTTCCTTTGATGTATACAGTATAGTGGTAGGATCAAAAGTGGTGTGCTGATCACGAGTCTGTTCATATTTCTTTCCTTTGATGTATACAGTATAGTGGTAGGATCAAAAGTGGTGTGCTGATCACGAGTCTGTTCCTATTTCTTTGCTTTGATGTATACAGTATAGTGGTAGGATCAAAAGTGGTGTGCTGATCACGAGTCTGTTCCTATTTCTTTCCTTTGATGTATACAGTATAGTGGTAGGATCAAAAGTGGTGTGCTGATCACGAGTCTGTTCCTATTTCTTTCCTTTGATGTATACAGTATAGTGATATGATCAAAAGTGCGAAAAAGTGCAATATGTACTGATACTGTATGCGTGCCTAAATTTGTTGGTCTCTGTTAATTAATGGAAAACTTGCAAGGCTTCAAATATTGTCCACAGGCTGATTCATATATGATATGGCATTTACAGCTACATGATATACAGTAAACGTACAATGTATTGGCTTGGAAGAATGTGTTTTTTCTGATTACGTTATTTATATGCCAAAGCAAGACACCATTCAGTTAACACAAAGTGACGACACATACACAGGAAATACCGACTTGAACCCCAACATTACTGCTTTTAATTAATTGCTGCTATGTTTAGTTTTTGTTTTCTTTTATTTAAAGAATGTGCTAACCCCAAACTGCTTTTTTTATATCCCAGTGCATATTTCTCTCCACCGCTGTTCCTCCCAGTATTTGGCAAGATGTCGCAGTTACAACACCTGTAAACTGGACATAAAAAATCTAGAACACCAATAAAAAATAATAAAGTTTTTGATCCCTTTTAATGATAGCTGAAGTGGCGGATAAAAGAAAAACACGTCCTTGAAGTTGGAAGAGCAAAGCTATGAAAATATGTATCAGAGTACAGGTGTGTTTATAGTGTAATATATTTGTATATGTTTATTAAGCTGATGCCTCTGGCACTGTCGAGACACAATAATTGACTAATGTTGTCTTTACAGGATGCTGACCACGAGGCCAGGGTACAGGAGGCTCTAACACGGACACTGGTCTGCGCTTTGATGGTCTGTGGGCCTGGAGAACAGTCTGATGAGTTGGACATCCTCAACCCTAACCAGGTAAACACTGGTAACAGCTTTTATGATCAGGTAAAATGAGTACAGGCAACAAATTTTATAACAGGTTTAAAATATTCTGACAACAACCTTTATAACTAGATAAGCACTATACTTACAGTAACATTTATAACCAGGGAAACTGTGCTGGCAACAACCTCTGTAACCAGGTAAACACTATAATGGCAAAACTTTTATAACCAGTTAAAAATATGCTAGCAACAACCTTTGTTAGTGGGAAAACACTATACTGACAGCAACCTGTATACATATACAGCAAACAGATACATGTAAACACAGCAAGCAACCTTCATCACCAGGTAAAGACTATATTGGCAACATCCCTTTGAGCCAAACCTTGAACACTATACTTGTAGCGACCATGTATATGCTGTTAAGCGCTCTACGTGCAACTCCGTATACATCTGTAAGAATGGATCTAGGCCTCACATCTAGAAACTCACATTCGTATATGTCATTCGTATTCGTCAACCAAATGGGCATTTCGGTTCAAAAATCACAAGACCAGTCTCCAAAAACAACGAATAATGCAAATGCCCAAAAAGCTAACAAAATATATAACAATAAAATTAGTACAGATTCATGCAAAGAGAAGCAGTCAGCAGTTTCTAGTGATGATGAAAAGATGTAATGAATGTTTAAGGCAACCACCTTTCTAACCAGATGAACACTATATTGGCAACATCCTTTCCAACGAAGCGTCACTATACTTATAGCAGCCTTTATAAACTAATAAATTATCAAATGGCAACTGTCTTTATAACCAATTACCATTGTAAACTGATACACATCAACCCTGCAACAACCTTTATAGCCTCAAAAAATGTATCATTATCTGATAAAAAGCCTGTAATCATTACAGCAACGTATACAACCCACATAAGGGTGGCAACCTTTTTGAGCTGGTAAACACTACACTACACACACCCTTCATGACCAGGTAAACACTTGAAACATCCTATATAACCTGGTGAAGAACAGGCTGGCAACAGGCTACATAAGCTCGTTAATAGATCCGTGGAAATATCTATTTTCAGTCTGGATGGAAAAATATTTTGTAACCAGTTCAATACTCCACTGTCAACAACCATTGTAACCCAGTAAATGCCATGCAAGCAACAGTCTTTGTAACCAAGTGAACACAATGCTATTAACAACCTTTTTGACCAGATAAACACTATGCCACTATAGGATATGTCCTGCAAAACATCATTAGCTTTTTTTCCTGGTTCATATAATATATATGTTGCAGGATTTTTTCTCATTGGAAGAGAATAAGGAAGCTGTCATTGGTGCTTTGAGAGAACTAGCCAAGCCCAAGAAGGAACATGGAAATGTGAGCAATCTGGAAAGTGATGACTGCAGGTCTGATTCCCCATCAGAGAAGATAGATAGCCCTGTAAAAGCTCAGAAGAGAAAATCAGATGTTAAACTGTCTACAGAAGGAAAAAGTTTAAAACTCCATACAAGTGACAGTTGTGAAGAGAGATCAAAGAAAGGAGTACCTGAACAAATATCTGTAAAAGCCATTGAACCTTCAAGCTTCCAGGATTATTTGACGTTTATGAACAATGCCCAGACAGTTGTAGAGACGTCTGACTCCACCAAATCAAACAGTTCTAGCCCTGAAATATTGACCGAATCTTGTGACCTTGAAACACCAGTACAGAAAGGCTGTGTCTCTGCTGAGTCTGCACGGAGACTCCAAACGTCCTCTGGCATCTCCAGCAGAACTCTGCTCAAGTGTTTTACACACCCTCGTGTGATTGCTTTAGTTTCTGATCTGCTCCAGAACAGTGTCAAACATTTGAATGTTTGATGTTTTACTGAAAATATTAACTCACAGTTTAAGTGCTGTCCGAAGCATTCAAGCCCTTGATGATTTTCGTTCTGGAACTCTCTATTCTGGTCTACTCTTTGCACTAGGGTTTCCTCCATGGGCTCCTGTAAGGGGCAAATTCTAGTGTACAACGTTAAACACAAATGAAATAAATCTGTAAATAAACAATTCAGAATTATTCAGTTCCAGCATCCTCTTTTCTTGGGGCTTGATGACAAACCTTTGTTGACAGCAGTCGTTGTGTTGTTCGAATGGCCTTACATGAAGTTCCTTGGACATCAGGTGCTGTACATCAATATGACTTGTGGTCATTAATGATATAAGATCTAATTTTTTCTGTCCTGTTTGTTGTTTATATATGAATATGTTTAAACTCATGAGTTGTATGGAAGACACGCCCTCCATATTGGAACAGCCATTATTTGATGCTGGTACCACCATTAACCAATCCAATCCAATCAAATATATTTATTCACCATATAGTTCAGAACGTGAATAGGAAAATTCCATTTGACATTGCAGGGCGGGAGTAAACTCTTATGGATTACCATCCCAGCAGTTATATGATTACATAATCAGTTGTTCCGGACATGTAGTTATGCATGTAATATGAAAGATTTGGAGAAAAAAATGAGACAGATAAAAAAGTTGGAAAGAAAGCTGATCCACGAGAAACCACAAAAATAGCAATAACACGTACATAAGTAAGGATGACCACATCTGTTCTTCGTAAAATAGTCTAGGTGTAAATGGGCATATAATCTGTCAATTAAGAATTTTGGAGTCTTGATTTAAAAGGTGAAACAGAATCAAGAGTGTTTAAGTTAATTGGCAGTTTTTTCCACTCACACACACACACTCAAAGTGTGTGGTGGGATAAATTACTTTCCCGGAATGGCTTGCGCATAGGTTGGTTGTCTTTTGTCCTGCTCGGCTAGGCATGGACATGTGATTGTTTTGCAAAGAACAGTCGGATAGAGTAAGAAAGTCGATAGGTATGAAACACAAAATTGTGTGTTATTGGAAAGCATGAGTATTGACTCGTACACGAAAGAGGAAGAATTATCAATGATTTGAAGATGGGAGCTGTATGTTTCGTCTGACCAGAGACAGTGATGATGCAAATCGATGGTTTCTGGAGAATTTCTTTGTTAAATAACGGTTTATCAGAGAGTAGTGTAATATAAGCAAAGTATCTTTGTTGAGTGAACATTTCAAATGGCTCATGATTCATACGCTTCTGCACAGATCCATGTAAACCTGTTATTAAGGACATTTTCAAGGAGTTTAAATACTACAGTGGAGGTAATTGTACTGTTGTTTAATAAAATGGGCAGTTATGTCATTAATGTAGATTAAAATAGTGATGGACCCAAAATAGAGCCTTGGAGGACGCCCCCCCCCCCCAAAAAAAAAGAAAAGAAAATCGAGATTGATTCAGAGCATGACAAACATCATGGAAATGTACAACTTGGTAACGAGTTGAGAAACAACTTCCAAGCCTTTTATTCCACGTTCCACGGAATCCACAGTGCTTCAGTTTGTCGAGAGAGATGTTGTGGCTTACGGTATCGAATGCATTTGATAGATCAAAGAACGTCACTGTGCTAAATTCTTCATTATTTTGGCAGCAATAAGTTTCATACAGATCACATTCAGCTTGTAATGTAGAATGGTTTGATCGAAACCCTTACTGACAATGCCTTATGCTATTGTTACTTTCAAGAAAATGCATGGTGATATTTGCTGTAACTTTCTCAAAAATTTACTGATACTTGGCAGGACGGAAATTATGATGGATGATTTCTATTTTTCTACAATTATGATTTATAAACTGTTGTAAGGTAAGCTGATTTCAAAGGATTTGGAAACTGGGCAGTTTACACTAACCAATTAACAATATGTGCAATATGCTGGCGCCTGAAGTTTGGACACTGGATCAAAGTGGAGATTGGTTTAGTGAGATACTCATAGAAAACAGTGTTGGTAGACGGTGTATTATTGTGGAGGTTAGAAGCCATGGGTGTAAAATAGTTGTTGGAATTGTCAGTAATACACTGCTTAGCGCATATGTTCATGTTTATTTCAAATACAACAGGAAGAGATTTTGTTCTTCAGTTGTTTAAGTACTTTTCGTGTCCCTTTAATATCATTGTGTACTTCGTTGAATTTGTTTTCAAAGTACATTTTCCTAGATTAGCGGAGTAGGTTGTTAACTTTATTTCTATATGATCTATATTTCGTACATGTACTAGGATTCGGTGATATCAGTTGTTTCCTTTATAATTTATTCGTGATGTAGACAGATTTTAACAGTGTGTTTTCTCATGGCGTATAAATTTTGCGTTGATTGGTTTTAATGGTTACGGTAGGGAAATGTAGCATTTCTTATCCACTATAAATATCTCTTACCGGTCAACGTTCTCCATGGCGTTTACAAAATGTTCTTTCTTTTAAGAGGTATATGAACGATATGAAATTTTGGATGATTTCTTTGGTGGGTCAGAGGTTTCAAAAATATTAAAAGTGGGAAAATTATCGGAGATGTCCATGAGAAAAATTCTGGATAATGCATTTTGTTCACGGAAATTAATGAAGATGTTGTCTATTTAAATGGCGGAGTTGTCATTACGGTTTGGTTTGGTGATCATCCCCAGGGAAAAAATATTTGCAGTTAAGAATGTCCAAAAAGTTTCGAGTTGGGACGTGGGAAGGTTCGCCAACAACCTGCGGATGGTCAGTGGTTTCCCTCAGGCTCCTCGCTCCCGCGGTTTCCTCCCACCATAATGCTGGCCGCCGCCATATAAGTGAAATATTCTTGAGTACGGCGTAAAACACTAATCAAATAAATAAATAAAAGTACAATGTATATCTTTTTCGTTGATACGTATGTGTTACCTGTCATATGACTTACGCTTCTCTAAAGTGCATATTATAGCGCATGAATATTTAAATACATCTATAATATTCATATTTAGACATAACAATAACATTGGATTTTTCGGAAGGCCGAAGTCTCAAATAATAACGGGTCGTCTTAACGTTATTTTTTGTGAGAAAAGCTGTCTTTCATAGACGTGTCAAAGGAGATAATCCAGGCATGTCACCCACCAGTTGTGCTATAGTTAACATAGAAATCACATAGTTCACAAATCTAGATAATGTTGGTGAGAACTCAGGAGAACTAGCCGTGAATGTCCTGTGAATAATGACGCTTTGCCACAGACGAATTGCCACCCTCATCGAATAGGAACACTGTTTGTTTCTGTGCCCTGTGAAACGCCCTGCATCTCAAGATGATGACGAGAAATTAACACTGGAAGTTGATGTTTTATTTTATCTTCCTTCTGTAGCTAGCTGTAGGTTGCTAACAATGAGACACCTTTATGTCTTGTCACTGTACTTCAGACGTGTGTAACAAGCATGGGCGAAACTCTTATGGATAACTTAGTTCCAGGTCATATCAGTTTAATCAGCATGTCCCCCTGAGGTAACTGCTCAACCAAAACATTGCTCTTTTTATATTAGATCGCCACGGGGCAGTTGTGAAAGACGGTAACTGGTTGTTTTCCAGGCTTCCTGTAGTAGTTAGCCTCACCACAGCGCTGCCCTTGCTTTGGGGCGTATACACCGGATGATTCCCCGCCTGCCGTCAACCATGAAGTCGGCCAACATCAGCCTAAATGGCCAGGTTAAGGCAAGCTTTTGTCAAAGCGGTAAACTGATCAGGGAATTTCGTGAGAATGGAACCTACATCACCACATCTGACACATTCTTGCACAAGATATGCTTAAGTGTTAACCACAAGATGACATCAGGACAGAGACGATGTCAAGCATCTGCGGCAAGGCATTGTGGAAAAGAAACCTGTGAACTGACCGACATTAGATGACTGTCGTATATAACACGCAGTGGAAATAAGATATATATAACAAACGTGTTACTGTGAAATCTGGAATACAGTGTGAAGGTATCATTTAGCATTTGATACAACCGTCCATTGAAGATAGATTGCATATACAGGAATTAGTTACCAAGTTACCCGCCTAATTTCTTTATTCTGCATGGTATAAAGCTGAACGCCGCCATATATAAAGCCTGTTCTTTCTTATACCTTACATTGCTTTTCTCACTTGTGAATGTTACGTTTTAAAGAACACGTACACGTACTCCTCATATCCACGCTTAAACCACCCTCCTCATCTGGCTACTAAAGTTTTTTTGTTGAAGGGACAACTAAAGCTTTTATTCCTACCATTAATTCTATTCAGGTTCTCTAGGCTTTTGCTTCAAATGACCTGTGCGACTTCCACTATACCTGTTCGTCCCTTCCTGTTCTATTTTGGTTAGCTAAACTTCCTACTGTTATGATACTCACCATCCAGTTCTGTTTTAGCCAACGTCTATTTTTTATTGATGTGTACCGTTTATATCATAGGCGTAGGAAGATGTGTGTGTTGGAGGGAGGTAGCGCAAGCCTGACAGTTGCCCATCCCCATTTTGTAGAAGTGGGCATGTTTTTGCAACCACATCCACTCCACTTTTTGTGGCAATTGTAGGCGGCCCATGTACTCTCGCTTATTGGACTGGGGTGTAGTATAATTGCACCTTTAACACCGTATAAAAAATTGTATGATCTTCCACTGAAAAGGGAAAATATGAATTTGTTTTTCGCTGTCCTTCCAAAGTTTGTCAGCAAAAATCGTCCAAAACGAGTCTCCGACTAGAGCTTCCGCAGAATTGATCGCCTTTGAACCCGTGCTCGTTTGCCTGCGATAATAGTTCCACTGCTTCAGCACCCCTGAATTAATGACATTCCCGTCAAAAAAGTTAGTTTATTCCAAATTTAGTGGCTCTAAGTCGGCTTAAAACGAGGCTCCTGTTATTTAAAAATCCATGGCCTCCTAGGAACTAGGTGGCCTCTGGACCCTCGCCTATTGGGCAGGGATAGTATTTCCTCTGCTTGAACCATATCACATTCCACGTCGTTACACCTCCCCAGAGATGTGTGGAACGGTGACAAGAAATATCGTAGTAGTTAATAAACTTGAACAGAGCAGAATTAAAATAAATAAGTTTAGTTGCTCCATTCAAAGCCAAGGAGAAAGCGCCAGTGAATATCTAAACTGGTTTATAATTTACATACCCCGTTTAATTAATTGTATTGTCATGATCGTCCATGTAAAAGATATGTCTTTTTAAGCTAATTACTGAATTTGAAATTATTTATCCCAATTTTAGTTGCCGAAATCGCCTAAAATGTGTTTCCAGCTATCTAAAACCCCAGAGCTTCCTAGACCTAGGCAGCCAAACATCCTTTTTTCGGAAATTTCCTTACGCCTCTGGAACCTTGGCTAACCAGAATAGAACAGAATTAGCTCATCCTTTTGTTCAGGGTTTAAGCTTCCTTTAACGTCTCGTGGCTTTTACCGTTCAGTTCTGGTCACCTTTTCCTTGAGTAAAACCACGTGTACTTGAAGTAGCCTTCAATAGCTAGTAGCTAGCAATAGTTGTCTATAAGTTCTCAGCCTGTCGTTTTGACCAAGTAAGTTTCCTTAGACAAGTGTGTGAATACTCCTTATACTTTGTTCTGGATAGCTAAGCTGCCTATGGTAACGACAGTTTTAAGGCACCCTCAGCCTTCCAATCTTGGTAACCAAGCTTCCTTTGGAAAGAGATTTATATTTCTCTAGCTCCCATCTTCTGTTCTTCCCATGTAGGTTACATCTTACACTCTTCACTCTTTTGTTCTAAAACGACTTGGAGTTAGGTGTTCCCTCATGAATCCCGTTAATACACCTCCCGTGCCTTGTCTGTTAAAGGTATGTAAGCCTTATAGCCCCACAGTTCCGGCTGGTCAAGTTTCTTCTGACAAAGGCATGTACACGACATAGTCCTCATCCTTCTAGGCTGGTAAGCTAAGCATTCTCCTACACATTGTGCCTCCTAACGCCCAAATCACTCTGTTCTGGCTGAACATACGTTCTTCGGCAAGTACATGTCTGTTTTATAGCATTAAGCTTGAACTATGGCTGGCTAAATATCCTTTGACAAGAGCGTGTAGATCTTGGTTCATCACTCTTCTGTTCCTAGTCGAGAACTTTCCTCGTGGAATGATAAGTATCTGTCTTTATGATGAGGTTGACGGTAGGATGTTACAGTTATTGTACGCCACCAACCATTTTTCCGTCTCTTCCCAGTAGAGTATAAATCATCATGGCCCACGTCTCCTGACAGATAGCATGCTCTGGATCTTTTCTCTGCGGATTGAATTTCTGGGTGCAAGGTGGATATTAGTTAGCTGTTATTCAACAAACTTTTGACATTTTCACAGCTTTTTTTTGTTTTACGTTTGGAATGGGAATGTAAAGTGATTCTATTACCATGGAGAGTAACAGGAAATTGTTTTGGAATCACCGCTTCGTTAACTTTACCCGAATGATTGTGTTGACTAGACATCATCCTAGCGAAGGAGGAAAATGCATTTGTTAAATTCTCTAGGCCGAAATCTTCAATGCCGATGGCTGACCACGGATTCATCTATACTATAGGGGTTATACTGTTGTGTAATGTCAGACTGTTGATATTTACTCTTGTGAAAAATTACTTTGCAGCTGTCTGTTACCCTTAGTAACGTTAATTCTCACTTCTTACCTGAGAAGATCGAGCAGATGAATGGTGAGGTCGAATATATACAAGGATCCTTACATAACGCTATAAATACGTATGTGTATAGCCACGGTCCCGCCTTTCAAGAAGCGTGGTTGTATAAGCTACCTTCCTAAAGAACGGAACAATTGTGCTATTCATCATAAAATTACGTTACCCAGTAAAGGAGGGATGGGCACTGCAGCATTTACAGGGCTAGCCGTATAAGCATTATGTTTGTGGAAATTCAGTCTCAAGTGTTTACATGGTAGACCCAATAAACATCTATGTTAGTATTTTAATTGCGCGATTCTTTAAGTTGTAAGCCAAGAAATTTTTAAATCTTCAAGTTTCACTTGGGTGCGGTTATATTTTATCGGCGCGATGCATTTTGTGTGTTTGCACAGCATGTCACATTTTGTTGTATATATATATATATATATATATATATATGTAAGGCTTACGGATTTGTATAGTGTCGCACTGTGTCAATAGGTGCAGGGGCACCTAAAAAGCCGGTTAATATAATGAGGCGACAGCTATATTCCGATTGCAAGACGTCCTCGATGTTCCATATATGCTGTGTTTAGCTCCATGATATCTTTTTGCTGTATTGCGATATAATATTCAGTATTTCCTGTATATACTTTTTAACATAACTTGGTCAGTATTTTGGAGAATTTGTAACCTCGTCTTGTCCTATTCTTGAAGATTTTTTGTTATAATGTAACGGTATTACCTTCTATCGGAATCACACCATATGCCTTACTCAAAGATGCAGACAATGCATGTGAAATTTGTCAAGATTCGGATATGTAATATGATACCCTCTTGGGGACGCGATAAATTTTCCTAAATGCATTTTTTTTAACTTCTTTATGACCACTAGCTCCAGTAGGAAGGCTTTCGGATATGAACATATTAGGACAATATTTACTGACGTGTGACAGATTTTCTGAGGTTAAACGCCGTATTTGCTTTGTAACGTTATATATCAGCAGGAGCAAACTTGAAAACACACATTGTATATCCAAAAACTGTTGAGACACATCCATTTAAGTTTCAGACTTGGATTTACTGCTTGATTAGAAAGCTGTCAAGGCAAATGACACTGACCTAGCTACTTCCTTAGATTATAAGTTTATGTCTGGATCTTCAGCTGCAATGTTCACAAGTGTTCCCAAACCTGTGTCATGGGCGCTATAATGTAATCAATGTCTCTGACTGGAAGACCCTGTATATCGTGATGAGCCATAAAGCATTAGCTAACAGGTTTGTGCGTTGCAGCTTCATCATGTTTTTTGCTTGGCTCCTGAGGCTGGAAATCGTTGGAAACCGTGGGCCTATATTTAGAAGATAAAAACAGATGCTGTGACCAAAATAACCTCTACATATATTTAACATTGTGTAGTCTTTCTCAACGTTTAAGCTTGCATGCTGACAGAAAACAATGAGAAACAGTATTTGACCGGAGGCAAACATAAAAATCATTAATCATTTAATGTTTAATTGAATCCATTTATTTAAGTTTTACAGCCCGTTTAATCTGTATTGATGCCATTGATTGATATCCCAGATAACCGCAAATACGTACATTGTAATTCTAAAGCTTCCGGAAACTTCATCTTTTTATTGGTTTAACCCCGAACTCAAGAATAATTGAGCAGTTATGTCGGATTATACAAACTGAGCAGGGCCCGGAAGAAATCACAACCCGTAGCAAAGCCGCCGCTAGAACAAATCATGTAGGGTTCTTGCAAGTGATTCCATTGGCAAGGAGCAATGAGCAGAACACAGAGACGACTAGCTGGGCAGACATGGACTTGCTCGATCCTATATATTGCTAAATCCTAGCGAAACGCAGCTAAGTCTAGACAAGGTATCCAGTAACGTTTTAAAGCAATGGTCAACCTGTTAACAGACATCTTTATCACAAGATTAATTTCAGGTCTAAGCACGGTATGGTGGAGACTATCAAATGGTCGGGAAGGATATCTGGAGTTTTATCTCGGCATGTCTATAACTCCAGAATCGACCGTCGTGGAACCTCGCTGGCTTGGCGTTTAGTATAACGGGAAAGTGTTGGTGGGCGGGGTAGCGGCCATAATATACTGTCACTGAATATAAAAACTGCAGTTGAGTTTACTGAATTACATGGCTCGTTGCCACATTCTGGTTTCCTGGATCACTTGGCACTCTCAAGCGAAAGCCAGTGTGTATTAATGATGAGTGAATGATGATTAATCTAAGTATTATTGTTTAAATAGGTGAAACTTCTTGTCTATAGTGTAAATTATTATTCTGTGCTACACTATATTCACTTCTACAAAAGATCAAACACATGTTATATAAAGTGAACGTTATGACTTTCCAGAACAAAGTGGAGACAGTCCATGACAACTCTTAAGTTTAAAGTTACAAATCTTTGGTTTAGAATTGCAAGTCTTTAATTTAAGATCTAATGACCGTGGTTTTCAGCAAAAAGCAATTATTTATATCAAATCTTCACACACTCACAAGGGCGTATTTATATTAATAAATGTTAATAGAATAACAAGAATTCTTCACTTTCTTAGCTGACAGAGATTTTTTTGTCTTGTTTTGTTTGTCATGTTGTTCACTCAGACAATGCATGCGTGCTGACCTTGCTAAAGGCGACAGGCTCGTGATTTGTACGGCCGTACATTTGTATGCAGCTCTCGTTGGCCCGGCTGTGGCTTTACATAAGGCGGTTTGACATGTGCCAGGCGATGGGTACTGGTTTTAGCAAGAAGAAATTTCATCGACTAAATTCAGGTAAGAAGTTAGCTCATGCATGTGATGGAGAAATCATTCTGAAGGACAACTCCGCACCCATACAACCAGTCAAACAACCTCTGTTGGGTCCTTTATATTTCCATGAAAATAGTTACATTGTAGCCTGGAAAAGGGAGTACTTCACTAGTCTAGCATATTTATCACGCCGAAATGGGGCTGCGAGAAAAGACTGAAAAGGCTAGAAGTGAGTACACACAAGGGATTACCTGTGCATGTACCTGGGCAAATGACTCCTGTATTATGCAGTCTGCTGGTTGTGTATGTCCCTTCATTTTCAGAACCGTGAAGGCTAAACCTCTCCACAAAATGTAACCTACATGTGTTTCTTGGCAAAGCAAAGAGCACGTAAATAAAGGTCAAGAATTACTGGAAGGCATAATCATGTATGTGGGTTGTTCTGTTTGCTGACATTACTTTTCATGGCTATTTTATTATTTTGTTTAGTATTTTATTGAGAGATATAATTGTAACCAAGCACGTAGCCTCAAATACTGTTTTCAGTGATAAACATGTGTGGGCAAAGTATAAGGGGCGAAGATCACATACCACTATATATATCAGTAATTTAACTGTTGAGACCTATAGTAGTTGCTCAAATGAAATCAAAACTCTTGATGTCATTTTAATCTTAGCCTTTGGCTGCCTATGTTAGGATTGTTTAGCACTGTTATTCTCCGTAGTTATTTTCGGCCCTTACAATCTAACTCCAGCTCGTCATTCCTGGCGGTGACAATGAATTCGCCCAGATTTCAAAATCCGCCAATCACACGACCGCCCATTTTTACCCGTGTGGGTGCAACCTTCCTATGAAGTTTCACAAGGCTTTAACTGAAGTGAGAGCATTGTACCATGAAACCTTGTCACAGGGTGATAGCCTTCAGTACTACCCGTATAAGGTTTTCAGTGTACAGGTGATCCATCTCGCTAAAAGGTTCACTGCACGGGACACTGATCTACAAATCAGGACTGAGACTCGCCTAGCGAAAATGCTTACCATAGAGGAAACCGGTGGACAGATTTTTTGTAGCCCGCTGTCCAGTAGTGTGTTTAAGCGTTAAGTTTACCAGAACATACTTGTTTTAGTTTAATACTATATAGTACCAAAAACAAGTTTTTCAATGCCCAGCCTTAGTAAGAGAAGAAACTATTGTTCATCCACTTGTACTGTCCCCAGTTGCTCTGATATAATGGCGGTCATGTTGGACGACATGACCAAGCTTCACTTCTGGAGGGCCGTGGCAGCGGAATTCCTCGGCACCATGTTGCTGATCGTGGTGGGTGTCGGAGCTTGCTTTGTTTGGCACCCTCACCACGCCCCCACCCCCATCCACATCGCCCTTCACTCGGGGCTGTACATCGCCTTCATCATCATGGCCGTTGGTCACATCAGTGGAGGATTGGTTAACCCTGCCTTGTCCATCGCTTTCGCCGCTGCCAGGAGGATCAGTGTTGTACGGGCGCTGTTTTACGTCCTTGCTCAATGTCTGGGATCTGTTGCCGGAACAGCTCTGCTAAAGGTTTTAGCACCGGAAGGCATCCAGGGAGATCTCGGCACCCTGAAGCTGAACAAGTTGGTGACCGAGGCCCAGGGATTTGGTATCGAGTTTATCATCACCTTTCTTCTCCTGTTCGGAATATTCGCCGTGACTGACGAAAATCGTAAGGATATTGCAGGATCTCTACCTCTGACCGTTGGATTTATCGTTACGATCAACATTTTCTTTGGTGTAAGTATAACATGACACGGTCCGTGTTTTGTATACTAGAAAATAGCAAATGCACATGACACACACAAAGACGTATGGAAAAAGTGAATATTAAGAATTCTATTAAGTTTGATCTATATATATTGTATAAACAGGTATGAAAGGTGATACCCCGCAAAGCACTGGTTTGCCGTTTTACGTCCAGGTATACAAATATGTCGACAATAGATGATAGATCATATGTACATATTATCGACTGTAATGCGGCATATGTATTTATGTGCTTCCATACATTATGTTTGACGTAGTGCACCTTATACTATAGTATTCATACTGAGAGGTATTTTATTTACACTGCGATGCGGAGGAACTTAATCCCCTTGAAACCTCACATACACTGACCAAATATCCACAGCTAGCTTAGAAGTGCCATGACCCCATTGCACTCTTAACAACTACAAATCAAAATTGAAGATGCTGACATTTAGGGTCTATACTTAACTCACAAGCACATAGGTCTCGCGCTCAGTACTTGGCTCTAGCACATTTAACTTCCGTAACAAATTTAAAAGACAATGGCAAAGTGTGAACACGAATCAGTGGCGTGCGGGTAGAGTTTGAAGGTTATCTACAGATTTCGTTAGGGTTAAGCGACGTACTTAAGGATACTTCACCAATCCGAGGGCCGTAGGGCTTCGTTACAAGTGAACTACAGATCGGCCGTTCGTTTCAAAACGACATGCCGCACTGTTGGCGATTTGAAACATTTCTTCGCGGCTTAGGAGAGAAATGCCAATGTCCAACTTGACGCTTACATTTAAATTGCGAATTTGACGCCAGTATCGCCATCATGTATCCAAATTATGAATTGTTTTTTTTTTCTAATAGACAGTCTATATCTGAACTTAGATTAAGTTATGTTCGAGCGCAAGAGACATATGATTTGGATATAGATACAAATTGCTTTCTCTTGACACGGCTGAATAGATCTTGTATTCCTTTATAATTCACTAAAGATTCGTTACCAAAGCTATGTTTTGTTCAATCGAAGATACACCAGTGTTGGTTTTATATATTAGCTGCAATTCAAAGGGATGTCATCAACACTTGGGGAAATAATGGGAATCGTTGAAAGAAAAAAACGCAATTTTTCAAAAAGAGAGAGTATGATATGTTGAGTAAACATCATTTCTTAAAGTTATATCCCCTTAGCCTTCTCATGAGTCGTCCTGTATAACCAGGTCTATTTTTGCCCGGATTGCCTGGGTCAAATTATAGTCCTGGCTTGGCAAGTCATTCGTAACACAACGAGACAGACACTTAATCAAAGATTCTTAGTTTCCAGAATTAATCTGATACACAGCTTGCCTTTCGCTTCTTTTATCTCCGTCATACTGGCTTTGGTGTTAAGACAATTAAACATTCATTCCTTCTTATTTTACATATTTTTTTTTTATTTTCGTACTTTTACAACGGGTTTCTTGGTCTATGGCTGTGTAACTGTTAACTTCTGTACCATGTCTAAGTGCACCACGCATATTCTCTTCAGCAAGTAATCTAGCCATTAAATCGTCACACAAACATTTAGAGTCACCCTATTTTTCTGGGACGAAGGCAGCGGGGCACCAATGAGCGGTGACAATATTTAGGTATCACAGTTTTCCTTTTTATTTTGTCGAAGAATGTGCAACCCACCTATTCACGTTCCTTTGGCTTGATTCGGAAACAAGGAGATACTGTTCTTTTCAGGTAAACATTTTGTGTCATGGCAGCAAATCCAGAACCCTGCCGTAGAGCGTCAATCTCGTAAACGGGATAAACCGGGTTCAGCTCAAGTCGGGCTATACCTACATCCTGATGCTAGGCATTGATTTCATATCATCCCGGCTCTGACGCTCAGAATGCGTGGGTAGGATAAACAATGGCTTTGACGTTATATTTGCTACATTCAGAATGGCGATTCAGTGAAACACTTCTATAAACACTTTGGCACTGGAATAGCTCTGCTATAAGGAAACACTAATATGAAATAGAGTCTTACAATGACCAAAGTCAAAGTAAAATAGAAAACAAGCAAATTATATCTATCCTGATCTTCTTGGCGGTATTTCAAAGCTAATGAAAGACTCTAGATATATCTAAATTCAGTGAAAATGTAAGGTAAGTTCATAAAATAAGTGTCATTGAGGGCGTGGTGAAAACACATCCGAAAATCATTAAGTCTACGTAGATGTATACTGTGTAAAAGGCTCTCTTGAGTTGCTAATGTAATACAGATTTTTCAAGTAAGGGTTGATGCTTTTGTACTTTCTTTAAGCCTCATTGTAAATGGAATTCGACAAAGAGTGGTGTTTTCTATTCGGAATTCGGACTATGGCTCTCTGTATGGTCATTAGATTATGTAATATGTTGCTTAGCGGCATGCTATGATTTCGTTAGTCAGTCGGATTTGGTCGTAGTAGAGACACACCCGTAGTTGATAATGTGTCAGAATGTTTTGGCTTTATTTGGGCAGACAATAGTCCTTAGTTGTCTCTGTGCAGTGACAATGGTTCAAGTATTTGGAAGGACATATCTATTGATACCGATTGTATAGGTCGAATACGTTCTACACAATAGCCGAAATCTTCTCCACAAGTAACGATAGAGGAATCAAGGCGTCCCAACAAAAAGATTCCCGGCAAAGATGACTTAAAGGCTTAAACATCATAAAGGCTGGAACCAAGTTTCCGCGTAAAAGGTCCTTGAACTTTAGGAAAGGACAACTGGCCACTCCCATTTGGTTGATTCTTTTGTGTCTTGTAAATACAGAACTTAAACGAAATATCGACTGAATTCTTTGCTTATGTTGGGGTGATACTATATTCAAGAGTATGTAATTTTACTTGAATCAGCACAAAGATAAACCTTGGCATTGTTTGTTGCACGAAAATAAAGAAATAAGGAAATGATTTTGAGAAGCACGAACCTGTGATCTGTTTTTGTGTTGTCCTCTCGCACAAGAAAATCTATCTTTTTAACTCATCCGAGTTCAGATAAGCGGAACATACAGTATACCGGTATTCGGTCTTTCTGTCATTTAAAGATCTGACGTAATTTCTCTATTCTCAGATGGATTACACAGGGGGCGGTATGAACCCAGCTCGGCAGTTTGGACCCTGTGTCTTCTCCGGAAAATGGGAACATCACTGGGTACGTACAAGATGAGCACTGGTTTCGTGCAACTCATTGATCTACTGAGACACAAGGCAATTCATCACACACGCACTTTTGCTAACTGATTCAAGTCCAACTTATGCTGGCTTCCTTTCCGGCCATACGTGGGAAGGTCTGCTGATGGTTGCAGGTTTCCTCCGGGCTCTGCCCTTTTTCCTCCCACCAAAATGCTGGCCGCCGTCGTATAAATGAAATATTCTTGAGTACGGCGAAAAATACTAATCAAATAAATAAATAAATAAATAACTGGAGCAAATATTCTATACATTATTGGGTAATTAATCGGGGACCCGTCATTGCTTACTCTTTTCATCCCATGTTAGTGGACACTGAGTCTGAAATAAAGAATTATCAATAAAATGTTTTCTGCACGGGTGAGCTAATAAAGTTTGAATACATGTGCGTAAATTGTGGTCACAAATGAGCCCTCAGGACAGCGGGAACCTGTGTCCTTAACCCGATGCTATAGCGGTTTGAATTGCTGCCTACTTTGTTGTTCACTCGCTGTAACCTCGGTATAAACTGATATGACTCTTACATAAAAAAGATGTTAAATCGTTAATTTGTAATGACGACAAAGCGCTACTGCCTTGGGGCCGTCTACGTACTATAGCGCCACTCAACCGTCAATACTTGCCCGGATGTAACAGTGGCATCTTGTAGATCCATGATAAAATATGATAGCTGCACGAAACGAATGGCCATAAATCTTACTAGCGAGCACATCTAGGGTTATTTGTTGGGTAGAGCCAGTAGCATATTGCTCAGTGCCAGGGTACCGCGTCAACTGGTGTAGGTGACCGTTCAGCCGACACGGTACATGCATGGCTGAATATAACACTGGCGATGTATCACCGCGGAAACAACCAGCAAGCCCGAATCTCGCGAAGACGTTGTGTAAAGATGAAGTGCGCTAAAATCTCGCATCGGGAAGCGTTTTACGCCGATACTTCACATCTAAAAGTGGGAACGCCTGTCCCAAGAAACCAGTGAAAGTTTCTGTAAAACTTACCGAGTAATTTTGTTATTGCACTGGGACCATATTCTAGAACTGTCTGCAGAAAACCCACTATAAGTATCAAATATCTACGATTTATAAACAGTATTACGCGTGGTAACAAAACACACTTTCTTATTGTCATCATGCTTTCATGACTTTTATCACCTGATGCCGGAAAATGCTCATCTCTCTCATGGCATTGGTCGATTCTGGAGCAATATACCGGCTATAATACACAAGTTAAGCCAGTCTTTGAGAATACACCATTTGGAATTGTTATCACATTTAACTTTAAGCCCTTCATTTAAACTTTAAGCACTTAAAATTAAACATTTACATTCCGTATGCTGTGTTTGGTTGATGCAGTTTAACGTCGATTTCAGGATTATTTTAGTCATGTGACCACACCGCTCTAGAGATTGCACTAGGTCGATCTTATTTACATCTTTATAGAGTGCTGCCTCATTGCGAAGCCATGTCGAAAACACCACCGACTGATACCGATCCGGCTTGTAATTAGTATCTGTTCTTGCACAATCGAATGCATTTCTCAGTTTGCATCTGATTATTCACAGTATAAGTGCATCCTAACAGCCTTAGTGCAACTGAAGGCCAGTCAGAATAGACCGATACTGTGATTGGCGTAAAAAAGCGACATCCTGTCCTACACGGTTTAAAACGCAGAATATATTATTTCATCATTCCATGGTTCTGTGATTTGTTCTACCACAATGCATGGGTCAGTCAGCTCGCCGGTTCACATCCAGTATCTCCTCCATTAACCTGACCAATATCTCATAAGTGAAATATTAGTGAAAGATGAGTATCGCGTTCAGCTACAATCAAGTAAGTAGATAAATGCATTTTGTCACACTGTATATCGGTGGTTATCATGTGTCTACTCGTATACAAGTAGGCTACTCATGTATCAACTTTTATCACATTTTGTAATATTTTTATTAATCTTCACAGATCTATTGGCTGGGGCCTATCTCCGGTGGACTGACTGGGGCCCTCCTCTATAAATACGTCTTCGCAATGAATGCGTCTTTCGCAGAGACAAAGAAGTGTATATCTGGGTCGGGGTCATACGAATCCGTTGTTGTTGTTGCTAATGAGGAGAACAGCGAAGATGCAGCGGATCTGTACCTTGAAAGTGACAAGAAGAAAATCTCCATGGAAGTTGTATCTTCAATTTGATAGATACAAATGTTATATGCGGCAACATTTTCAAGTGCATGATCTGTAGTGGTTATTGATATAGCATCTGTACAGTGGCACACAATACCGTGGTAGGCCTACTGGTCGACCCCACTTGTCAACGAGGAAGTGTCTTTGGTATTGCTATGCATAGCAATCTCCCAAGATCAAACCTCTTTGTACAAGCTTTATGATGCGGTCTTGTACATATTGTAAAAGGGTACAGACTGTGCATATTAAAATGTGTTAATAGCTGTATACATATAGGGGCATACCGTACGGGTGGTCATGTCAAGCGAGATTTTGTAGAACTGTAAATCATGGAGCAACGTGTCATTGTGCTACCGTATCGGTTATCGACCCTAGGTCAACAAGGAAGCGCTATACAAGCGCGGTTGAAGGCATACCGCGTCAGCAAGGTTTTCGGAAGGGTGTCTTATTCGATACGTTGAGAATGACCAATGCTGTTAACAGGTGTGACAAGAAGGATAACTGTTTATGTTTGCTCTTAGACTGGGAATACACCAGTTGGTGGAGCTTGAGAACTGCAAAACAAGCCACATTCAAGCCCTCCGCTTTTGCCCTCTGACGATTTAAAGGAATGCATGAGGTCGAGGGAACGCTTCAAATGTTTCGGTGATGCAATACGGCTTTTACTTACACATAAAACTGTTCTTTTTTGTATGTTGATGATCTGTAAATAATAGTTTCACATATTGTTATGAGAAGATATCAAAATGATCAGTCAATTTGCGACACACTGTAGCTATATAGGCTGAAGAAGAATACACATATTTTTGGAATTTTTTTTTAACAAAAAATGTTCTATTTTTAATGTAGTTAATTGATTTCACACACTATATATATACAAACACACACATATATATATATACATAATAAATATAAACATGAAAATGTGTGGCGTTTGTCATGTGTACAACAATAAAGTATTATTGCTTTATTTATGCATTCAACAAGAAATTTACACAAAACCAGAATATACACAACCACTATGTAACACTTGCCGAGTGGTTTACGCTCGATGGATGAAAGACCACTAGCACTGAATGGGCGATAATCGATAATACATCGATTATCATCTTTAGTTGACCGCCGAATCTTTCCACAGGTAGGGCTTTACGAGCACTCCTGAAGGGATTCACCGCTACCTGTCAGGGTGTCGTTCCCCGTCGTTCTTCTCAGCTACCTCCATCCATGCATTTGCCAACCATGATGCAAGTGGAATGTACTTAATTGCAGGTGCTTAAAACAAGCCATTTTGATGATTTTAGGATAAACTAGAAGCCACCCCGAGTGCTAATCGTACGAATTCCCGTAGAACGATCCGGAATACCGAAAGAAAAGTTAATTAATTAGTCCTTTGCTCAAGGTCAACATGTGCACAATAACTTCATCCCAAAGGATGTGTATCTTATTTCTGTAAAGTTGCCGACATCCATCTGGCTAAAACAAAAACATAAACATAATCTACCAGGTGGAGTAATTATCAAGAAGTCAATGTCTTACAGCGACCGTTAAGGTGATGCATTTTCTGAAGTAGGCCGGAATTAGAATGAATGATTCTCGCTTAACGTCACTCACGGCGGGTTTTAGGACACCAATACATTTTGCACGTTCTAACTTGCATATCGCCAAGAACGTACACAATATGTAATTTTCTGGCCAAAAATATGCCTCATAATAAAGATACAATTTATATACAAATCGGCTGCCAAGGTAAATTCCTAGTGTGCGATGTAATTCACTAACATACAAGAAACCCCATTCTACTGCTATATGTACCTTGTGCTTTTCACCATCAGCAAGACTCTTAACACCCATTGTTCTCATACGTAACACGATGTTGTTCATTTGTTCTCCTTTTCTTAAACATTTGTATATCTGCTATAACGGACAACATGCATGGTGTTGTAGTTACAACAACACCAACAAAAGCAGCGGATTATACAACTGAAGATGAAGACTTTTAGCATAACCTGCAAATCCTCGACAGACGAAAAACATTTCCAAGAAACACACTGAAAGCCTGTCATTGGTCTAACAATATAACGACAACGTTGCATGAAAGATGTCGTGTGCTTCTGGCTTTTTTGGTAAACACACCAAAGCACCGTTGCGGGACGTTTGTGTTGTAGAAAGAAGCGAAGGTTCACGAGTCACTGGAAAGATCGCTTAATCATCGCTTCTTTTGAAGTCTGACCAGATCACAACATCCTTGCCACGATCTTCAGCAAGCGAGAGGGCGGTGGCAGATCCCATTGCTGGTCACAGGACCGATGTTATTGTTGCATGCATGCCTATTTAGTCTGAGCTGTTTCCTGTGAAACTAGACTTAACTGGGCACCTTGTTTCACCTCCGTGATTTCTACGATCTGTAGCCCAGTAGGCCTACATCAGTCGTTCACACGTTTCTGGCAGCTCTATCAATCCTACATTACAGAGCATTTTTCTCCTTTCTGTGCCATTTGCTTCTCGTACTGTTTCACTTCCTCTATATAAGACAAAGGCGGCCATCTTTCCTTATCCACGTGTTTTTTGTTCTCTCCAGTCAGATTCTTCCACTCCGGTCGATTCATAAAGGGTTCGTAATTAGAGGAGATGAAATGGAGGCACCATTTAGACAGCTGAGCAGCGTTATGTATCTGAAGTCGGACAAAGAAAACAAAATATATTATGTCTATCCATTTTAGCAGGTTTCATCATCAAATATCAATGTCGTGACCCTTAACCTTGTATTGTTCAGAGTTATTTACTCTACTTGCCCTTCAGTGGTGAATTTTAGACATAGCCTGGGTGAGTCTCTTCACAAGGTACTTCATAAATTTTCTAACTTCAAATTACAGCGAAAAATCTTCCAATGTCTTATTCTGACAACCTTGTGTTCTCGCATATTTCTCGCACATCATACAGCCAGTGTTGGAAATTAATTATTATGGCAAATATATACAAGTACTTACATCTGAGAAGTTGAGCAATCCAATAACATCTATGTCAGCCTTCTCTATGTTTTGGATACATTTTTTGTCCACTTCTTTGCTGATATATAGTTCACACAAATTGACGAGACGTGGTTGACAGTATTCGTCCGCCAAGGCAAGCAGTTCCAATGCGTCGCTGTCTTCAACTGGAGAATGATCGGTGTACAAATACTCCAAGAACGCAAGAAAACCTTCCATGCTGACATCTTTGATTCTTATCTATAAATAAAAGAGTTGATAGGAGTTCATCAAACATGTGCAGAGACAAATGTTACACGCTAATCTCAGTCGTTTCATATGCTAAATGTGAATAACAGAACCAACAGCTGTGAATAGAGCTGGCCATTTTCCATATTGGTTTGTCATTGTGCAAATTATCAACGCAAATATCGGTGTCACTTCCGCTACAAAACTGACACACAAAAATGTCGTTGAGAGTTATTTCCCTTGATCAGATTTGCCCAGATGCACCGAGAAACCAGCATAAATCCATGACGAATACCCTTTGCCAAGAGGAACGTAACACTTCATTTCAAAGGTTGTACATCTCAAATGAAAACAAGTCTATTTGAATTCTTTTTATGATCATAAAGAAACACTTCAAAATGTTAAAGCAGCTTCCATATTTGACAAAGCAGCACTAAAAGATCCAGCGAACGATATACCTTGCAAATATCTTGGGCGGTTTCTGAGAATCGTCCACTAAACATGGCTGACATCACCTCACATCTGGCAGCGAGAATGGTGCGGTGAGCGTAGATCTGGTCGCCTACAAAATGTTATAAAAAAACACTTGTGAAATACTTCTTCCCGCTTCATAATTACAGCTGTGTCAGCGAACTACGTACATTCGGTAAATTACAGCTACAATGTACATGGGTGAAATACGGCCGAAGTGGACTTTAGCCATATCCATTTATTCAAACAGAGAGCACTTTATATGTCCATCAGCTATGCATGGTGTTATATATCATGGAAAAACATTCCTAGAGAAAGTAATTAGGGCCAAAATGTGTAGTTTTTCGTTCATTCCTGTTATTGTGATGATCATCTGTGGGTAAATGGGTAACGTCGAATTGATATTCTACAAGACAGCAGTAGTTAATTCGTCATGGCCACGAATCGCCATTTCATGGGAAAGGGTAAACTGATCTGAATGAATTCAAAACTGCTTGCCTGTTGTACATATCTATGAGCAACAAACGATGTAGGATACCTTCAAATTCAAAGATAACGTCGGCTAGTGTAGGTTGGTTCAGGAATAACTGTTTAATCCTCTGTCCCGTCTCGTCATTCAGGAATGTACCGATACTCGGGTTAAGAAACTCCTGCTCAGTTTGCAGGTTAGAACAGATGGTCTCCAGCTGAGACAGTTTGAATATTTTGGCTACTCTGGCTAGTTCCACCACATCCTCATCCGAAATATCGTCCGGCAAATCGGGAACACCTACAATAAAATCGGAGAGTGTTGCCACTTTAAAGGCCAGAATGTTGCTTATACGTATATACGCGTATATGTTTGGTGTAAAGTTGTATCCGGTCCAGCGCAAACTGGAATAAATTTATTTAATTTATACGTGTTTAACGCCGTAGTCGTGGGGGGCAGAATAGAACTAGTCAGGAAATGACAGTTAATAATTGAACATACCAGTGTAAAGAAACTCCAGAACGTGTACGAAGGTGGCCGCCTTGATGTCAGAACTGATATGAATACACGTATATCCGTTCTGATTGTCGGACTCTCGATCGTATACTGAAGCTATACCCTGAATCTTCCCGGAATTCAGGTCTTCTCGTGTGAAATTATAACCAGCCTTGATCTCCTGCAGTTGGTTACTCTGAGAACCCAAATGGAAAAAAGATGTTGGTGAAAACACACCCAGCACATATATGTATATACATGTAATTTAAACGCTTTATTCAAACGTTGGCAAATGCACAGGTAATCTATCAGTTGAGCGTCGTTTAACACATACGGTATATAGGGGTAGACACAAATTAATATAGATAAGCATATATTAGATTTGGCTTGCTCGGGCCTATAGTTTCAATAGATTAATGTAGTACATCCGGCCAAGCATTTTCAGAGGCAGCCATTCGAATCCATCATGACAAGTGCATAATCCATCAACTGCCAGTTGTTTATGAAACTCCTGTATGTGCACATAGTGTCTTGTTCAATATTAAAGATCAAGAAAAGAAATCACAGAAGTTTATAGTATATAGCAAAAGCTTTCAACATGGATTGGGTGAACAACGTTAACGTTCAATCGCTAAAAGGTATATGTCCGTTTCACCATTACACTGAAAAAAGCAAGACACTTTTGTATCGTGAAATAAAACACTAGTGTTTTAATACTTTTCAACTAAAAGTGTGTAAAAAGTGTTTATAACCGACTACAAAACACTTTTATGGTAAAAGTGTTTTAATGTATGACACTTTATTTACTCTAAGCTACTCCCAGTCCCCCAGTCTCCCGTCATTCGCTTCAGCGCCTGGATAGCATGGTGTCTGCGTGTACGTGTTCTAAAAAAACAGTTGTAAAGAATTCCAAGGTGCATTTATTTCTTATTACTTTGCTCCCTTTGGCTTCGCCCAGTCGATTCCTGCACACATATTCCTCATCGCTGTCGCATAAGGAATGATTCTTGAGTATTTACGTATCTACTTGATTGCTCATTGTTTAATGTCATACACTCAACAATCTTTCATTTTTTACGACGCCAGCATTGGTGGAGAAACACCGGGTGCCTGTTGTAATTTACCGACGTTTTAAAGGTTACTGACCAGCTTTATACACATGTGACGTAGTGCTATGCACACCATACTGGTTGAAGACATCTGCTCTTCAGCCTCATCGTCGACCTCTTATTGGGTCCCAAGAGCCAGCGAAAAATAACAATGCACGAATTTCTTGTCCAAGATACTGAGGGACAAGAGCCGTGATTGAAAGACAAGCCCCTTATCCACTCGGCCACTACCCGCTCCATACCTTAATTAGTACGACGTAAACCACGTGCTAACCAAATCGCATTAGATCGCTTTTCTGACTAACCTTTACAGAAGCCGAGATGCCGAAGATCCTGGAGAAGAAGAGAGAGACCCCGGAGAGGATGAGTTTATGAGCATCTATCCGATGGACATCTTCGGCAATGAACGTGACGTCGGCGTGATGGGGAGATCTTAGCAAGGCGTGGAACTCGTCAGCAAACACAGACGTCTCGACTTCAATCCACGGGGCTTTACCTGTAGTAACCCATAGATGTGTCATCGATTCAACATTAAGCAGGGTTTATATCCAGAAATTTTCCGTACAGAGTCCTTATTTGATTTTGGGTCGAAAGATTATCGAAAGCCAACAAAAAAGGTCATGAAATCTATTTAAGGTTGTGTTGTAATGAAAACTGGATCCCAAAGGGTAAAATTTCTTTTTATTCCAAGCTGGCTGTTTGATTGGAAGAGTGCTTTCCAAGGGTCCTATATAAACTATATATGAAGGGGTGCCAAACCTTGTGTTGTTATCCTTAAGTTTAAAGCAGCTGACAATGGTTTTGCCAGACAGTCACTTCATACAGCCTTTAGGCTATTGTTTTGTTTTGTTGTTTACATTATCTGGTGGGGACATTCACGTTCAATACGTATGACATTTATTGATTTCAGTGATCATTATCATTTGCCTGAGAGAGAGAGCTTAGAGTTCCACCATGGTAGTCGTGAAATGCAACATGGATAAATGTGATAGGCATTCTTCCTCTCCGGTTGTACGTGGGAAGGTCAGCCAGAAACCTGCGGATGATCGTGAGTTTACCAACCATAATGCTGATCACCGTCGTATAAGTGAATTATCCTTGAGTACGGCGTAAAACACCAATCAAATAAATAAATAAAAAAATGTGATAGACAAATGATCAAATGCTCCGAAATCACACATGAAATCACCAAGAAATCAGGTTGAATTTAGAATATACTTCATGTTTTCCACCACTGAACTGGAGATATGAGAAGACAGAGGGGTTGAACTGAAAATGAAGTGGTTGTTGTTTCTGGTTTAAAGCAGAAGACGTTCATTACAGGTATTAAAAATGAAAAAAAAAACATAAAAAAATGAAAAAGCAAAACAAAAGCAAACTAACAAACAGAAAAAAAACCAAAAACAAACAAAAACAACCCCTCCCCCTAAAAACAACACTCCGAGGGTAGGCATGTTTAAGATTACACTGTCAAGCTACAGTACGTAGGTCTTGCGTTATTGTTATTTCTGTTATTGTATCTATCTTACCGGCCGGAGGCATCACAGGAGGTTGGGGAACCAACTTTTTCTTCTTTTTCTTCATTGGATTCAGCACTTCTCTGATCTAAGTGGAAAGGAACGATATACAAAAATTACCCTAACCTAATCAAATCTATTTCAAACATTGCAGCCTGGAGAGCCCAACATGTATGCCAATAAAAAGTGACTACGAAATTAAATGTGGTAACGAAAAATTACAACTGATTATGATACTTAGATATCTCTGAGATATCAAACACGCTTCACATGGGTTAACAGAAACCGTCTGCATGTCATACAATGTTTTCTTACAGCATTCTGAAAACACTCCTTCACCCCCTCCTGCGTTAATGCACTCGTCTCACAGTACGGTAAACCCAGCCTGCTCGCCATTTCTTTCCCTTCCTTGTAGGTAACAAATCGTCCATCGCGGACATCTGCTGGTCTTAAATCTGTAGAATAGAGATGTGAAGTTTCTAAAGAGCAGCGCATACTTTTGTTTATTTCCAGTTTACATGTGCGTACTTCACACCCTTCTGTCTATATAGGTAGAGTATGTTCATAAAACACTTAGACAGTGGGGCCTACACCAGCATCACAGCGTTACAGCCAGATACAATGTGCTTATTGCGATTTGGATCTCTTTTTCAGATCAGGACGAAGAACCACTCAGTAGTCTACAATACGGCAAATTGTGCAGATTGTATAATATCTCATTTACCCGTCTTAACGTAGCCTAAATAAAGATAGCGTTGCTTATATAAAAAGTAAAGAGAGAGAAAAGCGGGTGAATAATTTATTGTCTTCTACACTGACATTAACATCATGATAAAGTATATTTCGATTTTCTTCCATCTAATGCCATGGATTGTTCCTAACATGTTCCCAGTACATGTGTGTGCGATCACACAGGACAAAACAGCGAGGGGTGTATTCGAGCCAACGACGTTTAATATTGGAAAGGCGCCATTTTAGATAGGCGTCTATCTAGGCGTCCCTTTTGGACAGGCGTCCGATCCGTTTATTATGAAGTTTGCATCCCTTTACACGGCGATATATTACGTTGTTAAAGTCGTTCTGACCTTTCTTACAGCCCACCAGCACAACTGGTGCCTTTGCCTTGTCGAAATGCTGCACTTCGGGCAGCCATTTTTCAGCTACGTTTAAGAGAGAATCCCTGCTACCTATAGAGAAGCAAATGAGGAAGACGTCTGTGCCTGGATAAGCCAAGGGGCGTAACCGGTCATAATCTTCCTGAAAAAAAAAAGAACATGCACAACCACATGAAGTATTCTCTAATCGTGATGGACTCTTGTTAGTAGATTTCTGTTTATAAGTCACTCAGTTACTATTATTAGTAGAGCTTTCGAGTAATTCTGAACCGGCGAGTTCAGAATTATTACGATGCCCTATTTTGTTACAATAATTTCTTACGCTTAAGTACATGTATATCATCAAATAACTTGCAACTGATATATAAATTCTTAGTAGATAGTACATCTGTTCCGAAGCTAAATGGCTTCGTCCGTAAAACGTACATTAAATATATTAGAGTGTGTTGGAGAGAAATATCGGTTAGTACCAATTAAATGCATTGATGCCTATAGCATGACTTCAACAACAGCTGTCCACCGTTACTTACCTGCCCCGCTGTATCCCAGAGGCCCAGAGATATGGCTTTACCATCCACCATGACTGAGGCACTATAGTTATCAAACACAGTGGGGACATATTCGGATGGAAATGATCCCGTCGTATAGGAGATGAACAGGCAACTCTTCCCAACGGCCCCGTCCCCCACACAGAGAAGTTTGACGTTTTGCATCTAAACACAACACACAAGTTTTACGTCCTTTCTTTAAACACTAAACACAGGACATTTGATGCTCTACATCTTAACACAACTCAGAGAAATTTGAGAACTCTGTCTCCATGTAAATAAAACCAAGAGAGGTTTAACGTTCTGCAACAAAAACACAACACATGCAGAGAAGCTTGGTGTTCTGTGTCTAAGCACAAAACACAAAAATTTGATGTTCTGCATCTCAACACAACCCAGAAAATTTGAATGTTATGCACCTAAACCGGAGCTCCCGTGGTAGATCAACGACCTTTGACAATGCACTGAAGAACCTCCCAATCTTTGACGTACAAACTGGTCAACCACAGTGGCAGAGGGCGATTGGTTTTCACTGAACACAAGATAAGCATTGTCGTCGACCACTAATTACTGCCCTTAAGGAACACGGCTACGAACAGTGCAGAGAGGGTGAATCTACAAATTTCCTGAGCCAAATGCCAGGATTGAACCACGATGCGCGTAAATGGAGAATCGTCCCATGCACTTTGGTGCGGTAATGAGGTGCATTGTTTTCAAGCAGAGAAAGAAAACAGGAAAGTTATTTGAATCTAAAGTATAATTACTATACAAGATGCCTGTGGAGACAACAGTAGAGTGTTGTAATTCATATTTTTTCTTTTATAGCAGTACGAAAGTAAGGGCAGAAGCAGATTTTGCCAGTTTAAAAGGTAGTTTCCAGGGAGAATTTTCATCATAATAAACGTATTTATGTGATTACGTGAGCCAAACTTATTTGCGCGTATATCAAGCCAACTTACAGAGTGTTGTAAATTATTTCGGAATGTAGTGTGGGTTCACACTATTATATCTTTATTTTTATAAAAGAAAAAGTAAATTATTTTAGGCCATTGGAACCATACAGTCACAATAATATTTCACTATTTTAAACCGTCGAGAGCCTTAGCCCAGAGGTAAAAGGTGCACCCTATTAGGCAGAAGACAAACGCGGCCATCATTTGCGGCCTAATCCTGGCCATTGTAGTTAATTTTTAGTGCCTAACCTAAGTTATGCAGCACACAATTAAACCACATGCACAAATAGTTAATGTGTTTATATTTTGATAAATTATATATTAGCTAGCTAGAGCAGCGCAATTACCCAATAGCCTTCCAACATCTTCAGTGGTATTCATGGGAAAGTCGGCCAGCAACCTGCGGTGGGTCATGGGTTTTGAACTTTGTGCTTCATAAAATGCTACGTCGTATAAGTCAAATGTTCTTGAATATGGCGTAAAAAAAACGGAAAAAATAAATTAATTCAACTACCAAATCCAACTGAAACCTATTAAATTATACATGAAAATTTGTTTTCGTTTTTTTCTTTTGTTTCTTAGGTTTATGTACATATGGTAAAATCTGTCCTCTATCCCTTCCTCTGTTGGCTGATGTTCTGATGATTTATGTTGGGAACTTTGCCGGGAAATTAAATAGGCTCAAGTATATAGCCCTTTATGTTATAAACTTAATATATCCATGTACCAGTGGCAATATAGTTTGGAATTGCTTTTGCTTACATGGTATAGAGCATCGTGACGTCTAACTGACTTGTTAACATTCCACGTTCTTGTCTATTGAATAATATACACAGGCATAGGAAGTTTCCAAAGAAGTAAGGAGATAGTAAGGGTGTAAGGGATATCTCACTCTTTGGGGGAAGGTCATATAATTCTTCTGAGTACAAAATATATACTGGACAAAATTTATAAGGTGGATTTAGCCTAAAAAGTCTTATCTTTAACTTGGAGAAAACAAATGAATAGATAAACGAGGTCTATAAATCATAAACCAGTTTAAATAATCGCTGGTTCGAATCCGATTCAAACCACTATCTGCTTGGCTTTGAGTGAACTACCTGAACTGTAGGCCTACATAGGCATGAATTTGTCTTGAGGAATAAAACGTAAATGATTTTACTTCTCCACGTGCTCGAAATTATTAGCTACTAAGACATTCCGTCTGATGACCGTACCATATAATTCGGGGGAAGTTGAACGTCGCGAAATGTGGGGTGGCTGAAGCTGAGGCGAAATCTTATTCCTTGCCAAACAGGGCAGGGTCCAGGGGCTGTTTATAGATGTCAGAATATGGAATCGGGAACTGGGAGCCAACTTCACTCATATCATTTATAGACCTACTAAACAGGCGACCAGATAAGTGCAATATGTAGACCAAATAGACTTAGCTTACACCACTCGCTCTTTCAAAAGATACATTTATTTACTGATTCCGCTGGGATAAACATAGATATATATGCCTATATGTCAGCCAAATTCATAAATCTGATCACTTACCTTTACCTAGTTTGACAATTTCTTCCGAACTCACCGCTAGTATCGAATCTATGAATGAATGTCTACGGCGATCGCTACTATCTTATACTCGTGCCTGTGTGGTTATTATAACCTCCAATCAGGAGGCTGGCTATTTTTAGCATCGCGTCAGATGACGGGGTTTCCGTCGATTTCGCCGTTAGGGGGCGCTGTGGAACGAAGCATGGTTGTCATTATCGGTCAAATGCTTGATTGCTTGTAAACAATTTTCGACAGCAAAATGACGTCACTTGTATCTCAAGCGGTTTCAGTAGAATTAGGACGTATGTATACATATTTATGTAGCCTGCGTGTTTAAATGGTTTGCAAGGAAAGAACTTTACGGGAGCACTTCACCTTGACGCTACCGCAACAACAACAACATGTGTCCTCAGTAAAAACAGAACATGTTAACACGGACTTGTCAAAAAGAAAAATGTAAACGGGGACTTGTTACAAGACAACACGTAAAAACGGATCTGTCGGAAAAGAACATGTAAAAACTGACTTGTCAAAAAAAGAATATTTCAAAGCGTAGTAGCGAATAAATTTTGCCCGCAATGATTCCACCACATTGGAACATTTGGGTTATCGGTTTTGAGAAAGTTATAACTCTCAAATACTGGTCCCCGAAATTATTAACCACAAATTTCTCCAGTCATACATATTTTTCATAATATTAAGTAGGCAAAGCGTAAAACTGAACGTAGTGTAGGTCAACATTATAGGCACAATAAATACTGATCTATGTTTATGCCCTGAAAGTGTGCTGAAGCAAAGAATTTTTGAAATATATGAGTTTGTTGCTGCATGTGGTGCATTTCTCCTATCTTTCCATTTTTAATTTAAGTGAGCCCAAGATTGATTGTACTGCAATGTCTACAATGTTTACAGTGTATCGGATTTTATTGTCTTAATGGCGCACTGTCTATAATATGACATCAATAAAATGATGTCACAAGGTCCTGCTCTTGGGCGTTTGATGGATCCACTTTCTTGTTCTTACACCATGTTCGCAAGACCATAAATCTCAAAGAACAAAAGCGCTACTTGAAAAGAATTATGATGCTTTTTGTGTCATAAGGCAGTGAAAATCAAAAGAGTTTAGTACTGATACATTTTAGATTCTGGAGCGTTTGACACTTTTGTTTTCCTCATTATGCATTTCTCATAGCAAATAGCAGATGCTGGATGTATCAACGGCCATTTTTACTCAGACCAAGGCCATGGTTAACTGAACTTACACGATACCTGTAGGTCTCTTTCTGGTCAACTCAGCCTTTGGCTTCGCCTCACTACATTCAGGATAAATATTTCTTCATACTAAATAGCAACAAGCAGACAAACAACCCAGATTTATCATATACATCAGTATATGGGTATTCTTGTGTGAAAGCTTTACAGGGGCAGGGAAATATCCCTGTGAATGGAGTGATGTTATTCAACAATTTTTATACACCGTGAAAGTAAAATGCAAGGCTATAAATAAAATATACTGCTTTTATTGTCTGTTAGTGCCTTATATATGCACATCAACTTATGTTAATCAGTTGTTTACCCTCAAATTTTAGCCCAGGTGCCTTGGCCAGAAAATGTGTCCTTCTACCAGCCCTATGAATGTAAGTGATGTGGTGCTTCATTTTGGTCAGAACTCTGGTACATATACATATATATAGCTGTGCCAATGATGTTGACAATGTTCAAGGATTAATTTAAAGCTTATAAATTTTCTTTAGTGTAATTGTGGCAGCTTCTGTCTGTTCACTTGACACATATATGCCCATCGACTGTGGTTTGGCTTTTCCACCCAAAAGGATGTGGATTTTGATATTTAATGAGAAACAGTAGTCAAGGCAAAATAACAGTTAACATTTGAAACATTTCAAATATTAGTTTGGGCTCTCACTGATTGAAGAATATTAATCTTGTCTTGTCGTTCAGTGATATAAACATGGGGTCAGATCCATGTCTCACTGGCTCAAATTCAACTGCATCTTTTTTATGAGAATGCTAGATGTTTGGAGAGCTGCAGTGGTTTCTGCAAACAGAAACCATGCCTTCTTCCACCATAAAAGGGTAATTTACAGATTCAATTACCATTCAGATAAAGTTACCCATCAATGGCCGATCAGAAGTGGCTGACTAGGCTTATCTACATATGCTTGTGGCAGATGCAGAGTATGTGCAATTAGCGTAAGACAGGTATGATATGAAATGATGTCATGTTTGTCATCCACGTGTAGCTGACCAGATCCTCTTACCAGACTGTGCAAACTGCTTAGCTGTGAAAACGTTTCTCCACATGAACGGCCTGAACTTTGTGGTAGAGCTGAGGACCAATGCTGAGGAGATGTCCCCTTCAGGTAACATCTGTGATCAGCTTTCATAGACATGTTACATGTATTTAACACAGGACAAACGGTGTGAAGCTGAAGTTTTAATCTATAGCCATGCCTATGAGTTATACGTGTCTCTGCTGTTACCATACAGCTAAATGAGTCGAACATCCAAGTCAAAAACAGAAAAAAAACACATATAAGAAAGTAGATCTGAGCTGAACCCTGAATTGTCACCAAATCCTCCAGTGTTGTAACGTAGACATTAGATTGCTATATGCTTTTGTCTAGTATCTATGCCTCATTCAGCACCTCATGTGTGCTGATGCAATATTCAGGAAAGTCTCTGTCTGGCTTATTGTTACTATTTATTTTCATAATTAGAAAATGTGATAAATATTGGTTTGTTTCTTTGACTAGGCCGAGTGCCTTTCATTCAAGTTGGTGCTTTCCTCATATCTGAACTTGACCCAATCATTGCTTTTGTGAATACCAAGGTAATTCCTGTTATTACTGTTGATATATGAAGTAAGTCTGTAGAGAGTAATTTGCTGTCCTATTGTTCAAGCAGTTTCCCGTCTGTACAGATATATACATGTAAATGTGTAATTTTTACACTCGTGTGCTCGTTGTTACTATAATAGTAACTTTGTTATTTCTTATTAATTAAAATTTTAGCATCAGCATATATTTTGTTTTTTTCAAAGAGAATTGTGCTGTGTGATAACCTACTGTTTTTTTTTTGTATTTTTTGTTTCTTGTTTTTTAATTAATCTTTAATATTGTGAATTCCAGGGCTTTAACTTGAGTGAGAACCTAAATGAAATACAGAGATCTGAAATGAGGGCCTATATGAGTCTTGTAGAAAACATTCTCGTCAATGCAGAGGTTAGTTATCTCCCTTGTCTATGTGGCATGAACTGCTGTTTGCTTTTGATATCTGAATGACATGAAATGTATGTATTATCCTTACTGTATTTGACCAGAAGTTACTTAGGGGTTTTGAAAGTTAAACTTTTCCAATCAGATATCATTCTACCTTTATAAAAGCAATGTAAATATCTGAATCTGGCAAACGGAGCAACTGAGTCACGGACGAAATAGTAGGTCAAATGCATTACATACATTTTAATATTAAAGACTCTTATGTTCTTGTTTCAGCTATACCTCTGCTGGTGTGAAGACACAGTTTACTCTCAGGTAGGTGATTAACCACTGCAACTTGAGAGTATGAATGTATTACTCAATAGTTTTAAGATGACCATTAAAAAAAAAGAACTGGACTCTCTCCAAAGAAATCGGATGCTAGAAAGCCATGTAACTGCGTGTGGTTTTATATATGCCTTTAAACTAGATTGTAGTGAAGCTTCCTCTTTTCTTTCAACATGGCCAGTAGCTGTGCATAACAGAAAAGACAATGAAGTGATTTTAAAAGTCAAACCAAAGAGTGGAAACGCACTGGCAGAAAGAAAGATGAAATTATTTTAAAAGGATACATTAAATTTTAGATTATTTTGGAATGCTTTACAGTTATTCTGAATCTGTTAATACAGGTACTAAATTGAAGTACTGGTGTGCATTCCACCATAGTTTGAGTACTCTGCCTAGAATTTCCATGCACTAAAGTACATGTACCACGTGACTACTTGGGTGGTCCCAGTCAAAGTGCCTAGCCTTCGAAAATGAATGCACCAGGCAAAGTATCCAAACAAAAGTGTCAATTAAGACAGACAAAGTGAGTGTTCTTTTATTTAATTAAGACATGTAGGGCGGGCGAGTTTGCTTCAGAGGAGTTTTGAAAATGTGACCTACCTGTCAGGGCGGTACGTTAGTATGTCAGTTCAAGGTAGATAACTCTTCATATATTGGGTAGATATCCTCAAGAGGCTGATGTATTGATTTATCTTCAGGTGACCAAGAAACGACACGGATCCATTCATCCTTGGCCATTAAATCACTTATTACCATGGAAACGGAGACAAGATATAAAGTCTCGCTTGAAGTCCACAGGATGGGGAAAGAAGACTATGAATGATGTAAGGAGGACCCAGTAACAGTAGATTAACAGAGAGGCTGTATGTCTCCAGCCAATGAAATGCTGCTAACAAGTCATGAACACAGTAATATTACGATTCACACAAGTTGTGTTTTTTGAATTTCAGTAAACAAATTTATTTAGCTGGCCTCTGAACCCATGCTGTATTTCATAGTTGGGAGCCTTTGGCGCTCAGTTGGTTTGCATGCTAGTGCAACGCAATGACTCAGAACCCTCCTACCAATGTGGTCGCTATGAGTTCAAGTCCAGCTCGTGCTGGCTCCCTCTCTGGCCATACGTGGGAAGGTCTGTCAGCCACTTGCAGATGGCTGGGGATTTGCCCTGAACTCTGCCCAGTTCCCTCCTACCATAATGCTGGTGGCCAGTGTCTAAATGAAATACTCAGTACGGAGTAAAACAACAATGATATAAATAAATATTTCATAAGTTAGCCTTTCCAAGCTTTGGAAGTGATTATTTTTTGTTGATGTGGTGAATACATGTACATTTTGCTGTATTTTTGGCAGGTATGTGACGAGGTGATTACATGTTGCCAGGCTCTCTCAGAAAGACTGGATAGACAGAAATTCTTTTTTGGGGATAAGTGAGTACAAGTATTCAGGGTTTTATGCATGGAAATGTTGAAGTGAAGATACTGGCAACTTGTTTTTGACTGCTTTATGTAAATATTACAGGAGTAAGACATTGTGAAGGATGTTGGCTTCAGTTGATTCATATCCTCTCTTAACCAAATCTACATGAAGCAACAATCAAATAAATATATAATAAATAATTTATTGTATTTTCATTTATCATTTTCCAAGCGACACATTTTGCTCGATTCCGATTGATTCATCCACCTTATAAGGTCACTTTTGGGGTGAAGTTGAATTAATTTCCTATTAGAAAAATGTAAGTATTGGCAACAAAAGCGTCATTTTAAGGCCTTGTATGTTCTTCTTGAAATGCATTTTAACATGCCAAACTTTAGATGAAATACCATAAACAAAAAAGGTTGAAGAAATGCCATGATCATGTTTTTCTTTTGCAGACCAACTGAACTAGACGCTTTGGTATTTGGACACTTGTACTCAATCCTGACAACAAACCTACCTGTTACAAGACTGGCTGAAATAATCCGTGGCTACCCTAACCTGGCCGAGTTCTGTCGCAGAATTGACGAGATGTATTATAGAGAGTCTGATTTTGAGGAAGTATGACCCCTGCTACTAGTTACTACATATGAAGACCCATAAAAACTAGGTTTGTGCTTGATCCTGTGTATCCACATTTGAGTATAGAAAGGTTTCTATAGGATTTACTCAACTAGCCCAGAGGATACATGAAGAAACAGATGCCCAGAACAGAGAATAAATGTCTTTTACTGTGAACATGGTCTTGTTACTATTCTTTTGGATTGTTAGCTTGACCGTATGAATTCAGAAATCTGTAACAAGTTGGCCTGTGCATTTGATGATAATAGTGGCTGTTGAAGAATATTATGCTAGAATCAACCACCGTCCTGTATTTAAACATTGTGCAGGTATTACCATGGATGTCTTTCGTCATTTAGCTGGTATTTTTTGTAAGGCCAGCTGGCAGTTTCAAGTGTGCAGGATATATCCAGGTTCTATGTGAAAGCATTGTAACCTCAGGCAGTGAAGCAATATTAAGCCAGTTGCATGCATTTTAATTTTTTTTGTGACATCAGAGCTTCAGTGGCTTAGTGTTTTAATAGTGCTCTAGTGCAAAAACAGTGATCCAGGATCCACTCACCAATGCCGTTACTGTGAGTTCAAGCCCAGCTTAATTACTGGCTGCTGTGAGATAAGTGAAATATTCTTGAGTACAGCATAACACTACAATGAAGTAAATGAATTCTTCATGACACCTGAAACTTAACATGGTTTTGAATATAATTTCTAATTAAAAACTTAGAAAAATATGTTGTAAAACACCAAAGCCGAGCTGAGTCCTGACTGCTTGTAGCATAAGCATTAATCGCCATTTCCTATTGTTTGTTCCCCAGATGACCTGTTATGCACATATGTACTGATGTGTAGTTGAAACTGCCATGATCACACTGTTTGGCTTTTACAGCATGTCTTATTTGTGGAGGTATTGAGGAAAGATGGTCTTGTGTGTTGAAGACATTTGTTCAAACGGACATGAGGACATCATTAAGGCATCATTAGAAGATCAGAAATCTTAGTACTCAGTAAGTTGAACGTGTCTTGTGACAGGGGAGGGGGTGGGACATTTCTGGTGTTACAGGGAGATACTGTTATGATGGGGCTGAAGTATGGAAAGCAATGCTAAACCTCAATCACTCAAGGAAATCTCACTTGTGCTAGGACAGTCTGCGGGTCAAACCACTGGTCCTTGCTTGGTGTATAACACTCTGATGTTGGGATGAAAATGAGCTATTCACAGATCAACGTTCTTCAGAAACTGCAGAGTTTCATCAACTCTCAAAAAACCTGTCCTGAGTTTAGCATGGCTTTAGACTTGTCGTGGTAGCTGTCACCAAGGAGATGTTCTTCATTTCCTAAGATTCAGATCTAGTATCACATGAATATGAAGTGTATTTGTTCACTACTGGCTATAGTTTTTATTTGCCTCCTATGTGTACATGTGTATTTGTGTTAACTCGTGTGCACTTCTCAGATTCTTAACACTCAACAATATATATTTCTTGCTTTCAAAGCAATCGATATGCTTGTAAGGAATTTATCAAATTAGATATGCCTTTTTCTAACTTTTTTATGTACATATCTCTGCTGCAAGGATCAGCAGGTGAAGGTGCAGCATGACCGTTACCGATCATCAGAAATTTAAAGCATGTACATTTGGCAAATTACTACATCTGAGATAACAACTCCATGCATATGTGTTACACTGGCTCAGATGGCATTGACTTGCTTTGAACATCAGCCCGAAGAGTTAATGTTTAAGTCCAGCTCTCGGCTTTAAGTCTAGAGGTTTGGCAGATATCTGTCCAAGTCGTCTTTTCTTTTCATGTTTCCCACTACCCATTATAAACTTGCCCTTTATTTAAGTGAACAATTCTTAAGCACAGCATTGATCACCAATCAAATAAATGTTTTGTAAGAGAAGATTTATCGAATTTATTAAGCAAACCAAAATGCAATTAAGAAGTTAATGGATGTTTATTTGTAAAACGTATATGTATGACACTGATTAGAATAAATAACTGGCTCTGAACAACAATGGCACTCAGTAACAGCTGCGTATTAGCTCACAACTGACTACAAAGGCTGAAGTAAATCTAGACTGGCTCACATTCACACCAAATTGAAGACTCGCCAGTGTGTGAGATGCCAGTGCAACTTTATTCTTTTAACCATATCAGATGACAATTATTTATTTATATATTTATTTGATTGGTGTTTCATGCCGTACTCAAGAACATTTCACTTCTACTATGGTGAGCAGAGCCCAGGGGAAGCCCATAATCACCCGCAACATCCTGGCGGACCTTCCCACGCGCGGCAGAACTTGAAGTCGCAGAAACCACATTGATGAGAGCCCCCAGAGGCCCCCAACTGACAATAAAGCAAGCTGCGAGTCATTAAGTCTATTTGCCCATTACCTAACATACATGATATAAAGGACATACAAGTGCGGTTTAACAAAATGCACTGACTTCTATGTATGCAGATATAGAGGCTTGTAATTTTTTTCAAATTTTAGAATCTTACCTGCATAGATATGGTGTTTTAACAGGGATGTTCCATTTAATTCACAAAATTTGGCAAATACACGAACAGTTTATACAAAAATATCAGCGTGCTAGTCTTTCCTACTGCCTGTGAACACCTCTTACAGATGCAGACTTCCTATTGTGGGATTCTTAAATGTGATTAAACATGTAGGTTACATTGGGGCCAAACTGTCAGCAGTAACAGGATAGTAACAACTTACAATGTAACAGAAAACTAAACATTCATCATGCAAAGCACTATTTATAATTATAAACAATGTATCAACAAGCAATATAGGACTTCCACAGTCTAAATTCATTTGGACGATATATGGTGGATTTAAAAAGTACAAGAAAAACACCAAGATTTACATACGCCATAAAAGGTCAAAATATATTTGAAGGTATACAATAAATGAATGCAAATTTATAGCTTACATGGATAATGTGTGCATGTGTATATAAAATGTTTGAAACTGTCCTTTAATAACTCAAAATACATGTACAAAAAATGAAAGGTTGAGTGGGAATGATACACAAGATATACACCACAAACTACACAAATTTGTAATTGTAGCTGGAACATTATTGTGTAGAATATCTGCCTGCCACACAACATGTACTAGAACAGGTTGCAGGACAAAATAGTATTGCACTGGACATAATGCACAATGTATAAATTAAGTACATGTATGGAGTTTTGGTCTTTATATATCACTTCAAAATAACAAAAAACTATGAAAATGCTGGAGTATTAATCAGTAACTCTTTCATATGCCTCAATGAGATATTTCTTGGGAACCAGCCCAATGTTTCCTTTCAGTTCAGCAATCCACCAAGACTCAGAATCATACTCCTTACTCAGTACATGGATTATGTCCCCTTGTTTGAAGGTCAGTTCATTGTCCGCATCAGCCATGCAGTCCCACTTGCCATAGAACATGTTCTGGTAATCATTGGTTACCCCGATCTTCCAGTCCTTGCTGTCTGGGACAATGCGTTTAGGCTCTGGCGGGGGTGGGCGCCTCTCCCAGGACACGATTTCTGGGGGCTTTAATGGGGTAGATGTGACAGCATCCTCATAAATAGAGCTGGGTCTGAAGGAATTGTCGCAGCTGTCAGAAGAAGGATCGTACCCTGCTGCTGAGGTACTAGAGTTGTACTCGATATTTTCTTCTATTGGTTCATATATTTCTGTAACAGCCAGAAAACAGGTTGATTATGCCTGGACACATTTTCTCTGCGAGGTTTAGAGTTGCTATAAGCCTTGGAAATGGCACACAACATGTCCTGTAACACACACTTAGTTTGTAGAAGTTCAAGCTACACTCTTGGATAATTACACCTTGTCCCTTGCAATGTGCAAATAATACACAGATTAAATCTCCCCTTTAATATTTCCTTCTCTATTTACTGGAAATTGACATCCCTGATAACCTCTTTTCAAGATATTATAACAAATTCACAGTGACCGCTGTCTATATTGTTCTACCCATCTCAAACTGAGGTACAAGTATTCTTGTTTTAGGCCTCAAAAGAGGATAGTCGATCCCTACTTGAAATTTAAACATTCCAGACAACCCGGAACTTATAGAAGCCATGTTTAATATTTAAATATTTTCTAATTATTCAAATTTACCCAGGATCACATTACTTATTCACATTGTTTTTCACACTAACTTCAACTTCATAATAAAGCTTGACACTAATTTTAATATGTAATCAATACACCGGGAAACAGTCTATAGACATATTTGTTCACTTGATTGGTGACTGGGTCCACTCCTGCCTTCCACCAAGAACCTGACAAACCTGTAGCTGACATTAGCTGATGCTGAACCAATCAGAGTTGCCACTGTATAACTGAGGGGCTGACTGACTGTGTTAGGGCTGACTGATTGTGTTAGGGCTGACTGATTGTGTTAGGGCTGACTGACTGTGTTAGGGCTGACTGATTGTGCTGAGAATTAGACTGTGTCCTGCTGGCCGCTGTTGTGTAAGTGAAGTATTCTTGGGTACGGTATAAAACACGAATCAAATAAATAAATAAATCAATCAAAAATCAAGCCAATGAAGGGGCCATAAAATAGATAACCCGTTTTCAAAACTTGAGCGTCTGTAAATGAAATCTGCGCCCAGACTTACCCTCATTATCATCCAAATGAAACGGTGTTGGTGTGTCTTGAACAGCTGGTGGTGATGTGCTAGGTTTCTCCTTCCTACTACTTTCAATAGCTTGTTTCCACTCTTCCATGTCCTGCTTACTTGCTGCTAAAAACTATAAAGGAACGGTGTCTTTTAATTAATAGCATAAAGACAAAGTATATTCGACAGCGAAAATCATAGACATCAAGTACAATTATTCATGCACTTTTCTCGCACTAACTATTACCTGATCATTCATAATATATTGGCATCTCATCCCTAAAACTTCAGCCTGGGATAAATCTTAACGTTCAGGTTTTAACAAGTATTCTGGTGGATCCAGGTCCCACTTTGCTGGGTTATTTTGAACATAGGCCAGAGTGTTGGAGTTTTGGGGAGAGGGTGGCTGGGCATAAATGCAAATGAGAAAGTAGTAATGTAGCTTTCAAAACTGATTACCTAACAACGGTTAGGAAAAAGTTTGTTGGTAAGTGCTTCAGTTTCAATTGCACCTAAGCTGACCTTGATAAAAAAAAGCTTTCTCGAATACTGAAACCAATACTCACTGTACTACATGTATTAATGCATGTCATGAATGCATGCATGTCAAATTAACTTTTAAAAGTTCAAAACTTGTAAACTAGCACAAGAACAAGTGCCTTGCATTCCCAATACCTTGGTCCCTTTGAGGCCAATGTTATCAAATTTTTCAACCCTTTCCCATAGAAAGAAAAATCAGATCAAAGTGATTGCTTTAATGAAGAGATTTAACTTGTACTTACCTCATAAGTCCTATTGCCCAAGCAATACAACTGGAAACTCAAGTCTTTCTTATTTGCCTCCTTCACTAAGTATGGTGCCTCTCGAAACTGGTAACCTGGGAATGGATCCACAAGTTTCAGTGCTGCAAGACTTAATTAATGAGAAAATCTGCACAGGCCCAGCAGCAGGTTTCAGAAGTTCTTATTTTATACAATACAGGTAATGATACATATATATTTTTTTAAGTATCTCAATTTCCCTTAATGTCACAGAAAAGTTACAAAATTATCAAAAACTGAGTACACATTGCTTTCATACAATAGAGCTATTTTCTGCTGACTGAATCAACAATGTAGATTATTGATAAATACCAATATACAAATAAATCTGGATTACAACATATGCTTTTAATACAGCACACGCGAACATATAACACTATTTAGCAAACATGAAATAATCTGACAGTTCACAAATCTAACATTCTGTCTTATAAACTGCTCACACCCACCTACAAGAGAAAATGCTCCTTTCTGCTGCTTGTCAGATGACTTTTCATAGTAGTAAAATATGTTGTTTTTGATAATACACCATCTCTTCTGGAAAGGATTCAGCTTGGACCTGAGATCTATAAACAGAGAGAAAAATTTACTATTATAACATCATCTCATACCCTTTGGTGTATGAGTGCATGGTCTGGCAGCCTTTTTTGCTCTGTCATGACTCATAGGGATAGTCACTATGTGATCATATTCCTGTTAAGGGTTCTATCTGAATGGTGTATGCTGCATGAACCTGATCGGGATCAAGATGTACAGTGTCCCTATTTCTTTAGGGTGAGTCACTGAGAGCAAACGTACAACCAAAACTGTTAACAGGCAAACTGTATAGATCTACCCACCCAGACAGCCTTTTTTTAAGTGTTATGTCATAACATAAAATGTGGAAATCTTGTGTTCAGTTGAACAGGTGGTTTTACAGTATTTGTTATTAAGATGTACAGTACATGTAATTGTATATGTTCCCTAAGTTCCCCCGAAATACTGACAAGGAGAGGCTTCTAGGTTACTCAGATCATGTTAATTTAGAGCCACTTTCACAAGACTTAGTAACTACTGTTTCTCATAACTATTTTGTAAATGACATCGTATTTATGGTATAGTTGCATATGGCAACATCATTCCTGAGCATAGTTATGAAAAACTGATTTATGAAATTTTCTGAAAAGTTAATTTATAAACTTTTGTGAACGTGGCCCTTAGTCAAAACACAGAGGAATAACCATAAAATTAACATAGTTTAAACTGACTGGCAGATTGCTTCAAAATAAGTTTGCAATTATCTGACAGTAACCAGCCTTATGGAGGCAGAAAAAAACAGGAAAACATACCGATGATACATTTTTCCACTAGTAAGAGACTGAGTATTTGTGGAAGACAGAGAATTCTTCTGCAAATGCTAGGCTACGTATTAGGCCTCACAAGCGTTATAAGCCATTTAATATTACAAAAGCTCCAACAAACATCAGAGCGGGGGAATCTACAAGTTCCCAGAGCAAGAACCAACTCTGAAATTCTACACTGCATGTAAATCAACATTACAAAAAAAGCATTATTAAACGGGATGACTATGGATTAGTATGGCGTAAAACGCCAGTCAAATAAAGTATCAGCCATGTTGGGTTGTTACCTCCAGCTTTGCGTTTCTTCAGCAACATGCCACTCCTTGTACAGCCAGCTGATGCTTCTCCAGCAGAGAGATTGGCAATATCTGCAGGCACACAACAGCACATGCAGGATCATTCAAAGTCACAGTAACCATGAACTCCATATTAAAGGCCAGACTGCCATATTGTGCGTTAATAATCTTTCACATCATTAGATTAAAAATCTTCTACTGTCTTAGACTCCAAAACAAATGGAATAACACTCAGTTAATACATATATACCTATTAATCTTTTTGTCTCAAAGTTTAGTTCAACAAAGTGATCATTTCTGTTACAGTTGGACAGCTGACAGAGATGTTTTTCTCATAAAAGAATGTATGGCCACTTGTCATTGTAGTTTTGCTAATTTCCATGTCACTAAAATGTTAACACACGCTGTGGTGGCCGTGACAAAATGAATGATTATGCCTAATAAAAATGTCCCTTCAGCAACATTGCAGTCATACTGTAGCAAATAGTATTTAAAGATCATGTGTAGTTTGAGGATCTGATCAGTTTCCATTAATTTCACTTAAAGCACAGGACATGTACACTGTAACAGCCCATAACAATAAGTCCAGTCTCACTTTCGCTGTAGGGTGATTCCTCTCCTTCCTCCAAACTACTTCCTGTGTTACCAGAGTCATCATCTGAAACAGGAAGAAAACGTATTACATGCAGAACACAGATCTGATGTGACTAGCAATTCTAGTTAGATTATTCTGGAGGGAAAGTCAACAACGAGCATCCACAAAGTGAACTGAAAGAACACCACCGTCACAGCCTTTAAATGAAACTCTATGGGCAGCTATCTACAAAGGGAAGCAACTCTTCACTCATGAAGCAGCACAGCCACCTAGATACATGAATAACAATGTCAGCTTAGCTTAATTATGATGACATATGTAACTGAGATCACTGGTATTGTTATTTATATAGGAAGAGCGCTGCTCTTGTATGAGTTGCTTCCCATTTGTACAAGGCTGGAAAACCCTATACACATTTTGACAGTGAAGAAGAAGAAGAAAACTATGCAAATGACACCATTGGTTATTATGCATAACAAACCTGTGGGTGTTTTCTGGTTAACTGGCCCAGGTTTGGGTGGCAGAAGGCTGGGATATTCCACTCTCAATACTTCTAACTTGTCGAGAATAGACTGTTTCTGTTTCTCTGCAGATTTGGAGAGTGCCAATGACTTGATGCCTTCCACGAGGAAACTTTCAACTTCTGAAAATGGGTAAAGACAACACACTGCTTAATGGCAATGCATTCCTGCTTTAACTAGCTTAATGTCATTACAACTTGATGGTCCCTGAGTAGCTCTCTGAAATATTTTACATTACAATTATATTTCTTGGTTCACTTTTTCATTATGACATAACAAGCCGAGCCTTTAAATAGCATGGCAGCTGTGCAAAGACAACATGTAAAGCAAAGCCTGCTGTCTATTTGACCACTTATGATGATCATGGCTGATATATACATTAAAGCTTTGTATGATGTAGTGCCGTGAAATCTTTACTCCAGGTTGGACAAATTCATTATGGACAATGTGAACAGCAAATAAAAACAGACACGACACAACAGAAAAAATTGTAGGTCTCAACTTTGAAAAAAGGGTTTAGGTTTAGTCTAATTTTCATTCACCTGACTCCTTTACTTAATTGTCAGTATAAATTTATGTGATACTGTTTCCTTCTTTGCATGGGTTGAGCCCATGTTCTATTCAACATTATCTTTGTCACATGAACATCCAATGTACAGTATCCTTGTAGCAGGCTGGTTATAATATTAGCATATTTTGAGGCACACAGAGAAGATCAGACTGAGAAGAAAATTTATAATGGTTTACCACACCAATTTATTCTATGCATGTCTGACTACACGGGGCGTTCTGTCAGACTGCTAATCTTTACAAAATGCCATGCTTCTTAACTTAAAAAGAAGTTACTGTTTACAGCAGGGATTAGTCATGTTCAAAATTTGTTTGCACCAAATATAAAACATGTTGACTTGATTCGTCAAGGCAGTGGTTATTATCATTCTTTATGCTTATGTCTTAGGGAACCCAAAGATAATAAATATGGGAGTCTGCATGTGATTTTGTGTAAATGCTAACTGTAGACCTAGGCACTTGCTGACAATCTAAATGCATTTTAATACAGTATCTTCTTAATTATTGAAGCCTTTTGTTAGCCAAGCTGTTAGTGTTTCACTTCAACTACTGTACCACAATAATTACAAACCATATATATATATATATATATATATATATATATATATAATATATATAATATATTTAACAGACAGTGACTGTCTGTTGGGAGTGTCAAATGAGCATTGGTTTAATGCACTTGGGCACTTATCTGGGCTCAACAAACATGCATGCACACGTTAATTACTGAATGGACAGTGGGATAACCGTATTGCACAGGTCTACTATATGCACAAGTCGTCTTGGTATCATTACCACCCACCATGATGACAGTGGCTACAGTACACTGAAGTGTCAAAAGTTTTCCATTCCTAATGGAACTAGCCTTGCTAGTCCACTTTACCTGTTAGTATGGCCTTAATATATTCGTTGTACTTGCTCATCTTGGATCTCCAGCGGTCACAAAACAACGCTATAAAAACTGACCTCCCGTTTTCTGCTTAAAACCCTCCACAGACCACTGATATTTGCACCAAATGTCTTTCCTTCTCTACTTCCTTCTTCATCACTGACCGCACTCAGCCGGTTAACTTTTTCTATTGGCTGTTTGGGTTGAAATCAGACTCGTACTTTGTTGAACACAGCATTACAGAGTTACACCCCTTGACCCCGATTTCTCAGGCTACATGTAGCTTAGGCCTGCTTGATTAGTTAAGTCCGGGTCGCGCGATTCTCAAGGAAGTGTTATAAGCAGGATACAATGTACAAAACGTGGCTTTGGGCATATGGAAATTGTTCTCCAAGATATTAATTTGCGTAAAAATGGGGCCTCCGATTTTGGAAGTGTACCAGTGCATAGTGTTTTAACCTGTATATTGATGAGCCCTCACCCATAGGCCTAATTAACTTTTCATCAGAAGTGTCACTCATGTTAGGTTCCATGGGCGTATTGATGTTCCTTACTATTCATGTGGTAAATGTATCAACTCCCCCCACCATAATATTTCTCCAAACTTTTCTGCGGTGGCAAGGGTCTATACGGCAGAGTATGAACAGCCTATAATCCTGGAGAAGATCTAACACTTTCACTAACACTTAGGCCTACTTAACTAACCAACCAAACACATAACCAATTTATCGAAATTAACTCCTAACTTGTCGAGAAATACGGAATGATTCGCAAGATACTGAAATTTAAAGATGAACTTGATCATAGACGAAATGTTACGTGACTTCATTAAGAAAAAGCCACCGCCAGGGAATTTTCTGTCCAGTACGGTAGGTTTAACTGTTAAAAAAATACGACAGTATACGGACGATAACCTTTAAACGTAACTCACTTCGGAATGTCGGCAGTAAAATCTAGCTTTATAGGCTAAAATGATCCTCCATTATCGCATCGCTCCTATTATGATTTGATTTTGACTTATGTATTGATTTCATTAGTGTTTTACGTCGTACTCAAGAATATTTCACGCGTATACGACGGCTGCCAGTATTATGATGGAAGGAAACCCACGACCACTGCTTTGATTTTGAAAGAGGGGAGTTGTGGTAAATTACCTTTTAATTGTATATAGGCTACATGCATTTACAATAGAAATAATTACGACCCAGTTTGAGCTAGAGTGTGTACGGTAGGCTAGATATGGTAGGTGCATCAAAATGCAGGTATATACAGAATAATTAAATAAAACCAACCATCCCGGTTCCAGTATAGAACTGTGACTAAAAAACCCGATGTATAACATGCCGAGTAACGACGGAACTAATCTAGATTGGTTACACGTGTGCAGCTTTGATCAACTGCTTACCAGTGGAGATGGGTTGAATTGATATAGATTAGTAAGGGACTTAGTAAGAGATTGTTTCCAGTACTGCATTCATTAATAATTGATGGTGTTTGAGTTCATCGGCCTAGATTTTATCACGTCACTTGGTATGAGGAGGGATGGGAATGTGATAGACATCATAATCGGTACATCTCTGTGTGAACTTCCGATACCAGAGGACTCACGCGAGATCTCCTTCAAAACCGAGGGAACACAAGCTTTGTGGATTGCCATGCGGAAATCCGATCGTTCCTGGCTAACTAGGCGAGTCCAAGTTCGTCCTCGGCTAACCAGGCGAGTCCAAGCCACTCAGAAGAAGACATTGCCTAATGGCTGTGAGAAACAGCTTCGAGGTCGGCTCGATCGATTCCTACAGACACAGAGAGACGTCATCCAGCTACCCTACTTGACTCTCAAATGAGTCGATCAATGCTCTTGGTTCCTTTATGACCTCCCAAGATTTAAGCGCGTCGTTGAGTAATGGCAAGCTGCTGTTACGTCTGTTTTCTAGATAAAACCTGTGTGCTTTAAACAAGATTCATAACCATGCCAACAGCTGCTTTGCTTTCACTGCCATTTAAACGGTAATGGTGGAACAGAAAACACGATGACCACTTTCCGTTATGTGAGTGTTAGTGTATTATGTAGTTGAGTGCAAATTTAAATGTACAAAGAGACCTCTGTATTCAGAAAAGACTTGGTCAATGTCAAACATTATACAAAGAAAAAAAAGGAGATGTGTAATAATCAGAAAACGTCTTTTGCAATCTGAGATTAGATTTTCTGCTTCTTAGCGCAACATTCCCCGTTTCAGCGTTCGAAAAAAACTATTAAGTAGTAACACGAAACCAAACAGTTTTTCAGATGTTCATGTAGTGTGTATATGCAAACCTGTTGTTGTATCATTATGGCACGTTTCAATGATATGGTGACTGAAGACCCGATAGCTCATTCTGCGCTTTAAGCTACGCCCTTTGATCCTTGACCAAGGCAATCATATGCTGAAATAAGGATCATGCTGGGACGGCTGTGGCCTTACGTCAGAATTCACCCGATGTGATTTCATTTGATTGTTGTGTAACGCCGTACTCAGTTATTGTTTTCTGAAGTCAGAAGATTTGTCTAGTTCATGGAGAGGTGAGCTGGTTTCCTCCTGACCATGTCTATATAGATCTATAAGGTCTTTATATATAGAAGAAAAGATATTGAACGACTAATAGATATACTACCCCGGCAATCATTAAATCGCGCCATATATCAGTTGGAACCGATTTTGTACAAGAAGTAATGGTATAAAGAAGAGTTGTAGGCCTCAGAAATCCAATATCAAGCTACAATTTACTTATACAAATCGACTATGTCGGCCATATGCAGTGCTTCACTCTTAATGTAATCGAATATGAATATAGGGTTAAGCGGTATGGGTAGACAAACCCTGAAAGCAGAGTTCCAAGGATCGTTTGTGTTAGTCGCTTGGACAGCGCAGCAAATGACCCAAGGTACATGTTGTATATTTTGGAAATTTGACGTGGGGATTTTTTCTAGTAATGATTCGTAGCCTGATTGAAATGATGTTCTGTATGAACAAGTAAACTTTAGCTTATGTGACTATGGTAAAATGGTGTAGACATTAAGCAAGGGCCATCCAGGATGTAGAATTTTTGTGTGGGTAGTTACATGTATATACCAAGATCAAAATTAATCTCAAGAGTTATCTATCTTGTGGTATACTCATCTATGCCGCATTAGCCGTTCCCATGAGCATACACATGTAAGCCTTGTCATCTGGGGCGTGTATTGTCTTCTTGAGTTCCTGCTAATCAGAGTGAACATAACCCACTGCTTAGTTTATAAAAGGGACCCGACGCCTACCACGCCACCCGTATTTATCTATAGTGTAACGTTTTGTAACTGGAAATTAGAGGGCTTTAGAAAGAGGATTGGTTTTCAAAAGCTTTTAAGCATATAACCGAATTCATAGGAGAATAAGCTATGATCTGTAAGTATGATTGTACAGTATAATGCAGTAAGCACCGGTATGGTGGGCGGCAGTGCACTGAGCCAGAAAATCTGACCATTATATTATCGATGAGAAATGCGGAGATAATCAGCTTTGGGATACACTGAATTATCTGTTCACGAGCAACGGAGGCGTACGAATTCTCGCGCAATTCAACGCGAATGCACATTGCGATGGGAATGTTAAATCTAATTGATAGGTCAATGACTTTGTTTTATTCATTATCCATATGGGTTTTATTACGCATACCAGAGCACGGCGTTTCTCAAAATCCCCAAGCTTTGCCTTGTGCGTTTTCACGCCCTGTTTGGTGTTTTGCATCTGTTGTAAACTATAAACCAAGGATAGATTCATGAGAAGAGGGCAGGTCATATAGCAGTTGCCTCACCTGTAGATTTTTCTACACCAAATAAAGCACCAAGACTTCCAATGGATGAGGCGTTTAGGGCACGAGGTAGCTTTAACACCACACAGATTATATTGATAACAACTTCTGATTTATTATACCGCAACCTTTCGATGTAAATTCTAACATCGTTGCCAAGCGAATGAAAATACAACGAAAAGGCTGATGACGCCTTTGTGATCCTAAGAATAGACAAAGACCCATCTCAACTGCTGGAACACGTGAACAGCCTACACCCGCGCATCCAATGCACCTTGGAATTAGAAAGAGATCAACAAATCCCTTTCCTGGACGTTCTCATGTCGCGCCACAATAAACAACTCCAGACCATCGCCAACCCACAACGACCAGTGCATCCGCCACAGCTCGAATCACCTAACCCATGTCAAAAGAGGAATCTTATCCACCTGATCAAAACGAGCGGCCAACATATCCTTGACTCAAGAAGCTCTAAACTCCGCGGTCAAACATCTCAGATTTGGTTCAAAACCTCAAAACTAACCAGGAGAACACACACACAAAAAATGACCAGTGACCCATGACCGTTTCTGATTATCTTACCCTTCATTAGTAGGACTAGCTACACTATACAACGACTACTTAAAGAGAAAGCCAACACTGACAGTATGTTCACCAATGGATTAACCTTGAAAACCTTACTGAACACAACAGGATAACGGCCACCCACTATCATACAGCAAGCCAAAGGCTGTGCGTACAGATTTAACTGCTCCTGTGGTGAACACTACATAAGTGAGACTGACAGACCACTGAACAAGAGAATCAAAGAACACCAGACGTATTCTCAAACCAAAGATATAAAATCAGCCATCCCCGAACATGTGTTAGCCACCCCTAACACATAACAGGGTGGAACAATGTGAAAACCATCAAGACAAACATAACTGACTAACATCAAAAAACTGATGGAAGCCATTGTGACCCAGAAGACCAAATCACAGATCAATAGAGACCAAGGATTTTTTAGTCCCAAAACCTACGATGACCTCATCAGTGACATACCCAGTTAGTCCTTCAGAAATATCTCGTTCATTAGAATCATATCATATGTGTTGTCTTTATCCCTGTATACCTGTATCACCATATCATGTATGTATGTTTGTTTGTGCGGGTGCCACATCAGTGAACTGGTATAACCTTTACTATGTTTTATTGATGTCTAGCCATATGTGTATACACAAATACGTTGATGTCATACATGTCATTATTGACTTCTCGATGACTTCTTCATAGTATGTAAGTTAAAATTTTGGTTGGATCTTCATTCTTGATAACGATGTTATAATGTACATCGAAACGTTGCGGTATAATAAATCAGAAATTGTTATCCATATAAACTGTGTGGTGTTACTCTGTCAACTTCTAAATGCGACTCACAGAGGTAGCTTTAGTCTTAGCGGTAATACTTAATATTCCGTTTGCCTCACACATAACATGTATATGCTACCTGTTTGAAATGTAAGGTGGTAAGGAGGTTGATATTACATCTCTCAAAAAGGAGCGCTAAAATCGCTTCCGGTGTAACGTGGGTCGCATATAGCAGATTATACCAGTTGTATGCTTTCTTGTCATGAAACATCAGTTTGTGCGACCTTCACCTTTAATTTAACGGCCTTCTATTTGGTTTGTTGCACAGCACATGGCGTTATAACTAGCCCTGAAGAAGAACGCAAGGAGTTGTCTCTGTCATGAAAAAAATAGTGTCAACATTTAAAACAGGATGTGTTTAACGACAATGAAGTGGTAATGAAAGGAAAAGCGATATCCCAGAAACATGTTCTGTTGCAAGCCTTATGAACCCTAACTATACACTCTCTATGAGACGTGGTGGCAGATGCTGTAAATCATTCCGTGGCTTCATTCCTTTGAAAACTTTTATCACAAACAGGTTCTGCAGAGAAGGAATAGTGTGACGTCATCCTTTTGGAAGGGGTAGCCTATGCTTTTCATTTGTAACATGACGTGATTTACTGTGGAGAATTCTTTAGACATCATTTGTTTAAAAGAACTAAAGAAGAATTATGAAACGGTAGAATTTTGCTTTGTGAAATAAATGAAATGTTGTGGAAGATTATAATGTATGAGGATTAAAAAAACGATGGTATAACAGAAGATATTAACACACAATACGTTATGAAACACACGTCACGTTTTAAATACATGATACGTTATAAAACGCATGATATGTTATAAAACACATATTAGTGCAGTCGGCGTGGATATAATATTTACAACAGACGAACGACAATGGAGGAAAAGCAGGCAGTTAAATAGTGGAAATGTATAAAATATTTAATAGGGATTGACTTGTTATGTAGGAAAGAAACATGCCACATTTAACAAACAGTCATGAATTATAGAACATTGTCTTGTAACCTTTAAGTAAGAAGTAATGACGGCCAGGAATACAAGATATAGGCCTACGGAGTATAAAAACATGGCCCAGAAGCAGCAGTGGGGGTGTGCATATTTATACATGTACAGGAGATAAAACCCACTTTCTCCACACATTCTGTTCACTTGCTGCAACGATTTCCTGTCCGTAAAAGGCATCGAACAGGAAGATGGCTTTTTGGATTGTCCATATCAGCTCAGAATCACAGGCATACACGGCTAGGCTTGCGTAGGCCTATATGACCTAATGGAAGTGGAATGCCTGTATAAAGACCCAGCAGAAAAATAAAATAGCTGTTTGAGAGTTAGCGCGGGCTGATCTCGATATCAACTTTACGTCACGACCCCCCTAAATCTGTCCAGAAAACCCATCTAAGCCTTTCGATTCCTGGAGGCGATCAATCACGAAGGCATCATAAAAACGGCAACTGGCCCAGGATCCGGCCGTGGACTGAGGCGACGGTATTATGGATGTGGAACAGTTTTACGCAACATAGGTATTAGTTGTTCCCGCAGAACCATTAACTGACTTGGCCCTGGTTGAGTAGTGTCTGCAGGCAAGTCTTTTGGCAGTTTGGCCTTGGTCTACTTGGATTAATGGCAGTGTGATGGATTTAATACAGACCTACAGTTCAATCATTCCAAGCAAATTTCCGACAGCATCGCCTGAATATTGCATATAAAACATACATAACGTCGTCAGACAACTCATAGAATAACTCTACAAAGACAAGTAAAGACGTGCTGACAAGTAATATAAATATATCTCCATGCATGCTAATGGAAATCATAAGACTGATGTTTCCTCATGTATAAACCAGACCACCCATGGTACATAATGGAGCCATTTAAAATGGGAGCGGTTTTGTGGCATTAAATAATAAGCTTCTGGCTTTATTATATTGATATAGCGTAAAAAAGAAGAGCGTTGAGAGATTCGTAATCCTCCTTGTTGTACTTGAATAAACAGACTTCGTGTCTGCCACTATAGTCCGCCTGTGTCAGGACGAGTTGACCTAAGGGGGAGTACGCAATGCACTTGGGTGAAGTCAGTCCATCTAAGGGGGTGAGGATCTCCCAGAGCCGACCATTCCGGGCCAAAATGTACACCGTACTGTTACACACCAAGATGGTGTTACCGTCGGGATCAGAACACAGCCCGTACAGATTGATTATCTGGCCTTCTAGCAAGCGGAAGTCCTGCCAAGAAAAGCACCGAAGAAGTCTGCCTTCAAAATGGAAGAGTTTTACGCAGCCGTTGCCTGAGTCTGTGACGATAATTTGTTTGTTTCTGTTGACCGCTACAAAGTAGGGATGATCAAAATGCCTTGTTCCTTCGCCGTAGGAACCGAAGGCGTGGCTGACCCCGCCGCTGGGGTAAAGCACAGTCACACAGTGTTTGGATATGTCCGTCACCACCATGAAATTCTCCGGACTGACAGCTAATCCGTAGGGAAATTCGAACACTCCATTTGTTCCGTACTGAGTGATATATTCACCATTCAAGTTAAATATCTTTACGACAGCACTGACACTATCGGATACTACCACATTTTCATCCGTTGTCAAGGCAACGCACATTGGGTAGTTTATTTGGTGTGGTAGAGCTCCTTGGAGACCAAACTTGCATTTCAGTTGTCCTTCGCTAGTGAATATTTGTATTCGGTGATTTTCCGTATCCGCCACCACGATGTCCCCTGCGGGCAGAAAAAAAAAACAAAAAAAAAAAACAAATCACACGACTGCATTGGCGTGAAATAGAAGAGAAGGCATATTAGCAGGCCAAATAAAATGTGTGCTACGGCGTTAGGTTGTCGCTAATTAAAACTACGCACATGAATTACATCACAGGCCGGAGATTGAATGGACCGCGAAATGTTTGATTAACAGGAGAGCAGATGAAATACAATAACCGAAGCGATGGCACCTTGGAGCTAGGCCATATATTTGTCCCCATTACCGTTAATTACTGGCTAGCAATTTAGCTCATAAATGCTGAACACCTGTGAGGTTGTTAACCCACCGTACAAACTGGGATGAATACATATATGTCGTATATGTCACAAGACTTAGTTGCATCGATAACTGTATATAGCCTTTTTCTTGGCACCTGAATGTTACACGCACAAACCAGAGCAATGCCAGCAGGCAGACAACAAACTACAGGTACATATTTAGCCCACATTTACTTCCTGTCCAGACGTTATTTAATTAGGCATCTAGATTTCGTCAAATCAGTACACATGGAACTGAATAATGAGGTGGCGTGTTCGAATCCAGCTGTTCACTGATCTTTTCAGGTTTCGGCACCGGAAACTGGCATGTGTCATCAATTCACCTGGCCTTTCACCAAACAGAGCTCACCACCGCCACGCGAGTGAATTATTCAATAACCACTGGCGTTAACCCCCGATCAAATAAGTAAATCAATGCAATGCTGTTAAAGTCAATGGTCAACTCGTAAAACGCCTTCAAGCCTTCAACAAAGCGGCCCAAATCTACATGTATGTGCTCATTTATTGTTTCCGATAAAACGTCATATTTCTGCGGGGCATGTGTGTTTATGAAACAGCAAGAAATTGTGTTTCACTGCATTTTAGACTCTTTTCTATAATCGGAGTCTCACATTATGGAATACAAATGATTATGATCAAGGAATATGAATCAGCTTTCTGTTTTCATTATGATTTAGAGATGACCCAGGCTGTTGCCTGGCTGAATCATTTAATAAATAAAACCTTTCACCATGAAGACAAAGCATTAAGTTTGTCAAGCATTATCATGGACACAATGTAATAAACAGTTTTCATCTTTTAGACAAAGTATCCAGGATTCTAATGGACTTAATATGATATCGCGGATGAATTTCTTCCCTCAGTGACATCTGTTCGATTTAACACGAGGCCGGTTATAGACAAGGTCTTGGTTTAGACATTTTGGCTTAGTGACAACAGTCACCCTATACCCACCTGACTTCGTCACAGCCACACCCGAGGGCATATTGAATTGACCTTTGCCCTTTCCCCGTTTCCCAAACCGCCTCAGCAGCTTGTTCCTCTCCATCCCGCCGTTCTGTCCGTTCTGGCCGTTCCGCCCGTCTGTTCCAAACACTCGCCTGAGAAGGTACATGTTCAGCCGAACGGCACTAAGGCTGCAGTGCCAACAGGGTGCCTAGGCCAGTGTAGGAGCTTCTTCATCATGGTTGCCGTTAACTGTAATCCATGATCTGGATAAAAGAAGCAGTTCGGTAAGACACGGTGTAACTTGGTACATATACTTAGCGATGCTGACAACGTCTACTTTATAACTGTATACACTGAGGGAAATCCTTACATACGCTGCTAAGGGTGGTGGTGGGGACATTATATGCATTATTCATATATGCTGGGAATATATTTGACACGATTAATACAAATACCCTTAATTGGCGACTTGCCCTGGAAATATCAGTCTCCAAAGGACGGGTTTCCAAGGCTGTATTTATGCATCCCCTTATATGGCGGTTGAAGAAGCACATAGACCACAACCTGAAGGTGTTTGAGCTTCACCGTCTGGGGACACCGGGAAGGTGGAATAAATCCTAGACTAGCTCAGCGTGAATACACACACACTGTCTTCTGCATGGCCCTTAGTCTGGGACTATGACAAGCCACTAAATGCCGACACCAATGAGTTGTAATAGGCTTTCGTATCCGTTTTCGGACTCCTCTCGCTGGCAATAACGGTTAACATGAGGCAAAACCATGTGTGTATACTGCTACGTACATATTATCGATTTACAAATCCACCAGATCCTAACCCTGACGTATAAAAAATACAAATGCATGACAATGGTTAAAAACTTCTAGAGAAGGATCGGAAATGGTGAGGAAACTAATTATGCCCAGTGCAGCAATATCTGCTAAGTAATTGGAATGTTCGGTAGAACTTATAGCGTAAAGAACATCATATAATGTCTTAAATAACCCTAAAGACATTCCTGTAAAATGACTTTAACAATGATTTATGTTCAGCCACCGAATTTGGGCAAAGTGGCGTAAGAATCAAAACAATTATTTAAGATGATTAAACCTCTGAACGGTTCCGCGGTCCTATAGCAGTCTTTTTATAGCCAAAAACATTTAAAACAGAGAATTAAGGAAACATGCGGTTGGAATGTTACCAAAGTAAAGAAGACTTATTTTCGTGATATCACACGGCAAGCTAATTGTTACTACATGCCTATTACCCGATTTATCATGACGAGGTATTACAACAAGCCAAAGGTAACGAAGTCATTCAGGCGAAACTGAAGCACATCTGATTTAAGTGGATTATGCCGCGTTCGCCTGTACCGGTGAGTGATACCGTGACATGTGCGCTGTATTCTTCACGAGAGACCCCGTCGTTATGTAGCCCATAACGTCCGAGTCTGATACCAGCGTTTCTCAATTCAACCTAACACACAGGGAAATCTCTAACGGCCACTGGAGGGATCGGGAGACACGGGGGCGGAGATTTCTGTGACAGAGAGGGACGAACGTCTGTCACAATGAATCGGTTTTCGATTTCATCCTGATCACAGCGCAATAGCACACCTAGGGCTAGTGCTATTGATTTACGTCATAGTTTAGAGGACTCCTTACCGTGGAACCGATCGACAGAGCTGATAGATCTGTAAAGGAATGACTGCTATCAAACCAACCTAACTTAATTGTTTGCACCACCAAATTTAACATAGGTCATTAATTCTGCGAAACGGGTCGGAGAGCGGTGTCATCCAACACAACGAAGAAGCCGGTAGAAGATCGATTTGCGTGACCGAGAGGCTTATGTTACCTATACACCGATGCCCGTGTTCCGAGATCAAATCGCGCTCAGCTAATCGGCTATCTGCACATTCATGAGCCAAGATGCCCTGTTCAGGACAGTTGAATCCACCGATAAAATATTTTCCTGTTTCCGAAGAGGTCAAAGCCGCCAGCGCTCAGCCCATGGCTGTGAAAGCTATTGATGTAGGCTGGAATGATAATGGTTCATTCCGAATAATCATCACGCCTTCGGGCCTGTCGCACAAAATTACCATTTCCACCGCGTATGATTACTATGGTTATATGCGGCATAAGCAGATGAAAAACACAGGGTAGAAAATTTTATCGAGCTTAACGTACAGATCTAGGCATCGCAACAGGCATTCGTGTATACCAATCGTCAACGACAATTGACGTCCCGGGTCAGCAGTCGCAAGACCAATACACAAAACAACGCTCAACACAAACTACTAGAACCAGGATTAGGTAATGAAAAAGAAGCAGCGAACCGATTTGAACGATGCTAAGAGAACGAAAGGGATATCCTGGGTGGGTAAATTAATATCGAAATCGTCAGCCATGTTAGTATATAAATTGCCACAAATCATATACATTCAACATAGTGATTTTATTCAGTAAAATGCATAGACAGCCTCAAAAGGAAGGCATGTTCAAAACAGCCATACAGGTTGCTAGTGTTTTGTGTTTTACTTTACTAAAGCAACGATTTTGCCCACTGCCCCCAAACTGTCGACCGTTATCCCGACTTTCGGCTTAAATCCACGTGAATATCTTCCGATCGACATTTAATTAATGGCATTATTGACAAGCCATCAGCCTGTCATCTGCAAAACAAAGGCCACACTGAGCATGCCTTACATCAGGAACCCCGTATATAATTGTAATCTATTGGAGCAAAGCTAAGACGTCCAATATCCGCTCAGATGTTTACAGGTCATTTAAGTTAGGAAGACATCCAGGCTACTTATGTAAGTGGAGGTGTATGGAGATCCTGTCAGTGTGGGAAGATTTACGCCCTCCCCGTTCTCCTTATCCGAAAGCAATTTCAGTGGCTGTGATAGAGGCAGTGTCTTTTTTTGGCCAATCGTACCTCCAGTACGGCTTCTGGGAAGGCGCCAGAGGCAAGTCCCAGAGCTAAAGCCTGGGTCCGGGGAGTAGTTGTATGTACAGGGTTAATTAGGCAGCAAATGAATAATACGGTGTACCTACAAGTAAGGCTTGGGGGAAACAATCGACTTCAGACACAAAGGCTAATCTTTGTTCGGTATCTGGGTTTGTAACACAAATTAACAGGTTGTCTAACTAAATCATCAGTATCAACAAACTTCTTACACAGATGCGTCAGTATCGACGTATATTTGTATATGCATGCGCAACAAGCACTGGCAAATGTAGTTTGTGTCTTCTTTACTGGAGATGACGTGAAAGTAGTCAGTGAAAAACGATTTTCTATAGAATACATGCTAATCTATCAGCATTTTCCACATGGGATGCTACCGATCTTTTCTCAATTTATATCTTAGCACAGGATTAGGCCCTGCTGTACTGATTTGTTTTAAGAAGACACGCGATTCACTCGTGGCTGGAACAGAGCCTTGCAGCGACAATTTGAACAGATCCTTGAAATAGGACCATGTCTACTAACTTGAGTGTCCGCTAAAAACTGTTCCACCAGAGAGGTACAGTTTTGGCTAATAACATTACAGAGGCAAACTTTTGGCTGATAACAATTCATTCAGAGAGGTACAGTTTTGACTCATGATTGTTCCGACAGAGAGGTAGAGGTTGGCTGATTACTATTCCATCTGAGGTGTACAGGCTTAATTAACTGATTCCAATCAGCTGTTCCAACGAAGTCTCTCCGTACTCCCTACAAATCCCACCAACGCCACGAAATGCCACCTGGCACTCTCGCCCAAACTCCCCCCCCCCCCCACAACCAATCTGCTATTAACCTGGGGGACACCTTAGATTAGAGGACATCGTTATCGGGTGGTTTTTGAAGCCAAAGGCAATGATCAGTCATACGACACGAAGAAGAGAAATCATGCTGACGAATATAAAAGACTGGTACTGACGGATTTGATGCATCATCAGTCACACGCGTAGGCCAACTCCGTTTTCCAGTTGCACAGGTGTATACAAGATTGGTTCGACATGGAGTAGCGTCGTGAGCGCTTATTGTGTCCGTAGAAAATAATACGTCCAGTGGCCTACATTTAACAGCAGACAATGAACCGTGATAAGTCAAGTAAAGGACACGCCATCGACATGTAGTCATATTGCCAAACGTCCATTAATTCGCAGGCAGGGTATATGTGTATACATCAGGCGCCGCAGGGAACGTCTTGGGAGGAAATGACACAGACAACGCAGGTTTGAAGGCAGTCTGGTCGTCAGCCGTATAAATTAGCTGTACTCCAGACAATCCCCCGGGAGATCTGTCATTCCGGTATCGGCCTGCTGACTAGCTACACCGTGGCGTCTTCACGCAATCTCGTCTTTTATAACACACTCTATTAGGTTTGGATGAACACAAGCGGTAACACGACCTGATATTAGTACCCAGAATACCCAAGTCCAGCCTGCCTTAGAACAAGCGACGGTATCCCTGCTCAGCCTGCCTCAGAACAAGCCAGGGTATCCCTGCCTAATCTGCCTCAGAACAAGTCAGAGTATCCCTGCCCAGCCTGTCTCGAACAAGTCAGAGTATCCCTGCCCAGCCTGTCTCAGAACAAGTCACGGTATCCCTGCCCAGCTTGTCTCAGAACAAGCCAGAGTATCCCTGTCCAGTCTGTCTCAGAAGGCCAGGGTATCCCTACCCAGTGTGTCTCAGAACGAAGCCAGGCTATCCCTGCCCAGCTTGCCTCAGGACGAGCCAGGGTATCCCTGCCCAGTCTGTCTCAGAAAGAGCCAGGGTATCCCTGCCCAGTCTGTCTCAGAACAAGTCAGGGTATCCCTGCCCAGCTTTCCTCAGAACAAGACAGGGTATCCCCGCCAAGCTTGCCTCAGATCGAGCCAGTGTATCCCTGCCCAGTCTATCTCAGAATAAGCCAGGGTATCCCTACCCAGTGTGTCTCAGAACAAGCCAGGATAACCCTGCATAGCTCTCGTATGGTATGTACATTATAACTCAGATGTGCAACTCAAATACTTTGTGACCTTTTAGATAGAAACCAAATAAGTCTAATTCATAAGATATGAACAGCATATTTTAAATTTGATATGAGGTTATCCTAAGGCTGGCGACCCTGGCGTTTTACATGGCCATTTTATATCCTCCTAAAAGAACTCCCGGTCCTATACTCCTATCCACACCTGCGTTTGATTGGCCAGATGCAGGAGTAAGAACTTGTTCAATGAAACTGATCTTCTTATTTTTTATCCTTGCGGATTGCTCTCGCTATTCAATTCGCTTATGAATCTTTTGTCAAGGCCTCAAATGAAACCCACCAGTATATGCGCGAGGTATGTAGAATTCCTGCCCACCAACAGCGTATGGAAAATTCCATCAAGATGGCCAGCAAAGCAGCACAAACCAAGGGACACACAGACCCCGATAGCTAGACGCAATGGTCACAAACGGATTAAGGGCTTGACTTTTGTTCCAACGTTAACGACCTTGCAAAATAACAAATGCACTTTTATCAAACGACACCAAAGACTAGAGTCTGGAGAGTAAAAACAAAGCAGCGAGGACAGTGTGATAGCTGGTCGGTTGTGAAGCCTCCGCTTCAGCGTTTTTCTCCATCGTTTATCAACGCGAATGAAACCATCTGCATAGAACAAATATGAATGTACAAAAAATACCGAAACAAAAACATGCTAAACAAGAAAAGTTAAATGTTCTGTCAAAATACTTTTTTTATAACAGGCTTATTAGTAATACCCACTTGACATTTAATCTTAAAATCTGTGATCGAAAAAAGCTCAGCTGCTGCACATTTTCAGCAGAAGAATTCTGGCAATCAGAATCATATCACTTTTCAGGTTCTGCTGACAATGCCAGAGTTTTTCACAGTACTTCTCCCCAAAAACGTAAGAATTGCTTCTTTTGCCCTCTAGTTAGGAAGATGTCAGCCTTGCGCTCGCTAAAGGCACATTCAACGACATTTGTTATTGATTTGACAGTTTTAGCATGGCGAACTATTTTTAGATGTTTTACTTTTATCCGGGGACAGCTGTTAGATTACTGCGCGTAAAGGAAAAATAGTTTCAGCAAAAAAGAGGCAAGCTGAACATCAGACAAAGTTTCTCGGAATGTTAATAACCAATATCACCTTCACGACATATCACCTGTATCACTGTCGGGCTATATCACCTACATCACCACCAGTACATACATGTATCACCTGTGTCAGGACACATCACCTGTATTACAGTCAGGGCATATTACCTGTATCATTGTCAGGGCACATCACCACTGTACTCGTCACGGTATATCACCTGTATCACCGTAAGGACACATCACTTGTGTCACCGTCAAGACACATCACCTGTGTCACCGTGAGGACATAACACCTGAGCCACCGTCAGGACACATCATCTCTATCACTGTCAGGACACATCACCTGTATCACCGTCAGGGCACATCACCTTTATCACCGTCAGGACACATCACCTGTGTCACTTTCGGGGCATATCACCTGTATCACCGTCAGGGCACATCACCTTTATCACCGTCAGGACACATCACCTGTGTCACCGTCAGGACACATCATCTTTCTCACCGTCAGGAAACATCACCTGTATCACCGTCAAGACACATCACCCGTATCACCGTCAGGACACATCACCTGTGTCATATTCAGGGCACATCGCCTGTGTCACCCTGAGGAAACATCGCCTGTTTCACTTTCAAAACATATCCCCTGTCACCGTCAGAACACATGTGTATCGTCGTTAGGACACATCAGCTATATCACCGTCAGGAGGCATCACCTGTGTAACACTCAAGACACATCACCTATATCCTCGTCAGGACATATCGCCTATCACCGACAGGATATGTCACCTGTTGCCATTGTCAGTCTCATTTTTCGAAGCATTGTAAGCAATCGGCTTCTGGTCAATGACGTGCCAGGCTGGAATTCAGTGCCAGTTAGTTCTCAAGCTTTCCACCGGCCTCATCCCGCCCTCCTCCCACCATAATGCCGGCCGCCGTCTCATAAGTACGGCGTAAAACATCAATCAATTAAATATGTAAATAGTTCTCAAGCGACTTTAACTCAGGGTGTTTCTTACCTATCTCCCCAAGACGCTGCGGTTTCTTCTACACGAAACCCTGATTGTCATCACAAAAGTCAAAGATTCAAGGTGCTGTTAAACACGAATTAAATAAATAAATAGGTAAATAAATAATTAAACTGACCCTATAATTCCTTGTCAGGTTCTTTGCCACGGGTGGTGGATTTCTCCAGATTTACTTCTACCACCCAGTAATCTGACGGCCATCATATAAGTGAAAGATTATTGAAAAGGCCAAGGAAAGAAATAAATAAACCAAGCCCATAATATCTAGTCTAGTTCGTTCCCGTGTACTTGACTCACGCAGACCGTTTTGCTAGGAGGCCATCTTAATTTGGTTAATCGCTCAGACCAGTAAACCGATTTGTCATCGTGGCCGGTTTTAATGGAGTGGGTAAGTCCATCAGTATACACAGACGTATTGGCTTCCGAGGGGGCCATCGGGTATCGTGAGTGAGCCACAAGCACTACTAATAGGGGCTTAAATCAGGGGCTGGCCAACTGTGGAACACAACAACTACTGACCAGGTCTCCTCCATTTGGGAACCCGTCACAGCGACGGCAGTGGCACAGGATACGAACGTTACCGAATCTATCCATCCAGCTGAACGATATCCCAAGCTGCCACGTTCAATCTCATACCATTTGAAGACATGTTAACCTTTCAAAAACACGTTTAGTTAGTAGAGCTGAAGAACAGAAGATAACCATTTTTTCATGAAATTCAAAGAAGAATGTTTCCAAAATCTACAAAAGCATTTTAATATCATACATACTTAACAGCATTCATTTTAAAGATTTTAATATCTATGGTGTATTTCCATTGGATAAAATAGTTACCGTATAGAAAATAATGGTGCCGTGGAAATGGCCATGCTATCCCCCAGCAGGCATGCAGAAAGACCTTATTTTAGTTTAGGGGTTCTGGTGACATCAACAAGCAGTTATGGTATATAAGTTCCAGAACTTTGTCTTTTGACTCGTCTTTATAACATAAAGAACGCTGAAGGGATAAAAAAAACTTTGCAAGTTAGCTTCCCCAACATGGGTTGCATTATTCTTCTCAGGCCGTGGCTTAAGCATAATGCAAGGCAGGTTTAACTTTCCCTTATTACGCTGTAAAAAATCTAGTGTTTCTTTTTGAAAGTAAACTGTAAAGATATTCTTGACAGCGTTTGTAATTTAATACCACGTGGAATGGAATCTTTTAGATACGTATAAATCATATCAAGTTTCTCATTATAAATGTAAATAACATCTAAACTTTCTGTTCACGAGTATCAGTTTTCTCTGCCGAGACATAAATCAGGAATATTCTACATGTATGAATATCAATAAACTGTCTGTTTCCTCATTATAGATTTTTATATCATTCGTTATATTTACTTTATTGTGAAAGGTCCCCCTTTCTCGAACTTGTAGAGCATTTATGTTTTCTCAGTGAAAGATGTAAAAAAGCACTTGCCGCTGTCATTTATAGATAAGCTTTTCTTTGTCTCCCAACTTTGTCTTCCATACATGATTAATCTCTCAAAACGTCAAACAATTATGGTGTCTCTGATCCGGGGTAATAAGCTATCTGTTTTGTTTTGCTAGATGACAAAGTATCTCTGATCGATTAAGGAAGCTTCGTGCATGGACACCAACAACTTAATGGTTGATAATGTTCACTTTGTAATCATCCAATACCGACCCAAAACACATAAACACGTACAGTGGACGAGATGCCCCCACATGTGGAATCAGGGTTTTGACAGTGAGTGGAGAATAAATGGTAATTGTTGTTGAAACTCAACAATCCAGAAACCTGACAGATATTCGTTCGGCTACGCGTGACGTCTGTTGCCAGATGCCAGACAACCTGTCTGAGAGCAAGATAAATTTCTGGGTCCAGTGAAGCCATTTAAAAGCAAATAAACCAGGAGGGCTAGAGGAGGACTGTATAGATGTCTGTCAGTGATAGGCCACATTGAAAATCTAATCAACCCTAAACGAACAGAGGCGATATTCTTTTATTTATTCCGCTTATGCCATGTGTAAGTCACTACCACTTGTAGTCAATACCGGATTTGTGAAGTGCGCCAACATAGCGCCCGTGGTCCGAGTGATGGAAGGTCTCATAACTGCACTGTACATACCGCAAGTCCTTGGGTCGCCAGTATGATAGCTCTGTATCGTTAACCAGGGAGACGATTCCTCTCGATTCTTGCTCACAACTGTCACTATATTTATTACCCACTGATCTTTACCAGCAAAGAATGAGCCCTTCTAGCATTCAGATCACGAAACCATAGCTGGGAAATTGATCACGACTCTTCGACCGCATGTCCGAATGCTTTGTATTAAAAGATTCACACCGAGTAAACATGTATGTTAAAAATGGACCGTTTTCCCAGGAAATGTGCATTGCATGTTGGACGTGTCTTTCCATTTTGGAGGGTGATGACCATCGGCTCTGGTGAATGTCCCTATATCGTATTATCAGCAGATGACGAACGTGTTAAAATGCACTCTCCATGCTAAATGAATGTCCATGCACTTGGTAATTAAACATACACCTGTTCGATGAGTGATCTCCATTGCCTTCTTAAAATTCCTCTCAAATGGCGAATGTGTACAGATAGTATCTCGGGTGTGAACCCTCTTTTACCGTTAATGTACATAGTGTTTCATTTATATATTTGTTTACTTTAAGTTTGATTATTGCCTTACGCCCTACTCAACGCCCTTTAACAGTGAATAGTTATTTATTTACAGAATTTTGAAGTTTTCAGTTAGACATTGGCTGTCGGTGTTATTAGACCAGTGAACATCTACGACGTGTTAAGACCAGGCTACACTCCTGCTACATATACGGATAAAGACAATTACGATATACCAGGCAGATCTGTCACTACCACCTTACGGAGCTGCACAAACCGAATCATGCTGACTGTTACTTGCACAGGGATTCAACCAAAAAAGGTTCACCTAAAGGATTTACCTATATCTGGAAAATATTGTTTTCGGACATGCCTGGTGTGAGACGTTTCCAAAGGTTTCCAGAAAAGCAGTATCTACGTATGACTGATGACAAGAACGCAAACACTAGAGAACAGAAAACACAGCGGAGAAAAGTGACTTCCATATACTCATCTATGTCTTCCCGGTTCTCAAAACTTTCTAACTTGCAAGATAGTGCCAGTTTTATGGGAGTGGAGGGATTTGGAGTGCCCCGGAAAACCACCGACCTTTGAATATTTTCTGACCAGCTTTCCGACCTGTGATCGAGCTACAGGCTTACACACAATATCAGTGGACAGGTGGTCTTAAATGAGCATAAAACTGCGTTAAAGGTAACACCAGTGTCGTCGACTGCTTGGGCTTATAGTCACCTAGCCCTCAAAGACACTGAGAGCGGGAGAACTACAAATTCTGTGTTCAAGGCCGCAATTGAACTAGTGTTCCTCGTGGGAGGATTTTGTTCCGAATATATGTCGAACTGATATCACTCTTCGAAATATTCATCCGTTAAGAACCGTTCTCTCTCGTTTTTTGCCTGGACACTATACTTGTATTCGACTCTACGTTTGAGGGAAGATGCATTGTGACATTTTCTCCATCAGTCTAGATCGTGATGAACTCCAATCTTGTCTTAACGTTAACAGGCCTATACTTAACTTATAGATATCTGGTCGGAGATGGTCAGTGGAAGCTGTAAATTATGTTGTCTTCGACATCAGTCCAACAACACGGTAGGACATTTGGGGTTTCGACAAAGTCAGCATATAATGGAACAGATCAGTGATGAGCAGACGACAAGCCATGACGTGGCTAGGAACGTATGTGAAGAAAACCAGCAAGTCCGGCCACTTTAATGACTAGAATGAGAATTACCGAGCTCGTCTGCATAATGAACAAAGGAGATGTAAACAGCTAGTTAACTGCCGGGTGTGAACAGCATTGGTCTGATCAGCAATTTGGGGCCTTTGTTAAGATGTCCGCAATCTGCTGGGTCTTGAGGGAATGCAGTTACCCGCCTGAGTGTTAACCTGATTCCAGCGGCGGTACGGACAACATATTCACTATCATGCTCACTCTCAGAGACAGCATTTGTGGCTTCCTCATTCCCTAATTTGCATAGGTAATACACATTTTTTCGTGTTCTCCATACGGCTCATCCTTGTGAACTCAGTATAACACAAGTGTGAAGTCGAACGGGTGAATGATTATGGAGAAAATGAAAAACTCGCATGTATACGTACATATATTAGTCAGGTGGTTAGGCCTATAGTTAGAAGTACGGGAGGTCTCTGCCCGGTATTTAGGTAGTCTTAGATGAGTGTCGCTGAGTTGTAGCTGCAAAGCTGACCTTACATACGCTGCACACAGAGCGTTTGTTGCAATCCTTCACGGAAAACTAAATATAGAGATAACTTTAGGCCCATATGTTATCAGTTTAGAGAATATCACCTGCTGCAACATATTTATTAATTATCAGTACAAATGGGTAGAACATGGAGAGTAAAACCAGAGCAGCGACGACAGTGTCATGCTCACACTTAACCAGTGAAATCCCGGCTCTTGTCAGTTTACCCTAGTTACGGTTTTATTCTAACTGTTCATCCACGTTTAAAAAGTAGCAACTTACACATGTAAACTAAGACATTTGAAGGCTTCATATGTCATAGCGAACATGTACATTAACTTTTGTTTATGATTAGTGTTTAACATGGAGCTCAGAAGCTCGGCAAAGAATCGGACTTAATTCCTTGTGAGCGTATCGGAATAACGCCACTCTTAGCATGCCTATACCGGGAGAAATATCTACAACGTGTTGTTAATCGGAACTATGTTTTGCATGAATGACCATTTACAGTTGTGCCAACGAGGGTAGGTGGCTTTAACAGAACGTCAGCAACACTAATTCACTTGCAAAGAAGTGATCGTCGCATGATCGATATCCTCACAATAGTTGCTGATTGCAGCAGGCAAATTTAGTAACTAACCACTGTAATTAACACGTCTTGCATTCTTTTGGGTCGGGCATTACGTCAGTCTGTCGTTTGGAATCGCTCTGGCTTTGTGCAGTCATATACTGAACAAAAATATAAACGCAACACTGCAATATTTTAATAATATTAACTGTTAACAAATTCCTTTCAATACCGTTTTTCACGGGGCATAAAATGGACTCTTAGCAATACACTTCGATAACTGATGGAAACGAACAACCAATGGTAATGCTGATTCAAATTAGGAAACGGGGTGGGGGCAATTTGGGAAATTTGGAGTATGTCTGCCATTTGCCTGCTGCACTGTTACACATCGTCGACGCATAGACCTGATGAGATGGTGAATTGCGACTTGCGGAATGTTTTCCCACTCTTGCGTGAGGAACTGGAAGTAGCCGACAAACACGCCGGTCGAAAACATCCCACAGATGTTCAGTTAGGGGCATATTAGGTGAATACGCTGGCAAGTCGAGCACTTCAACGTTTTCGGCCTGTAGAAATTCTCTGCATACAGCAGCAACATGGGGTTGTTACCCCATGGCGCAGGACAAATGGGACGACTATTGGGCATGCGGGCGATTAGCTGTCGTGCCGAATTCTTCATGACGTCTTCTGAGATGACTTACTGTTGGCACATTAATGTTGAGGTCTCTGGAGACAGCTCTCTGGAAACCGCTCTGGTTGGTTTTGTGACATCTGTGGCATCTCTGGCATTGTGTCTTTTGACAGAACGTATACTGTACGGGTGGCCTTTTGTACACCTGAGGGTAAGGAGTGCAAGGGAAGACCTTACAGATAACTGAATACTACAGATAGGGCCACACCTGTCTGATAGGTCAAAGTGGTGAATAACCTTGAAATGGACTGCAGTTTAGTTTTGGAGACACAGGTGTAGGGGTTTTGCTCTTGGCCACCCCTTGGTAGTGTTGCGTTTATATTTTTGTTCAGTATATATAACTAATAATACCCGTCGTTCTCATTGGCTTGGGTCTGTGTTTCAGTCAGTAGTGGTCCAATTCCTCTTGGCCGTTTGTCAGACGTTTCGTTCAAGTAGACATGTCATCCATAAATATGTTGTGCATATCTGTACGTCACACATAGGAAAGTAAATTGTCAAAGGTCGTTGGTTGACCCAGCGCACTTCGGTTTCCTTCATCTACGTAACTGTGGGTCTCCGTGGGGGGTTAGGGCGCCAGCGCGGCATTATGACCCCTGCCTCTCACCAATGCGGTCGTTGTGAGTCCAGCTCACGCTATACTTGGGAAGGTCCGCCAGCAACCTTTGGATGGTCGTGGGTTTTCAGAGGGCTCTGTCCGGTTTCCTCCCACGACGTCGTGAAATATTCTTGAGTACGACGTAAAACACCAATCAAATAAATAAATAAATCGTCTACGTAACTAGCCACTATCATCCAAATGAACATTTGAGTAACTAAATCTGCAATGTACTCGTTAATCGGCACTATTACCTACAATTATGACTGTTAAAACTGGTCTATGGCCATAATTAGTCGGCGTAACTGCAATCTGCACCCACTTTAACACAACTTACACATGAATCAACCGCTTTACCATTCCTGAGGAACTTACACAAACATGTAATGTCACTCGTAATAAATGAAGATTTCATTTATCAATTTTTCCGGATTGATATATCATTAAAAATGACGTTGTCAGATGTATATTTCTCTTCACCGTTAAACCACGGCGTAATTTTCTGTCAAGTTTGTAGAAATTTGGGTATATATACAATGTAAACTGGAATGGCTTATATAGATACAGTTAATATATTGGGAGCCTTATACTTGTGCATACGTAAATCATTGTTACGAAGACTAGTGTAGAATACTACCAGCAGTACATAAATATTTCTTCATGGCGCAGGGTTATCTGCTTCTGTGTTACCTTACCAATTGCTTGATCGAGTGTTACTGTCCCAGTTGCTTGATCGTGTGTTTATATATTCGTTGCCTCATCTTATGTTGGTATCTTCGTTGCCTGATTGCGTGTTAGAATCGTGTGTTGTGAGACTAGTCACGAGTGTTTTTGGATTCTGAGGTCACACCTCTGATATATACGATGACGTATTAGTGGAGGTGTTCTGATAGCATGGTATATCATGGATAATAATATCAAACTATCCAGAGATTCATACACGCCTTTGATATCCAGCTGGCAGACTGGATGGGTAGACAAGATAAAGTTCTCAGTATTGCAGAATAACTGTAGCGGCACATATGAAATGGAAATTTGAGAATAAAAAATATTTTTTGCTGATTCCTGATTGATTTCCTACCCTTGCATCTTTTTGCCTCTTTACAAAACAGACGAAAACCGTAAGCAATATAATCGATATCAGAATTATGAATATACCACATATATGTAATGGCGCGACTGATGATGTCAGATGTCTCGCGCTTCACTGCTGGATCGTATTCCACCACCTCTGCCAGTCACTGCAACCTGTGACCTGTTCATGCTGTCAGGCACCGGGATTCTCGTTACCCAGGTCATTGTCACCCTGTCAAAGTACACTTTACTCACGGACTGCTTCAATTATAACCCAACTACTAATGTTTGTTTCCCCCACTGAGACAGTTCCTTTCACCTGACCCTGGCCTATTCGCCCCCTCCAGATCAGGGCCGTATTGGCATTGCATCAGAGGACGTGAACGGCCTATCGATCGGGTGCCATTCATGCTGAGTCCCTGGCTACAACTCACTGGACGTGGAAAGTGAAGAGCACAGTATGTTTTTTATTGATTTTATGTCCCAGTGCTAGACTGAGGATGTTAAACGCTCTTCAGGCGCGTGCACTTCACGTTTTCAGATGAACGAAATGGAACCGAGTGGTAATAATAGGTTACCTTTAAACGACACAGACTCAGGCTTTCGAGGTCCAGTGACTTTTGTGACCACCTGCTTGTAGGAAACAAACACCTAGGAGTGTCTCATCAAACACTGATATGGCCTATGCCATACACTAAGTATTTCCAAAGGCAATAGCTTGTTTCCGCACAGCTAGATTTTGCTGTTCCAATTGAACTGATTCTCAGATAAGCCGAGATGGAAGGAGGCAACAATGATGGGCAAACAGTTCTGGTGTTTGTTGTTCCACGGAACCCCTCCATGACGCGATTGGGGCAGACAGAGACGGTATTGCCCTGTGTATAAATAGCTGATTAATACGGCATAATAAAAGAGAGCCGTGATCAAATAGAGATGATATGGCTCGCTGAATGGGAGGTGATTGAATGCAGATTGTATTTGTTGTGTGTGAGAAATTGAATGACTGAGTTATACTCCAATAAATATAGTATGCCACCCTTTTGGGGAAGGAATGAACTGTGGCCCAACACGCGTGGCATGGCTGTTACATATATGAAGAACTGGTGGAGTTAAACATATGTAACATGTTTCTGTGTGACAAACTGAGTGGTTGTAGCGTTATGGGTATTATGGGGAGTTGAAGGCGTTAGGATTAAACATTTAAACTCAGACTGAGTGTAAGAAACCGATTGAGGAACGATTAAACACATATCGCCTAGCTATATGTGAGAAACTGAAGGAAGAGCGCGTAAATACATATGGCATGGCTCTTGTCAGTTTATCTGAGTTATGGTTTTATTCTAACGGTTCATGTAAATGTTCAAGATCTAACAACTAACTCCAAACCCACCCACCCCGGCATCGCGTTTTGAGCAGAAGTAGGTAAAATCATAGATAGTGATGTTAAATGCAACATACTAGACGTCACGTGTCAAGAATGACTAAAAATGCTATATTGTGATCACACTTTAACAAATATGTACACAATAGCATGAATTAAATATCCATCGGATATAAGGTACACGATGGACTAAAGGGAAGTTTTGTTTAAAACTTTGTTTCATGTGGTCATATCCTGGATTCGAATGGTTAAGTGCCTTGTACATATGAGAATGTGTGAGCTGGCTTTAATACTGTTCGGGTTTGCACAAACAATTTCATGTGGAAACAAGCATTGTGAAAGCAATACACGTTTCTTGTCGGTTTGAGATGAGAGAATACAGAACAAAACTTGATTTCATCAGGCAAATTTACTGACCATGAATCAAGTTTTCTCTTGGACCTACAATTAAAAGTGCGATAAACTTCCCAAGCCCAAAACAGGACAAAAATGGTCATAAGCTTGTTGGAATTTAACGAAACACTCCCAAAATTCGCCAGTGTCATTTCGGTATCTGACAGCTTAACAGAACTCAACATAGACCATTAACGTCAATTTATTTTCACTGGCCTGACCTTTGGATTAGTCAGTCATTACAAAAGTTTGTGGTTCTAAAGGGAGAAAGTGTTAATTGACAGCTGCCAGAAATATTCAACCTATTGAAATTGAAGGGGATCATTTCAAATATAATATTAGATTCAGGGTCCGGGTATTTCACGGTCAGATAATGATAATAATCATGGGAAAATGATAATAATAATGATGATAATAATAATGTGGTGGTGGTGGTGGTGATGATGATGATGATGAAGACGACGACGACCTAGAAGAAGTCAATCATCATCATCACCATCTTTACCATCACCACCACCACCATCATCATCATCATCATCATCATCACCACCACCACCACCATCACCATCATCATCACCACCACCACCACCATCATCATCATCATCATCATCATCACATCACCATCATAATCACCACCACCATCATCATCACCACCACCATCACCATCACCATCATCATCATCATCACCACCACCACAACCACCACCACCACCATCATCATCATCATCATCATCATCATCATCATCATCATCATCATCATCATCATCATCATCATCATCATCATCATCATCATCATCATCATCATCATCACCATCACCATCACCACCACCACCATCACCATCATCATCATCACCACCACCACCACCACCATCACCACTACCACCATCATCATCATCACCATCATCATCATCATCATCATCACCACCACCACCACCACATCATCATCATCATCACCACCACCACCACCATCATCATATCATCATCATCATCACCATCAATCATCATCATCATTTTTATTATAGGTTGACTTGAAAGTTTCCTGGGGGTGGTATTCTAAATTTTAACAACAAAAGTATTGTGTAAGGTATGTCATTTACAGGAAAATAAATTCGGCAGAGATTCATTTCATTGACTTTGTGTCTTGAAGCCAGGGCTCGGTTTATTTTAATAGAGAGGTCAGGGAGAAACTCCTGTAGTTGAGCCCTAGGATTCTGTAATGGCGAGTAAGATTTCCTGCCAAGCCTTGCTCATCAGACGATCTTTGATATATTTCAAATGAGATAAAATAATACGAATAACATTCCAGGAAGTTTTAATGACCATTTCCATTTTATAGGAAGGATGTTATCTTGGGTCTACTTGTAAGATTATCTAATTTTTAAATCATGCTTTACATTCTACTTTACAATGAACCAGGAGTCTCACACTAATGTGGTTTCTGTGAGTTAAAGTCCTGGCTGACTTCCTCTCCAGTCATAGGTAGTAAAGTTTAACAGTAACCTGCGTAAGCCTTTGGGTTTCCTGTTTCTGTCAACTGTTATATAAGGCTGACCGTCGGCCTTAAGTGAAATATTTCTGAATACTATGTAAAACAGCAAACAAATAAACAAATATTCTTATTTAAGGGGTTTTTGTTTTAAACTGAATCACCAATAATTTAATCCAATGGGTTTTATTAGATATATTTTTTTTACTTCAATTTACCATGAAAAAACATCGTTTAAATCTGGACCATTTTTAAGTTATTATGTTTTCCCCCAGAAAAGTTCGTGAGAAATGATTTTGTGTCTGCCTGAATTTAACCCGTGGGTCGGGTTACCCGCAACAAACACGTTTTTAATGCTCGCCTGTCTGATTCATTGAAAATGCTGACATAGCATTATACTATTGTATAACATTGGAAAGGAGTGCCAGCAGACAATACACAAATGTTATTGTCAGAAAATGGTTTGAGCTACATTTCATCACTTCATTACGTTATGCTACATAATGTCACTACTTTGACATGCCCAGATGGAGGAAAACATTTCAGAGGTGCTAAAACATACCGTGGCATTGCACTCGAAAAGTGAAACTACCGGTAGTAAATAGGCGCACATTTTTACCTCCCGGAAAAGGCCTCATAGGTCTCTCTCTGTTGGCTTCGCTTCCAGACCCCCAAAATGATTAAGGTAGCCTACAGTTAGTCAGTTATGGTTCGGCATTATGTCCGGAATTAAGTGACGCCCTAGGCTACCTGGCCTATTTTGTCCCTCTATGTACAGAAAGAGAGTGGGGTAAGGTTTTGAAGTAACATATATGGTATAATGGCTTTCTAGGAGAAAAAGAGTTAGATATATGTAGGACGTAATAGGCCTACATATTGCATCAATTTAAGAAGAAAGTTAATGATCCAACCAAATACATACACAGTATGGCCCGAAGACGTGGCTCAAATTATTTTGATGAGATTGATTATTAAATTTGATAACCACTCAGCAAATTGAGAAAATAAGACACTGTCGCCACAACGCTAGATTTATTCGCTATGCTGCGATCTTTAGTACATGATGTTTTAATACGACTGTTTATTAAAGAATCTCTCATCCAAATCAGGAAGCAAATGTAGCGTGTTAACATACTTACTACATGGCTATTGTTTTAATCGAAAATTTTATCCCACTACACTGGGTTTTGACACTTGGGCGGTTCCCAGTGCAGGCGTACTTAGACATGGATATCGTTTTGCATATTTCCGTGAAACCAATGAAACTAATTATGATTTGCCTGTTCCACTTATTAAGCAAGAATCAATCACATGCAAAGCTCATTAGTGTGGCAATGCTTATCGATGTACCTTCGAAATTAGATTTTGTGAACACTGCATGAAGTGTCGTGCTATGAAAACTTATCGTGTTCAATTTTATAATGCAAAAAGCACTGCTGTACAGACACATTTGCCATTGTGTGTTATTGCTGTTGTTATGAAGAGGTTTGGCGATCATGGGATAAATCGGTAGACGAGGTAGTGTCCGTGCTGTACAGTTACAATAAAAAGTTAGCGGCCGATCGACGGAATCTCACACGATGGCATCCCTGAGAACAATGCGCCATGCTCTCGTCACATTCCTCATGGTGATTCAACACGCTATGGTCACAATTCTCATGGTGATTCAACACGCTATGGTCACAATTCTCATGGTGATTCAACACGCTATGGTCACAATTCTCATGGTGATTCAACACACTATGGTCAAATTCCTCATGGTGATTCAACACGCTATGGTCACATTCTTCACGGTAATGCACCACGCTATGGTTACATTTTTCAGGGTGAAGCATGACGCTATGGTCGCATTCCTCACATCAATGCACGACGCCACGGTCACATTTCTCAAGGCGAAGCATAATACTATGGTCACATTCCTCATAACAATGCACCACGCTATGGTAACATTCCTCACGGCGAAGCATGACGTTATTGTCACATTCCTCACAGCCATGCACCACACTATGGTAACATTCCTCACAGCCAAGCCTCACACCATGATAACATTCCTCACAGCCAAGCCCCACACCATGGTAACATTCCTCACAGCCAAACCCCACACTATGGTAATATTCCTCACAGCCAAGCCCCACACTATGGTCACATTCCTCACAGCCATGCCCCACACTATGGTCACATTTCTCACAGCGGTGCAGCACACCATGGTAACATTCCTCACAGCCATGCCCCACACTATGGTCACATTTCTCACAGCCAAGCCTCACACCATGATAACATTCCTCACAGCCAAGCCCCACACCATGATAACATTCCTCACAGCCATGCCCCACACTATGGTCACATTCCTCACAGCCATGCCCCACACCATGATAACATTCCTCACAGCCATGCCCCACACCATGATAACATTCCTCATAACAATGCACCACACTATGGTAACATTCCTCACAGCCATGCCCCACACTATGGTCACATTTCTCACAGCCAAGCCTCACACCATGATAACATTCCTCATAACAATGCACCACACCATGGTAACATTCCTCACAGCCATGCCCCACACTATGGTCACATTTCTCACAGCCAAGCCTCACACTATGGTCACATTCCTCACAGCCAAGCCCCACACCATGGTAACATTCCTCACAGCCAAGCCCCACACTATGGTCACATTCCTCACAGCCATGCCCCACACTATGGTTACATTCCTCACAGCGGTGCAGCACACCATGGTCACATTTCTCACACCAATGCACCACGCTATGGTCACATTCCTCACAGCAATACAGCACGCCACCGACTTGGATTTTGTCTATGGTTTTTTCTGTAGTGTTGGCCTTTGTGGATGTAAGAATGAACTCACTACACAACATCATGAAGAATTTCGCGAGAAATATTCAAGCGTAGCTTTGCGGCATGGACAGCTCCCTGCTCATTCCGTACAGAACTGCGCCCATGAATTTTTGTCTATGTCCCGTAAAATCAGGTCATGTTTCGACATAGAGCCCATAGACACTTCTTTTACGTCAAATGCTATATTTACAAAGCTTGTTAAAAAAGGCTAAGGCGATCTTGACTCATGCGTTCCAATAACACAGTCCTGTGGTACCGTCAACACGATAGAGAATTCGGCCCATAATGAAGATGGCGTTACTTTATTTCCTAATGGGAACAGAAGCGGATCCTCACATCCCCAAAGAGCTTCATACAAATCGGTCATGGCGGAAAGATGAAACTTGTATGGATAAATTTTAATGCTTCGACAAAGTAGAACGCGTACAGCCAGCCTTGAATATTCTATGACAAACACTGGCACTACATTAGTCCGACTGTCCGTCCACCGGATATTGGTCGTGTCATGGATTGTAACATTGCCATTTGATGTCACCACAGAGTGGGATTGTGGGTAAAGCTGCGAGTGACCCCCAGCTGGCAAGGAACCCTATATAGCTCATACAGAGAGTTTTATGGACGGCGCCACTTGGGTGAATTATCAGCAGTGAGCAGTAGCTCTGTTTTAAGATCGATCAACGGTTCAATGCCACACTCAGGGTTGGTAAACTGGCGAAACAAGCTTTAATCAACACTTGGCAGTTCTGCGATGGAAATATGCACTTACAATTGAGCTTGCATCACACTTTTTATTCCCCGCTCTCGGCATTTTCTGACTGGAGAGTGCACTTGAATTGAGGGGCTCCCGGGATTGAGGTGGTTTGAGTGGGAGGAGTAATAGAGTTCCCTTAGACTTGGTCGAAATAATTAACAACCACGCCAGTAATTGACATACAATTTGAAAATCGAAACAGTTTCACTGAACCTACATTCTAGCAACTTCTATTTTCCCAGTATCCCAGCAGTGGCATCTAAGCTGTAACGCAACAGTTTATTAATCCAGTTGATCGTTGAGATATTTTGGGGCATTTATTAATATACAACACACTTGTCCGGAGCTTGCTTTCTATAGTGTCACTCAATACTGAAGATGAACTGTTTTGAAGATATAAGGATTTGCTTTGTTCAACAAAAAAGCCTGGTCTAAATGATGAAGTTTAAACCCTCAGTGCAGCTGGACGGATTTAAAGCCCAGGGTAATGAAATTGCTTGAAATGTCAAAGTCACAAATCAGATCGACTTACAAAGCAACAGTTCCAAAAATCGATTATCCTAACAATCCGTTTCATTAAAAGAAGCGGTTCTAAAATCGCCGTGGAAACAAATACATTGCATCTAATCCTATTACGAGGAAGATGAAACAGTGCCCAAATAAACATTGTAAAAGAGAAACAGCCAGATTGCAACAATGATGAAACAGAAACAGACAGGTTGTGACTATATCAAATCAGAAACGGACAACCTATAACCATGATAAAACAGAAATAGACAGCCTGGAAGCATGTTAAAGCCGAAATAATCAGTCTGAAATCACGATAAAACAGAAACAAAAAGTGTGTTATCATTATAAGAAAGAAGTATATAACCTGTAACTATTATGAATCAGAAAACAGACACCTGTAACTATGATAAAAACAGCAAGAGACAGTGTGCCACCATGGCAAAAATGAAACAAAGTGCCTGTAACCGTGAGAAGCTAAAAAGACAGCCTGTAAACATCTTAAGACAATCAGACAATATCCAATGATGATAAGACAGAAACAGACAGCCTATAACCATAGTAAGACAGAAACAGCCTGTAACAATAGTAATAAAAAAACCCGATAACCTGTAACCACGGTAAGACAGAAACACTAAACTACATGTAGTGGAGTCTAACCCTCTGCAGTCACGATGCACTGATTGTTCAAATATTTCGAAATTACTAATTAAGGTGTATTTAATTGCTTGTCTTGTATACTGCAAGAGTAAGTGGACACAGCTGGTACTAATGAAAGTGGACCATGTTACTGACAACATAAACCCTAATTATCCACCATCAGTACATCTGACGAGTTTTATTGGTTATTCTTCTGGAACACTGTTAATTAGTGAAAAAACTTCAGCTGCTTTCTGAAAACTCCTTTGCGTAACTTCTGCAACGCCATGCAGTAGAAACTACGAGTATGCTAAACTATATAAGACATAAAAATAATATATATCTTTTATATATGGCACAGGGAATTTGAATGGCAAAAATGTGTAATGTTCCTCTAGTATACAACATAATTGACCTCAAATACACCTCTGTACATGATAAAAAAGAATAAAGGTGTGAATATAAAAATAAATAAGCAAGCAAATTTATTTATTTATTTATTTATTTATTTGACTGATGTTTTACGCCGTGGTCAAGAACAATTCACTTATAGGGCGGCGGCCACCATTATGGTGGGAGGAAACCAGGCAGAGCCTGGCGGAAATCCACGGCCATCCGCAGGTTGCTGACAGACCTTCCCACGTACGGGGGAGAGGAAGCCAGCATGAGCTGGACTTGAACTCATAGCGTCCGCATTGGCGGGAGGCTTCCAGGTCATTGCGCTGCGCTAGCGGAGGCCCTAATAAATAAATATCTAGGAGTATATTGTGTACTGTACGGAGCTGTCCCGTCTAAGCATTAAGCACTTTGTAGTGCAGATTTACGTGAACATAACGTATGTCGGCCTAGGAAAATTTCCTACGCTCTCAATGACACTTCTATAGTATCGCCTCTGTTGCCGCCCTTTCCCTGTGGCTCAAACTTAAAAAGGACGCAACACCTAAGCCCCATGGTTTATTTTGACATGACTATGCCGTATAATTACGGCATAGTGTTGATGGATTGTGACATGTGAGGCTGTGTTAGATAGTTGTCGTGTGAGAATACAGGAAACAAATGATTGATAAGGTAATGAAGATCATTAGCCATATATATATATAAACCTTGTACAATTTTTACAAAGTACTTTACAGCGCACTTATGGAATACATGAAGAAATGTGACAAGCTGACTTCGTGTCTCCTAAAACTGGAAGCACATCTGTGCACTGTCTCTCCACTTCACAAGGAGTAGTGCTAATGCAAAACTACGTATGTGAGAACGTGTCTATATGTTGATATGTAAATATATACAAATATCAGTGTCCTAGTCAGTCACAGTATCAGTAGCGTTATCATTGTGCCAAACAGGCGTAGTCAGTCACAGTATCAGTGGCGTTATCATTGTGCCAAACAGGCGTAGTCAGTCACAGTATCAGTGGCGTTATCATTGTGCCAAACAGGCGTATTCAGCCACAATCAGTGGCGTCAGCATTGTGCCAGACACAATATCAATGGGATTAACATTGTGTCCAATAGGCGTATTCAGCTACAATGTGAAAGGCGTTAGCATTAATTGAGTCAGATAGGTGTAGTCATTGACTACATGAGATAGGCGTAGTCAGTCACAATATCAGTGATGTTAACGTTGTGTCAGATAGGCGCAGCCAGTCACAACATCACTGGCGTTAGCATTGCATCAGCGAGGCCTAGTTAATCACAGCACCAGTGTCAGTGACATTACCATTCTATGAGATAGGCGCGGTCAGTCACAATATCAGTGGTATTAATATTGTGTAAGATAGACATGGTCAGTTACAGTATCAGTTAGCACTGCCAGACAGACCTAGTCAGTCACACTATCACTGATGTCAGCATTGTGTCAGATGCTACACGACAGACCGACATACGTTAGGCTTTAATCTAGAAGAAAGAAGTTAATCTTCAAAGGGCTCATCAACCACATAAGGATAGCTGTAATGAGTGCATAATGAACGTCGTTTGCTCATCCCAATGGCTGTCCCATACATAAAGTATAGCTACTGACGCACTTAATGAGACAGAGTACCATGTTAGAGCTAGTATATTCCGTCCACTGTTTGTGGTGTCTTTGTACACCACAGACTGTGGACGGAGGTCCGCCACAGTCTAGTGAGTCTGCGTGCGCATTCAGATAACGCTACAGCAGACTGAGCTAATATCTAAGCTTCCTCGCGCCCCCGTCCACCCCACACAATACCTCCAAACTCCAGTCCATATCGATTATCATTATAGAATGTATCTCTCAATGTCTGCAAACAGCGTCAGACCATAATGTTATAGCCAGCATTAAAAAATATGGCCCAGGTTCCAGATATAGTGAATATCTAATAAAACAGCACACGGTGTGTTTTCCAGACAAGTTTGTAGTCGTGTTGCCCAATGTCTCCAGTCGCAAATAAAGATTTACGTCGGCCATCTGCCAATTTTCCACTGCAACGGTAATGTTATACCACTCGATGAAAAGCTGGCAACAGAACATGAAACGGCTTTGCGTAGGAAGTGGAAGCAATGTTCGACAGGTAACATAAAAAATGTTGTGTGGGCGGGAAACAAACGAAGCTCAAATTGTCCAAAACTCATGCACTTTGCCAAGACAACTGTACCGATAAGACCATGGCAAACTGCCAAGAGATATGCTCATATGTTAGAGTTTGTGTGGTTTGTGTCTTTTTTTTTTGTTTTTGTAAAAAGGAGAAAAACAGGATACATTAACATTCAACAAGGTCTCAGCTGAAGCATGGAAATACAATAATC